>JAWDGP010000850.1:0-45000 GCA_033675545.1 Elysia crispata
CATTCGATGACAATATTATGCTGCAATTCTTCAAAACAGCACCGAGCGTGTTATGATATATGAAAGTTTACGCTCTTGGTTTTCCCCATTCATATTAACCTGATACTCCGGGTGTATATTAATATCTTTGCTATAGAACTTTTTCTTTTTCTTCTTCTAGGAACGTAGATAAGTAGCGATTTAGTATAAATCACTATCACTCTCTCTCTCTCTCTCTCTCTCTCTCTCTCTCTCTCTCTCTCTCTCTCTCTCTCTCTCTCTCTCTCTCACTCTCCTCCCCCCCCCTCTCTCTCTCTCTCTCTCTCTCTCTCTCTCTCTCTCTTTCTCTCTCTCTTTCTTTCTCTCTCTCTGCCTCTCGATCTGTCTCTATCTCTGTCTCTCTGTCTCTCTCTCTGTGCTCTCAATCTGTCTCTCTGTATCTTTCTGTCTCTCTGTTTCTCTCTCTATCTGACTGTCTCTTTCTGTCTCTGTCTCCCTCTCTGTCTCTGTCTCTGTCTCTCTGTTTCTCTGTCTCTGTCTCTGTCTGTCTGTCTCTCTGTCTCTCTCTCTCTCTCTCTCTCTCTCTCTCTCTCTCTCTCTCTCTCTCTCTCTCTCTCTCTCTCTCTCTCTCTCTCTCTCTCTTAGTCACAAGATGGTGAGTACCAACACACAGTAAGTAAAAGGTTTAAACATGACAAATCGCAAACACTTTTTCGACGATTTCCACTCAAGGCCACACTTCTAACCATTCAAATCCTTTTAATGTTGATGTTGTTGTTGTTTTTTTTTGTGTTTTTTTTTGGGGGGGAGTTTGGTTTTTTGGTTTTTTTTTTAATATGTATAGAATATATGACTTTTGAAAAGTTAGACCGTTATGAGTGCCATACTTACAAAGCGTTATGCACAATGCGACAATCAAAAGCTTCATGATTGTTGTACACGAAGTGGTTCCAGACTCCATGCTACTCACCTGAGGAACCAAAAATTACTACCGACACATCGTTACTCGATTTGAACGATTCTGAATATTGACGGAATATTGACTCTCTGTCGCTGCAACCACTCTGAGAAAAGACAGAAACTTTTTTTGAAGCAAAGGTTGTGTATAGACTACATGTATATACTAACGTGTATGATTCCATGTTCCTTAATCTAATGGGGAGTATATTTAATGTAAGGGCAAAAACAACTTTTTTAATAGCAAAATGTTACTAAGATTCATTCTTCTGCTTCTTCTTTTTTTTTTTAATTGACCAGATCGAGACGGGCATTAGCGATCAGTTTATTTATTGGAAACTGGACTTTAAGTTTATTTTGAATTTTTTTTCTGTTAAATATCTCTTCTTAGTACAAGTTAAGCCGGTCCAACCCAATGGCTTCAATTCCTTTTTTTTCTAATGATAAGATTATCAACAATCGATATTGACTTACAGACGTTTCGATTAGCTTAAAAGAAGAAACTTGAAGAGAAAGAAAAATTCTCAAAATTATTATTTCAAACGAACCTGAATTAATCTCATTGTACAAACTTGTCGAACTACACAAATCGTTTCGTTCAAACATCGAATCTTTTCTGAATGTCCTAGGATATTTCCGCCTCCCACACAATAGCTTGCGCTTTACAAAAACGAAAAAAAAAAATCACAACACAACTGGTCAAATGTAGAAGGTTATAGTGTAAAAGAAATTAATCGCAGTAAGTTAGATTTTTTTATTTGGAAGTATTGTACATAACTGTCTTGTTTTCTAGATATGGCAGTTTACTGGTTTATTTTCATTGTAAAATAAAATTATTGTTGAATGCAAAAAAGGTAAACATTCTAAAAAGATAAAAAAAAAAAAGGAATCTTGAACAGAGACAAATAATTTAAGACACACAATACAACAGCACATTACATAAGCTACTCTTGTCTGTGTTTATTTTTTAAAGAAAAATAAACAAAAAAAGATAGGTCTATCCAACCCAACGGCTTCATTTCCTTTTTTTTTCTAATGATAAGGAACGATAATTATCATCAATCGATATTGACTTACAGAGAGTTTCGATTAGTTTAAAAGAAGAAACTTGAAGAGAATGAAAAATTCTCATAATTATTATTTCAAACGAACCTGAATTAATCTCATTGTACAAACTTGTCGAACTACAAAGATCGTTTCGTTCAAACATCGAATCTTTTCTGAATGTTTTAGGATATTTCCGCCTCCCACACAGTAGCTTGCGCTTTACAAAAACGAAAAAAAAAATCACCACAACTGGTCAAATGTAGAACGTTATAGTGTAAAAGATATTAATCGCAGTAAGTTAGATTTTTTTTTAATTTGGAAGTATTGTACTTAACTGTCTTGTTTTCTAGACTTGGCAGTTTATACTGGTTTATTTTCATTGTAAAATAAAATTATTGTTGAATGCAAAAAGGTAAAAAAGAGTAATCTTAAACAGAGACAAATAATTTAAGACTCGCAATGCAGTAGTATATTACATAAGCTACCCTTGTTTGTATTTATTGACAAAAACAAAAGATGGGTCTACTCAAGCTTACAGGGGAAATCGTTACAGCGTACAATCAATTGAAGATTTTCGCTAAAACAAGTGCCTCTAGAGGCTCTGTTCTTCACACCAATATCATCAACACACTGTATTACGTCTCTCATTCCACATAGTTAATGAAAGGAATTCTAAAAATTGCTCTTTCTGTTCGATAAAGCAAAAAGTCTATAAGTTAATTGAAAGATAAACTTTGCTCCGACAAAAACAAGTTTGTATACTCACTTTTCATTGGCTGTTCTCTCTTGAACAGGTTTTGAAAGTTTTTTTAAAACAATCTTCCCTGAATGATTCAGCAAGTCCTGATGATTGTGTGTTGTAAGTTAAGTTGTTTTACATTGATTTTTGTCTTCTAAGTTGAAAAAATATACGACGGGGTTCGTTTTTCAACGGATATATTTTTTAAATCAATTATTTTTATAAAAATCACACAAAAACTCTCCATGGTCTGAAGTTTCTCCGGCCATTCATATAAACAAGAGAATTGTCACATTTAGGAACTCGACCATTTCTTCAACCACTCTGGTTATTTTGGTCTTATGGAAAAGAATCCGGGTAACATATGGTGAAAGGTATTGCGTTGTGTCGATGAAAATCGAGCACAATCTTTATTTTTTTTTTTCGAAAAAGAAGTGCTGGCAAAGATGCAGTATTCCAAATCCTGGTGAAAATTATGATTACTGTGAATCTCGAGAATCACAGGTGACGCACAAAGCCCACCCGTAGGCGCAAAATTATTACCGTCTCCTTAGTTTACGGGCCTCGGCCTTAGAGGAGTTTATTACCGACGCGCCCCTCGCAAGCGGATAGCTGAGATATGCCGTTGTTTTAGAGGTTTGGCAGAGGCTGTGTTACGGTGAATGGAACCATTGGCAGAAGCCGTGTTACGGTGAATGGAACCATTGGCAGAAGCCGTGTTACGGTGAATGGAACCATTGGCAGAAGCCGTGTTACGGTGAATGGAACCATTGGCAGAAGCCGTGTTACGGTGAATGGAAACAGTGGCAGAAGCCGTGTTACGGTGAATGGAACCATTGGCAGAAGCCGTGTTACGGTGAATGGAACCATTGGCAGAAGCCGTGTTACGGTGAATGGAACCATTGGCAGAAGCCGTGTTACGGTGAATGGAACCATTGGCAGAAGCCGTGTTACGGTGAATGGAACCATTGGCAGAAGCCGTGTTACGGTGAATGGAAACAGTGGCAGAAGCCGTGTTACGGTGAATGGAACCATTGGCAGAAGCCGTGTTACGGTGAATAGAACCATTGGCAGAAGCCGTATTACGGTGAATGGAACCATTGGCAGAAGCCGTGTTATGGTGAATGGAACCATTGGCAGAAGCCGTGTTATGGTGAATGGAACCATTGGCAGAAGCTGTGGTACGGTGAATGGAACCATTGGCAGAAGCCGTGTTACGGTGAATGGAAAACCAAGATTCAGAATGAATCTGTATTTTAAAAGGCAACTCCGATTTTTATCCTCACTTGCTTCTAAAAAAATTACAGGGTGGTAAAAGATTACTGGCCGTTGAGCTACCAATATCAGATTTAATGTGGTCAACAAATTAATATTTCAACAACAAAAAAAAAAGAACGACAAATATTTTAAATATACATCGAGGGAGAGTTGCGTGATTTGCTTTTTTTTTTCGTTTGAGATCTCCCCTCTATTGATAACAGAAAGAATATTTAAAAGTTCTGTATACTTATAGTTTATTAGACGAGTGGCTCTGGAGGATATAGATTTATAATTTTTTTTTAAATTTGTTATTTTTTTTTTATCAACAGAGATGTCATTACCGCCAGTTCATTCTTATCATGCTGGCAATTTATGAATAACACTCAAGATCAAGGACATTATTTGATGACAAGCAGTAACGCGGTACCAATGGAAGCAATGAGCTTTATCAGACAACTACTTCTATTCCATTTTTATTGCTGTTGTTGTTATTGTTGTTCTGCATATGATAATGTGGGAATAACAAAGATAATAATGATCGCCATATATGCTTCATCTTTACCGTTCATTCTTCGTTTGTGAATTGAAAATCAGTAAATATAAGAAATAAAACACGCTCAATTCTTATGACCTTTGAATGGAACTAGGTAGACAGAGAGAAATTGGTTTTATGCACACATTTTGCAAAAGATCTAAGTAGAGATTAGAAATCATATCTAAAATTATGATCAAAAGGCAATAAAACAAGGGAGAAAAAAGAGAGAGAGAAACCGCTCTGAAGTCTTTTAAATACTTAAAATCTTAAAGTACAGGTAAGAGCTAATGATGTAATTTGTACCATCTGGTATTTTCAAGGAAAATATGAGCGACAATCGGAAATGACCGAAAACTGTGAAGCCCTATGTTACTCTCAACTGATATTTTGTTTAACAAATAGACTCTACCCGATATTGAAGACAATCTGTGGGGAAAGAGAAACAAAGCTAATGCAAAATGTTAGATTCAGCTCAGCTTTGTAGCGATCAAGCGCTTTGCTCTTTTCAAAGAATTCAAAAGATTGTTCTAGAAGTAAAACATTGTTTCAGACAGTATAGGCCTACTTACAAATCGAGGAAATCCAACTGTCTTGTTTTATTCCAGGCAAGGGGAGCCGGTGAGTCTGTGGTCAGAACCTAACCTGGTCACTTTCAGTCGGTGATTCAAGGCTTGTATTATTCCAGAAGGTAGCCTTGTCAAGGCTTTTTATTTTCGTTCAAAATTTGTTCTTTGATTTTCGAGCAAAGTGTCTTGCTTCTTTTTTTTTTAGCTTTGATTTTTTACATGCTTTTTAGTAATTCCCGATTTTTTTTTTTTTTTTGCGATCCATGACCTTTTAACTTTCCTTCAAATTAAATTTTACGCTTAGGCCGCTGAAGACGTACTGAAATAGCGAGAATACCCTCAGGCGCTTGACTTTTTTTTCTGCATTAGAGTATAACTCGCTTTAAAAGGAAGATACGCTGTAGCTTCAATACCACCGTACATGTACGCTGCAGCATGGGCCTCTGAAAACAAACTATACAATATTATTAAATTAATCTTAAAAATATGTTAGTAAAGGTATGGATACACGAAGCAATCTATTGCTAGCAACAAATCGCTTCCCGCAGAGAATCGCTTACCACAAATCTCAGTGTGTTTCCATGAAAGGATTTGGTGCTGTCGCTTTCTGCACTTCGCTAGCGATTCTTCAAATACAGAAGACTTCATAACGAAGCAGCTTTTGACATGCGCATTAGAGTGATATGTTCCGGTCCTAAAAAAAAAAAAATCTTGAAAATTTAATGGCTGCCAAACCACTGGGGTTAATTCTGAGATTATTCAGGAGTTTTAAAGATATCAATATCTACAGGACAAAAATCAAAAGTATATTTCGACAAAAATACATGACATACATTTCTAGAGAGTGCCAGTTACTTGTACGTGTTGGATTCTAAATCTATATTTGTCGGTAGTCTATCGATGAGTCAGACAGAGCTCCAGATCTAGATCAAATCTTTAAATTTCAGACCTAAACTCCAGGCCTAGAGTTAGATCTAACTTGGAATCTATATCTTGAATTGATATCTAGAAGCAAATATAGTAGTAGTAGTAGTAGTAGTAGTAGTAGTAGTAGTAGTAGTAGTAGTAGTAGTAGTAGTAGTAGTAGTAGTAGTAGTAGTAGTAGTAGTAGTAGTAGTAGTAGTAGTAGTATTAGTAGTAGTACTAGTATTAGTAGTAGTAGTAGTAGTAGTAGTAGTAGTAGTAGTAGTAGTAGTAGTAGTAGTAGTAGTAGTAGTAGTAGTAGTATGCTTTACTCTGTCTAAATCCCGATCACTTGAGGACGCTATAGTTGTACTGGTATCCAAGCACCCTTTCACCTACGGTCACATAATAAAAAATCTTTCTGCGGCTTGCTTGAAATCACTTCGTGTAAACAGACTAAGCAAATTAGAAAATTTTCTGTTCCCCACAAATCGCAAGCAACCGGAATAGTTGCTTGTGATGTCAGATCATTTTGTTGCATTGCTTCGTGGAAACAGACCTTAATGATTATCCTCAAATATAATTATCTTCGGGTGCACATAATAAAACGTGCGCTAAATAATATTGACATCTCCTGAAAGTTTTAATATCTTTTTATCAACTGATTTGAGGACAAAGCTTACATATCAGGTAACTGCAAAACAGGAAAATTACAGAAAGGAAAGCTTCCTTATTGCTTACATTGCGCCTGAATTCCTGCCACAGTGGGTTTTGTCGTTGCAGTGGGTTTTTTTTTTCCGTTTCAAATAGGAACCAGATCCTGTTTAAAGGTATTCAAACCGCACTTTATATCCGCCGCTTAAGCGCGCAGTAGTAAAAACTTATTATGTCTCTTGCCCATTTACAGCATATACTTCCTCCTGCTAAAAATGCGAACACTGTTCTAGGATCTTCTCGTGTTTAATTGCAGAGCAAATTCTATTGTTCACAGGAAGACCAAAGAATGGCAGTCCAAAGTATTCTTCGATTCCAGTTTCCAGAGATCTTATCTTGGCTTGGTTCAGCTAGATCTTTCTAACTCTATGGCCATGTCTAAGTAATTTTTTTTTACTGATAGCTTCTTCCATTCTGCATTCATGGGGAAATTCAATTAAAAAAGAAGAAGAATCTCGAAAGGCTTTCAACTTAAAATAACACTCGGGACATTACAAAAATATTTGAGGTTGAAAAAAAATTTTTTTCGAAATTACATTCCAGAAAACAAATCTGGGAGAGAGGGAGTAAAGAAAGAAAGAGAGAGAGAGAGAGAGAGAGAGAGAGAGAGAGAGAGAGAGAGAGAGAGAGAGAGAGTAGAAGTAGTCATACCAAATCATCAACTTTCAATTTGTAAATATATCCCTTGTTTTTAGCAGGATATGGCTATAAACATTAAGCCAAGATTTGTAGCTATAGGCTACAAAGTGTGGGTATTCACGGAGACACAATTGTGCAGGTAACCACAAGAAGCGGTTTTTTTTTTTTGGTTGTTGTTGTTGTTGTTGTTGTTGTTGTTGTTTTAATCTTTTTAAATAACTTTTTTTTCAAACGGAGTTTCTGAAATATGGGATGAACGATAATAATTATCAATTTGTCTCTAAGTTGTAGAGTATAATATTTTTTAAAAGAAAGAAACATTAATTAGTGTTTTATTCTGCAAGCTCTATTGCTGACTTCTCCCTCCTTCCCTCTCTCCCAGCTCCTATCAATCTACCATCTTCTTGTCCTACTTCATATCGTTTTGGAGGTTCTCTGGATTTGCCGGTAATTTTAAAAGTTACCGCGTTATGTATACGAAATATCGAAGTTACGCGTGGTTTATTAGGCAAGCCCGTGTAGTTTTAAGATACAATTTTATGCGTTATTCAAAACACACACTGTTGCTAATCGTAAAAAAGAGTCAAGGCGGAAGGATGTGGAAAGATCAAGGGAGATGAAGAGAGAGAGAGAGAGTGGAGAGACGGCGAGAGAGAGAGAGAGAGAGAGAGAGAGAGAGAGAGAGAGAGAGAGAGAGAGAGAGAGAGAGAGAGAGAGAGAGCGCAATCAAACAGCGAATGAGGATGAGACAGACGAAGCTAGATCTAAGGATCCAAAGATGCAAGTGTCTGTAAACAAAGAAATAAATTGTATATTAAAATCAACCGCAAACCTAGATCTAGTTCGAGATAGTCAAATATGACGAAAGACGTGAGAATATAAGGACAGATGGAATGGAGAAAGATAAGAAGAAGAAGAAAAAAAAAAAGGAAAGAAGACAAACAAGAAGAAAAACACAATGCACTGGGTGCATACATTTTTTTTTCAATGTTTAAAATAATGCGGAGCTGGAGACACAATCTGGGTCACCGTGTACTGTGTACTGAGTGTAGCATTAAAAGTGTGTTATCGTCTGTGTTGTATTATCAGGTCAGTTTTCGTTAACACAAATTTCTCGCATGTAATTGTCGTTTTGCTATAAATCTAACCTTCATCCAATTATCGTTAATTTCAAATTCCTCTGGTTGGGGACGTTTGCTGTTGTAACAATATCAAAAGGTCTTGTGGCGGAGATCTAGGTGATGCAATTTTTTTTTAAACTTGATTTAGAGTTAGATTAATATTAGATTAATCTCCAGATCTAGCTTTAAAAAGATGAAACAGTGATGGTGCCTCTTTCTCCTAACAACCCCTTGTTTCTGGTTAATTATTCTAACGTTTAGTAGTCTGCGGGTGCAGTTTTTTCAAGTTGTGAATAAAACTTGATTCAAGCTGATTGAATTAGGACTTCGTTGCTGTTATTGGGTGTAATGTGAAGTAAATAGTACTCGCTAGACTTCTGGATGTAATGATTAGGGTGAGTGAAGGTGTGATAAAACCTAGGTAGTAGTAGTGGTAGTGGTAGTGGTGGTAGTAGTAGTAGTAGTAGTAGTAGTAGTAGTAGTAGTAGTAGTAGAAGTAGTAGTAGTAGTAGTAGTAGTAGTAGTAGTAGTAGACGTAGTAGTAGTAGTAGTAGTAGTAGTAGTAGTAGTAGTAGTAGTAGTAGTAGTAGTAGTAGTAGTAGTAGTAGTAGTAGTAGTAGTAGTAGTTGAAGTAGTGAATGCAATATCAATTAATATTATTTTTGTAATTTTTTTTTATTCTTCTTCTAGAATATCAATGTTCTGAGTTATAGTAATTGCAGTTTGGCAAAGAACCGGCCTATAGCTATCAATAGTCTTTGATGAGATGTGTCCAACAAAAGCTGTAGACAAACTTTTGTATACCTCTAAGAAGTACCTAAGACAACCAGTGTTTAAACCCTTAATAGGGCGAAACGTTTCTACATCTGCAGAAAGACACCCTGTTGCCATTATTTTTTCTCAGTATTTTTAAAAAAGGATCATACTTGTTGTGACTACATGTAGTCTGTCCCGGAAAGTGAAACGCTTCCAGCGTGCAGTTTTGCTTTTACATTTACTCAAAATAATAGATCATGAAAATAGATTGCTTAAAAAGAAAAGCTATCCTGCATGCGCTAACGGTAACCACGAGGACAGGCAGAAAATAAGAAGAAAACGAAGTAAAAAAAAAATGTGCGGCCTTAGTGGAACACGGCATCATTTTTTTAAAGAACTTGTCTAATCGCACAACGTAGGCGTTGTTTATATTTATAATACGTTTAATAGGTTACTTCTTTTAACTTATTGATGCCCGTGACAAAGACCTGTGATCAAGTTTTCCACACGCCTGACACGAGTTGCGCTTACATTCAGACTGCCTTAACTGACATTAATTTTAGAAAACAGCCGCCTAAGTTAATTTTAGTCGTATTTGAAGAGAATTAACGATAAAAAAGACTATAAATATATTTTTTAAACGTTTGTCGGTACTTGTTCAAGGTTCTAGGTTTATTGACTGCTATATAATCTGTTGTCAGCAAATTCAAAGTAGATTGATTGGCACAATTGGGTCAGATAAAGTCGTGGATTGTTTTGACTTTCATACCTTGTTATCGCTTCTTACTCCCTCTGATAGCGCTGGAAACGGCGAGGCTTTTGTGCGGGCGATTCTGATTAGAGTCTATTGTAAGAATTTTGGGCAATACAAAGGTCGACAAACAGTTGGGGCGCATTGAGAGTGTCCTTGAGTATGTACGTCACGAGTTGTTTAATTCCACCACACACCGATTCACACGAATTTCTTTTTTTACAATCTATAGACGCAATGGTATCAGATGTGGTTCTGATACGGACTAAGGGGATCGTCTAACAATTCAAATTTCTCCAGGCTTCTTGTTCACATCTGCCTGGTATCCTGAGCGGGTACGGTGTGGATTCAGGAAACCGATATTCAAGGTAAATAGAAATACCAGTCTTTATTTTCAATGTGTCGTGATTTAGCTTTATTTTCACTTGTGTTAATGCCATATTATACAACCCAGTTAATAATTAATTGCGGCTATTCTTCTAAGGTGAAACAGGAGGAAAAAACAAAAACGGAAACGGAAAACAAGAGCAAAAGTATTATAAAGAGGAAGGTTAGTTTATTTTTCAAATATAGAGTTGTACACCTGTCAACGGAATGTGTTTTATTGCGAGAAGTCTTTTGATTTTTTATTTTTTTTTATTTTTTTTGTGCTTCTTTTGTTTTATGCAGATCTCATAGGGTAAGGCCATTTTACTAGAACGGTTTTAGATCTTTAATGGCCAAAATTTGGGATTCTTGGTTCTTGCGGAGCTCAAGTCAAGATGCTAATGACTTTATTGATAAAACTGTCTTAGAAAACATCCAGTTTGGGCTTATATTGATTTCGATTCAATCATTTTTTTAACAGAGAAATGCAAACGCCTGTGATTGTTATGCTTTACTGTTCATTGTTAGATCTTCAGTTATTTTGTATCGAGGGTTTGAAACTCCTAGTCGAGGTTCCTGTCTTGTCTTTTCAGTCCTTTCATAACGCCAAGTTTGATGTGTCAAAGAGAGAGAGAGAGAGAGAGAGACAGACAGACAGACAGACAGACAGACAGACAGACAGACTGACAGACAAACAGATAGACAAACAGACAGACACAGAGAGACAGAGAGACAGATATATCTATAAAGTGGCCAGCTTTTCTGGAAACAGTACAGATCTAGCAAGGAAATCTCTTTACTTTTATGAAAAAAAATGCTTGAGGTGTGTGGTCAATAATAAAATAGACACAAAATAAGGTTTGCTGGCAAGGTGAATGTCAAGAGGAATTTACGAGGGGAGTTCAATAAGTCTTTACCCTAGTATGAAGGAATTAAGCTAGAGAGCTGAAACTTACATCACATTTTGTTACTTCTCCACATAGTCACCCTGCATATCGACACATTTCTGCCACCTTTCTTTGACCTTCAAAAGTCCTTGAGCGTAATATGACTTCGGATGGGACTCAAACCATTCTTCTCCTGCGTTTCCATAGCAATGAAGATGTCATATCTGCAGGAGAAGAATGGTTTGAGTCCCATCCGAAGTCATATTACGCTCAAGGACTTTTGAAGGTCAAAGAAAGGTGGCAGAAATGTGTCGATAAGCAGGGTGACTATGTGGAGAAGTAACAAAATGTGATGTAAGTTTCAGCTCTCTAGCTTAATTCCTTCATAGTTAGGGTAAAGACTTATTGAACTCCCCTCGTTCATTTTGGCAGTTCCGCCCAGATCTTTAGCTGCAGTCGGTTAGATTTGATTTTTGTTGAAAGTAAACCATCCACAACACGGTGGTATCAAACGACTTTGTATATCAAACAAAAGCCTCCGTCGAGCAGAGAGAAATTGAAAACAAAAAAAATGATGCTCTGAAGTCATTATCGGACTGCAAGGTTCGAACCCGCGAAGAAACCTCTCCTGATATCAGGGTGAACGCTCTAACCCTTCAGCCACCGGCGCTTCTCTTGACCTACATGCACTCGAGGCTGGCTCTTTGCCAGTGTTTGAGATCTTGAGTAGGTGTCCTCAAGTCCAGTGAACCAGTTTAGACCAGGTCTCCAAATATCTCTGTGGGTATCATGTGGGACCTTCTTACCTTTCAGCCACCGGCGCTCCTTTTGATTTACATGTACACGAAGCCGACCGTGTGTGGGACCCTTAACTGTCCTCAATGGCAATCATCCAGTTTAGACCAGGTCTCCAAATATCTCTGGGTTACGCTCTGCATTCTCAAGGTGTGCTTTTTGTTTTGATAGAATTTTTCTAAAGCCTAGGTATTACATGTACTGAAGATTCCTTTATTGTCCTTTTGCATGTAATGGTTTCATCGACAAAGACGTTTGCATGTAATGGTTTCATCGACAAAGACGTTTATTGATGAGCTTTGGGTATTTATCAAGACTCTCATTCCCCGTCTTTTCCCAGATATTCTACCCTTGCATCAAGACAGTTTTAAAAAAAATGTCGACTGTTACAAATCTTTCCTTTAAAGAAGGAGAATTCCTTTTCAAGGGAAAGCCACTCCGAATTTTCAGTGGAGCTATTCATTACTTCCGGATAGTCCCAGAATACTGGCGGGACCGACTGGAGAAGGCGAAAGCTTGCGGCCTGAACACAGTTGAAACGTAAGGTGGTTTTAACACACTGGCCTGTGTAAAGCTTATATAGCCCTGGTATCTGAATGTAAGATGTTTATCTAAGTTTGTGTATCTGTGGAAAGAATGAAGAAGGGTAGGTAAACGTTTTTATTAATAATGATACAAAAACTGACTGCATTATAACTTAAAAAAAAAGATAATTAAAATGGAAGAAATGGATGAGGAGAGGAGGTGGTAGGGGGAGGAGGAGGAGAGAGAGAGAGAGAGAGAGAGAGAGAGAGAGAGAGAGAGAGAGAGAGAGAGACTGGGGGGAAGTCAAGGAGGAGGTGAAGAAAGAGGGGGGAAGAGTATGAGCAAAAAAGCGGGTGAAAGAAAGGTAATGTGAAAGTCTTGGATAGAGCATGGGGTTAAAGCAAATTCTTAAAATTTTGCAGTACGCGCTTTATGTGTATTTGTTGCTTTGAATTGAATGATATGTTATTTAATATTTTTATCAGACCTCTTAATCAAGGCGAAGAAATGTTGTTGGTTTTTGTTTTTTTTTGCACCTGATCTGTACATAGCAATGAGTTATGAGATAAAAAGCATCAAAGCTGTATATGTACTAGAAAGTTTTATGTTTTAAAAGCTTTAATCAGATTCTTCAAAGAGAGAGAGAGAGAGAGAGAGAGAGAGAGAGCGCTCCATGCAGTATCAACCCTATGAATAAATTTGTCAACATCCAGTAAATCCAAACTGGGTTTGGAAATACAATGTAAAAGTCTTATTTATTTTATTTTCTTAGTTTCTAAGAGCTCACATTAAAACCAGATCAGATTTATCTAAAGAAGCACAATTTCAAGAACGCTCAAACCGACTGCATATTTGAAATTCAGGAAACTTTTAAGTCTTATTACCTTTTCTTTAAAACGCTCCAAGCAGTGTGAACCCGATGAAGCAATTTGTCAACTGCCAGTAAATCCAACTGGGGTAGGAAAGAATTGATTTTAAACTCGGATTTGTTTTATTTTCTAAGAGCTCGCAATTAAACCAGGTTAGATTTACGTAAAGAAGCAAAAGTTCCAGATCACTCAAACGGAGTGCAACACGAAACTTTAAAAAGACTCCTCATTTTTTTTTCAGTTATGTCCCTTGGAACCTACACGAACCCAAGCCGGGAAGCTACAGAAATGACGGCATCCTTGACCTCAGAAGGTTCATCAACATCGCCGCAGACCTTAACCTTCACGTGATCTTCAGGCCCGGCCCATACATCTGCTCAGAATGGGACTTCGGTGGTCTCCCGTCCTGGTTGCTGGCAGACCCGGACATGAAAGTGAGGTCAAACTACCAAGGTTACCAGGATGCGGTGAAAAGGTCAGGGGTTTGATGCTAGAATGTCCGTCGCTCACACCTATTTTGTTAGGACCTTCGCAGGATTTAGTAGAACTAGTTTTTTACACTGCTTGAAACAAGCAAATGTAGAGTCTGAGTGTTGTTAATTAGAGTTCAATGTCTGATTACTTGGTCCATTTACGGGCAATAGAATGCAAAGATTAAATTGAACTCCATGCTTTTCAGTGATGTTAAATTAATACGTGATATTTAAAGAGAAGAGTGTTTTCGTGTATTTGATCTTTTGGCGTTTTCGTAAAAGTTTAAACATGTAAGAATAATGTGAGCTGCTTGTAAGCTTCTCAATTTAAAGTAGAAATTCGATAGGAATCGAGCTAGACAAAGCAGTACCATTTGACCTACATTTCGTAGACATTTGATGACTTGCACAGATATTAGGCTAAAGTTGTTTTTTTTTTTTTTTAAAGATAGTAACATCATTATAATTATGTTTTGGTATTTTCGCGTCACTAGACAAGGTAATCAACGGCATTAAGGTCTAGTGGTAGACAATTAAACTTTTTTAACCGCAAAACCAAAACTCAGCTCATGCCTAATACGGCTATATTCCAGGGAGACATTTGTTCTCATCGCAATAAATTTTGTCAGTACCCTTGCAAGGCATTTCATTTCGAGCAGTGTTGATCCTTATTAAAGCTCCCGCAAGACTTTTGACAAGCATAATGGTTGATAAAGCTTTTTTTTTTTAAATATATATTTTATATTTCCGGTCTGCTTATCAAAGTCTTCATTGAAACATGTATATTATATATTCATGTAAAGAAACTTACGGAGGAAGGGCATAATGATGTTCAAGTCCATCAAGTATTGGCTAAAGCTCTGTCTCTATGAGGGTTATTCCATTTTCAAAGAAATGTTTCGCTCGTTCGATACCTTATTCTTGTCCATCAGTTGAAGGAAGCAAATAGGTGTAAACGCAAGGTCCTCGTTTACAGCCATTGTTTGTCTACAAAGGTTATTATAGGGCACCGTTTTTAGTTCTAACTGAGGTTTCCTAAAATACAGGCCAAGCCACCGAAGTGAACAAACTTTTGCATATTTGAGTTATAATGATCTATTTCTTTTATCTTTTGGGCGTAGCTAGGACAGGATTCTGCTCAGAACGCGCTTATAATTCAGCCTACAACCCCACACAACAAAAATATGTAATTGTCCTACCCTGCCAAATAGTGAAATGATATAGCTCACTCTTACACTTACTGCAAAGGTTTACTTACTTCGTCTGCATGGCCTGTTCCTTTGGAAGCCTCGGTTCTAACTGATGAAATGCCCTCTTATGATCTTTACTGTAAATTGTTATCTATATGAATTTTTACCCGGGGTGACTGTTAGCTCAGTCGGTTGAGCGCTGAGCTGACAGTTTGTAAATCCGGGGTTCGAATCTAGGCTTAGGCTGTCCACAGTCTAGTGCTAGGGTCGGATCGCACCTAACTAGCCGTATTCAAAGGTTTGGCGGAGACTGAGCTGTAAAAGTTACAACGACTTTGCAAGCAGGTGTTGCCGCTGGAATTAAATACGCTCTTGCATTTCTCTACTTGGCGCACCAGTTGAGGCCCTGAAAGGTTAATCTGTTAAAGAGGGTGCAGGACCAGAAACCAAGCAACCGATCGTAAAACTATTATACTTTCACGTCACGTTTTGCCTTTGTTTTATGTAGTTTTAAATCATAATATTTATTTAAGGGAAACAGAATCGACGAAAGATCTTCAACAGTTTTCTTTTCTTTTGCTGTTGTTTTTATTTTCGATTAATTTCTCACTCGTACCAGATACTTTTCATGGCTACTGCCTCAGGTCACAGATCTCCAGAGCTCACAGGGCGGACCGATTATCGCCGTGCAGGTAGAAAACGAGTACGGGTCTTTTAGCTTCGATCCCGGCCACCTGGTGTGGCTGCGAGACTTGCTGTGGAAATCAGGCGTAACCGAGTTGCTCGTGACTTCGGACAACGAGACGTGTGCCAGAGGGTTGAGGGCTTTGGCTGAAGGGAGCAGTGGGGACAAGGTAGCGCTGTTCAACATCCCCGGGGTCCTGCCAACAGCCAACGGCATGACTGTGGAAGAATTACGGGCGGTCTTTACAGAGATACGTCGGGAGAGAAATTCCGATGAAAGCGCCGGAAGGGAAACCGTGGAACAAGCAGTTAGCCGGAAGTCCCGTCCTCTGATGGTGATGGAGCTCTGGTCAGGCTGGTTCGATTACTGGGGAGCGTCGAGCCACGAAACGACGACAGCCGATGCTCTTCTGGACACGGTGCGCTATGCCTTCAGTCAAGGATCGAGTATCAATCTGTACATGTTCCACGGCGGTACCAATTTCGGGTTTATGAACGGTGCGCTGCAGCTTCCACCCGAATCTGGAGTCGATTCCGACAGCGACGCTGTGAAGGGTGAAGGATGTTCCACTGCGTCGACCATCGACGTGGATTCCTACCCGTACAGACCGGATGTGACGAGTTACGATTATGACGCTCCTTTGACGGAAGATGGTTGTATCACCGGGAAGTACCTTGCTCTCAGAACCATTATCGCGGAAGAGAGGAGGAAGATCTCGTCATATTCTTCAGGAGATTTACCAGACTTGCCTCGCGGAAACCTCAGGGCGCAGACCCCTGTTCTAGTTGGAGGCTGGAGTGGGGATAGCTCCGACTCTACCAGTGAGGTGATGGAAAGGTTGGCCTGGGAGGAGTTGCTTCAGTTCGTAACGAAAAGAACTGAGGAGCCAGGAGATCCTAGGTGGATGGAGTCGTATACCTTCGGAAACGGCGCTGTTCAGTCTTACGGGTATATCGTGTATAGGAAGAAAATGGAGAACAATGGTGATCAGCTCAAAGATATTACGTTCACTGGTCGTGTCCGAGACATGGGAAACATTCTAGTGAACGGAGAGTCTCGTGCTCGTATTGATTGGTCTCAGAGAGATGGCTCGGTAACCTTGAGGGACAGGAAGAGAAGCGGGGCTGACGAAAAATCAGCGTTGTTGGATCTTGTTGTCGAGAACCTGGGACGAGTCAACTACACGACCAGTGACAACCAGGCACGTCTCAACACCCAGAGAAAAGGCATCAACGGGCCTGTCATCCTAGACGGTAAAACTGTGCAAGGCTGGGAGGTTTTGTCACTGGACTTCGAAGGCGAGTTTCTCGCGAGAGCGCTGGAGTCTACTAAATGGGTCAGCGATACTTCGGGAGAAGCTGGCGAGAGTGATCCCAAGACTGACCCCCGAGCCCCCGGCCCTGCCCTCTTTCGCGGAATGGTGCGACTGTCCGAGGAGCCCGCGGATTACTTTGTCCGTCTGGAGGGATGGCAGAAGGGTGTGCTGTTCGTCAACGGTTTCAATTTGGGCAGATATTGGAACAAGGGACCCACTAGGACTCTCTATCTACCAGGCCCGATTCTGAGGAAGGGAGACAATCATGTGGTTGTGTTTGAAGAGGAGGTATCCGGGGGCCAAATTGTCTTCGATATTGAGCCTCAACTGGGATAACGAGGACCCATAATCAAGTATTGTCTTAGATGTTGATTTTCTGATTGAATTTTTAGACTTTTATTTTTCATCTTTTACAACATCCGAAATACTTATCCCCATTTTAGTTCTTTCTCTTATATTTAGTTTTAATATATTTATAAAATGGAAGTTTACTGTATGTTTCTTACCTATTACTTGGTTGACTTGCTTTATATATACATGTATATTTATTTAGTAAATATCTGGCAATGCTATGGTTTTGAGAACTCAATGATTATTTTGGTTTTTCATGAAAACAAGCTAATGTATTCGCATTCTTTTTGAGAGAGGCAGAACTTCATAAACACCCCGTATCATGTAAAAGTCTGTTTTAGATTGTTTACGAAAGTTCTAGGCCTTCAATGTCACAAAAAATACGGTATGCGATAAACTTAAAAAAAAAAAAACTTTTTAATAAAGTTAATTTTATCTTTTAATTGTTTTATTCTCGAAACATCTGTTATAAGTTGGTTTTAGATTTCTTTTTGTTTTTTTACTCGCTCTGCTTTTGTTTGTTTTACTAAGTATTGCACATAGTGCAAGATTTTTTTCTTCTTTTCGAAGATTTAATGAACAAAATAGAAAATATTGAAGTATATCACATTTTTTTATATATTTTGTTTTCACTATAATTAACCGACATCAAATGAAGAGCGGACGGCCGTGTGTTTGACCGTCCTACTCTAAGATTTTTCCAATTCTTGATTAACATTGTCCTAGTTGTTTGATACAAAGGGAATCTATCGTTACTGCAAGTTTCGTGTTTGCGAGATAGATTGACAGAAAGAGATGGACAGTCAGACAAACAGACGTATAGGTAGGCAAAGGTAGAGAGCGAATCAGAGAAAAAGAAAGAGGAAGATATAGACATAATAGAGGGATAGAGAAAAGGGAGAAAAAAGAGAGCTAGAGAGAGAAAGGGAGAGGGATATA
Organism: Elysia crispata; assembly: GCA_033675545.1. NCBI lineage: Eukaryota > Metazoa > Mollusca > Gastropoda > Plakobranchidae > Elysia > Elysia crispata. The sequence goes on from JAWDGP010000850.1 coordinate 18,363, forward strand.
TATATATATATATATATATATATATATATATATATATAGATAGATAGATAGATAGAGAGAGAGAGAGAGAGAGAGAGAGACTTAGTCAATTTAAATAAAGGTCTGCTTCTCGTACTTGTGATTATATTGCTCAGCGAAATGTAACAATCAGGATGAGTTTTGTAAAATCTCCAACTTAATATTGCACAAGTTAATGAGTGTTGAAAATAATGATACAATCTTATCCAATTTACCTCAGTGCAGCTTTATTGCAACACATAAATATGGTATGGAAGATTTGGGTTGGAAGCAATCAGCTGGAAGTATTGTCTGATTCACTCTTCTATAAAGTATACTCACCTAGATAGATCTCCAAAGCTATTTTACGAAGAGTTAAACTGCCTACTGTAGTTCAAAGTCATGGACCCTGTTCAACAATCAAAAACAAAATTATATAAGACGTCCATGATAAGAAATGAAAAAAAAAAGAAAGAGGAAAAGAAAATGTTTTGTTTTTGTTTTATTTTGTAACTTTTGGAGGGGGGGGGGGGTACGGTGCTTCACAACTATTCACAAAGCTCCACTCCGACATTCTATTTTAATTGACCATACACTTTATTTTTTAAGCCTGTTTTTATACACACACGCACCTCAGCTCCAGCAAATTGACACTAGGGCCTTGTTCGGTGAACGGGGTTTTCATCTTGTATGTGAAATTTACAGAATCTATTAATTTCGGGTGTCCGATAGCTTAGTCTGTAGAGCGGCAGTCCTGGGTTCGAACCCTGGCTTGGGTTATCTGGTGATGGAGATCAGATTTCATCTAATTTCTAAGCAGCGCTACCTTAAGGTCTGATGGGAGTCAAGTAGAAAATAGTCGCTGTGGCTGTAGCTGTAAAAGTTACAACGATATTGCACTTAGTCTTTGCCTTACTTAGTCCTTGTCTCACTTAGTCCTTACCTCACTAAGTCCTTGCCTCACTTAGTACTTGCCTCAGTTAGTCCTTGCTTCACTTAAAACTTGCGTCAGTTAGGCCTTGCCTCATTTAGTCTTTGCCTTACTTAGTCCTTGCCTCACTTAATCCTTGCGCCAGTTAGTCCTTGTCTCACTTAGTCCTTGCCTCACTTAATCCTTGCCTCATTTAGTCCTTGCCTCACTTAGTCCTTGCCTCTGAGGATAAAACTATTACCAAGCACTTCAGTCCCCTGCTTCACACACCATTTTTGGTCCTGAACTTAGTAAAATGCGATTCGCTTAGAGATGGTGCTGCAGCAGAAACCAGCGAGGCTTACCAAAATACAGGCCAAGTCTCCGAAATGAACAAACTTTTCCAATAAGTCTAAAGATAAGCTATATACTTTAACTATATGGCAGAGTTAGGACAGTTAGATATTTTTTGTAGGTCTGTTGAATTATAAGTGTGTTGTGAGTAAAAATCTATCCGAACTATGCCACAAAGCGAAAAGAAATATATCACTATAATTCAGAATTGCAAAATTTTGTTTACTTCGGTGACTTGGCCTGTATATGAGAAAGACCCAGAATCAGCCATCAATCTATTTCTCGTCACTGAAATTTGTATTCCGTGAAGCACTGGAAGTAATTTCAGTGTTTTCACTGCTGTGGTTCATCAGCGCAGGTGATATATGTATTACTTCGTGTACCAGCAAAGGCACAAAAGAGCCTCGAAATAGCTTCTTTGGAAAAATCCCATTCCCTCTTATTTTTCAAATGGATTATAATTTATTATATTGATCTATATTTGATCCTAAATCCTTTCATTTATTATGCAACCTCCAAGTCGTCTATTTGCCCCGAATACCTCAGCCTAGAATGTTTAGGCTCAAAATGAACTTGGAATTTAAAAAAAAAACGTAGATGTAGGTCAAAAAAGAGGACGAAACAATGAAAATATTCATACAAAACAACCCTTCGAGAGAAATGGTACTGTACATGGAGGCCCTTCGAACTATTTAACGTTTAAAACACTGCAAGCTGTGCTATTGATCATATAAAACTAGTCAGATGAAATTCTCGGCACTCCACCTTTATCGTATCACCATTCTATCACTCTGGCATTACTGAGATCACCAACACCAATCAAGGGGTCTGACTCCACCAACAGTAGCGTCTCTTTTTACCTGTGACTACTGTTTACAAATTCACTACGCACCGATCTTCAGGAAGGGATCGAGAGACGAAACAGGTTCATCCCTCCTTCTCTCTCTCCCATCATTTGCGTATCTTTGTCATTCTGTCTCTCACAGTGACAAATACGCAAAGTAACGACCTTCACCGCGTCAAGTTTCGGTCACACTGGACCCTCAGATGTCTCCGCCGGCAGCAATCTCTTCGACATTGAATCAGAGTGATTTTGTTTTTTTTTTAAACATATATAGTTTGAAAATGGAACGTCATCGTGAACTGAAACAGCTAAACCTTTTTCAAAATCTTATATTCACCTCTAAAAATCATTTGCACTTCCTTCCTCTCTCTCTCTCTCTCGTTTTCTCTCTCTCTCTCTCTCTCTCTCTCTCTCTCTCTCTCTCTCTCTCTCTCTCTCTCTCTCTCTCTCTCTCTCTCTCTCTCTCTCTCTCTCTCTCTCTCTCTCTCTCTCTCTCTCTCTCTCTCTCTCTCTCTCTCTCTCTCTCTCTCTCTCTCTCTCTCTCTCTCTCTCTCTCTCTCTCTCTCTCTCTCTTTTTTTCCCCTCCCCCGCCCTCCTCGTTGCAAATAAAAAAAATGATATATCAATACATTCAGAGAAGAAACGAAGCAATCTGTCTGATTTATTATAATAAAATAAATTTATTTTGAAATAAAAACTTTTCATGGCAAAGCTATCGGTATATATGCCAGCTCAATTGAAGAATGCATGTTAAGTTAGTGAAGTGTCGTTCGAAATTTACACGAATCATAAATAAGTGATAGACAAAGTACTTTTCGAAGAAAGGAGCGGTAAGGTGGTGTTGGAGATAGAGAGAAAGAGAGAGACAGAGAAATAAAGAGAGAAAGAGGAGAGACAGAGGGACAAAGAAAGAGGAGAGACCCAGAGAGACAAAGAAAGAGGAGAGACACAGAGAGACAGAAACAGGGAGAGACTCACTAAAAGGAAGCATTTATTCAAAATTACTGTTGAGTACAATCCCATTTCACTTTTCTTAGATCTAGTCTGCTAAAGAAATCTACATGTAAAGTTATATCTTTTATAAAAATTTCTTCATAATCCATTACATTCATTAAAAAATAAATATCTTGAGTATTAAACTTTAAAAACGATCTCTTTCGCACGCGTAGACTGCTAGTTTTGATACGCCAAATCCGAATCTGACGTTCATTTTTAGAAAAATTGATCTCTAATTTGATTTCATAAATACATTTTAATCCTTGCCCGTAAAAAAAAAATTCAAAAGAAACCGCCGACTGCACATGGCGCCATGAAGCTTCCTCTTCTCCCAAATCTCTCTATCCGTGCACCCTTGCAATGTCCGGAGCTGCAGAAGGGACGCCAAAAGCCCATCTTGGCTTTTCCAAAACGCTCAGGCATTTACTATGTTCGTTCACTTAGGCCTGTCCTCAGAGCTTTTCATGACGCCCTTTTGGTTAGTACATGTAGTGGTTTTGCCCCTTTAGTTCCGCTTCTCTTTATCATTCCCGAAAATTGACCTTCAAGTAGAAACCAAGAGTGTTTGAGCAACTCCTTGCAACACCCCTGAACACCCTTCTCCCTCTCTCTCTTTATCTTCTCAAAAAAGAAAGTTTATAAAGAGAAGTTACTGTATTAAAATTGTTGACTCATTTCACCCATGCAAATTAAAGAATTAAAAAACTGGTCACCATTATTATTTTTTTTCATGAAAAGGATTTGAACTTTGACAAAGTTAATTGAACTCAGAGCTTGATCTGTTTGAGTGTAAAGTTTGTACTTTTTGGCCACGAAAAAACTTAATTTATGTTTGATTATTGGCCTTAGTTGACTCCAATCAACCCAAGGGAAATAAGGTAACAGATCATTTGGCGTTATAATTTTTAATAACCTTACCTTTTAAATGAGTCCTGTAGTTTGTTTATTTTTATTTTTTCTTCCTTTATATCCGGAAGGGGCGTGACTTGAGTGCGCATGTGTAATCCACTCGTTATAGTTCCAGTACTTATCTTCTCCTAGGTTGATTATAAACCTGACCACGACATTTGGACATTTTTTTCCCAAACAGGATCATAGTGATTTATTAAAAAAAAAACCCAGTCCAAAATATGAATAAGGAGAAAAACGAAAAGGAAAAGGAAATAAAGGTAAAGAGGGATAGATTTTGCTCAGTGGAGTAAGATCTAGGTTTCTACAAAGTACACTGGTACTTTGAAAACTACACAACAGTCGTGAACATTATTAATTTGAAGAAGGTCAATAACTTTGTCAAATTATTATCATTTAAACTGAAATCTGATTGAAGAATATTGTCGATAAACGTGGAAGAAATCGTTATGGATTTTAGTTCGTATATCCTTTTTTTTTTTTAAATTTAGACAAATCTGAAATACATGTACATGTATCACTCCTGGAACAGTTGAAACACATTATTTTTATTTTTATTTTAAATGATTTAAACACTTGTGTATCAGAGATTTCATTTTTCATATGTTCTTTCATAACTTTCTCGAAGAGTCTTTTTTTTTTGAGGTTAACAAATTTTATGTGCTTTCATTGTTATCATTGGATTAAAACCCTTTTTCAAAGTTGAGCTACATACGGCATATTGTAAAAAGGAACGTATTTAAATATATATATATATATATATATATATATACATGTATGGGGAAATTATGTTTATAGATCACGTGACTATTACACTAACAGTAGTATTTTGTTTCAGCTCTCGCTCTGATAGTTTGATTTCATAAAAGTTGAATACATTTTTTTTAAATTAGACATTATAGTGGTTAGAGCTGCATTTCACGTGTATATCTAGTTTAATCTAGAGAAGGAGGCAGAGCATGGATTACGAAAACTTTACAATTCCATTAATTATAAGTGAACTACAAACAGTAAATGCGAAAATTTACAATTCCATTAATTATAAGTGAACTACAACTTGTGAATACGAAAATTTACAATTCCATTAATTATAAGTGAACTACATGTACAACCAGTGAATGCGAAAATTTACAATTCCATTAATTATAAGTGAACTACAACCAGTGAATACGAAAACTTAACAATTCCATTAATTATAAGTGAACCACATGTACAACCAGTGAATACGAAAATTTACAATTCCATTAATTATAAGTGAACTACAACCAGTGAATACGAACATTTATTTCCATTAATTAAAATGAACTACAATGAGTGAATACGAAAATTTACAATTCCATTAATTATAAGCGACCTACAACCAGTGAATACGAAAACTTTACAATTTCGTTAATTACATGTATATGTGAACAACGACAAGTTCAAAAAGTTCAGTTCGGGAAGATTTGCAACTCGTGCTTACACGTTGTGTATCTATTACATAACCAACAAGGTTTGGTGATTTCACTTGTCTGTGATCGTTGCCTCGCGACAAAACTTTCATCTTGACGTAGATGAAACTTCGATTTTGTTAAGGTCTTGATAATGGTGTAGATATCTCAAGATCCGAAATTTGTTAACGACTCAGATATGGCTCCAAGTGAACCTTTGGTCATAAGGTGTGTCAAGAGTAGATAAATCGGGCACGTGATAACAGACCCTGATAACGCGGGTCGCGTGTGTCTTTAGAAGTTGGTAACTTAAGGCGGACATCATCATAATGGCTTGCATCGACACACCTTCATCTGGATTTTTTTAAGGAAGGGAATACATAAAATTGAGAAAACCAGAGAAAGTGGCGGGCTCGTTGTAACTTTAACTTGGTTACATTCTTGGTATTTTTTCATCATTATGAAATTACACTACTCCCTCAAACAGCGCTTAATGCACAACAATTTTCATACTTGGATCCACACCTTTATTTTTACGCCTTGATCGAATTATTAAAGTTTTGAACCTTGTAAAAGTTTATGCACGGATTCCATATTCATGTCTAAAATCACCTTTATTGTATAGAAGAATATTTTTTTATATCTAAATTCAAAGAGTCTCTCTCTTTAGACAATCAAAAGGGACATCAGTGATCTTCTCTATTATACTCTTCTCTTGAAAGACTTCAAAGGCCGTTTTACGTCCTCTAATCCTTGTCAAGTTATATTACCAGTAGTTGGTCATTGAAACAAGACGGTCTGCTGCTTCATGAAACTTAAGCAATGGTAGCAGGAACAAAGACCTTCACAGAGCGTAAAATACTGTTTATATCAGTGAAATGTAACTATTGGCTGACTAGGCTAATACTAATAGCTGCTAATAGCTCAGTCTATTTTCAAGCCTTTCTTAGCCAATGTGATATCAAAACGATAAGACTAGCATAAATATTCTAATAAACAAAATAGATGAAAAGGTAGATAAGTAAAGACTAGATGGTCAACTTTTATTTCGTTAGATCTTGATGAAACGATGAATGAAGAGGCAGACACTGATGCAAAGTGCGCATCCTGTGCTTTACCAGGACCAACATGTCGATCACAATCTGGTGGTATAGATCTATGAATTCCATCACTTGGTCCATAGGGTGTGCTCGAATGCTTGTGTGGACCGATGCTATGGCAGGTTGGCGGCGTGGAAAACTTCATCAGAGAAATTACTACAACTAATGTCATTTGAACAATTGTGGAAGGTAGCGCTGAACATTCTAAAACTCTCCTTTGCAACAGATTGTATTAATCAAACGGGTGGTTGACCACAAAGGAAGAATCCAGACACTCAAAGAATATAATATCAATTCAAACAGTTCCTAACGTTTAATAATTGCTAATGCATTCATGCAGTTTATTACTTAATTAAAGCATGCTGGGGCAGTTCTTATTTAAGTTAGTTTCATTTTGCTTGTCTATTGGTCAGTGTATTACCTAATGAGATGAATAGAGCGAAAATTGTATAATTTCTCTGTGACGCTTTTGTTTTCCTCTTACTCGGCACCGATATTGAAAAAAAATTTTTTAATTTAAGAGATAAAGAGTATTCTCACTATATCTCAGTATTTAACATTTCCAGAAGTTTAACGCAATATAATATCAGCTTCACCTTATACCTTACAGCAAAAAAAAAACAACAACCCTAAAGCCATCTTTATGTTTTGCGATTTTAGAGTTAGACTTTGAACTTTTGAAGACATTATGTTTCTCGAGGGAGATTAAATTTAAGAGTAAAAAAAATCACTGGCTTGAAGTGAACGAATTATATACTTCAGCCTATGTTTCATCGACTAGATTCAAGCACAGCAGCTGCTGGTCTTTCGGTAACACAGATTTTAAGATCTGTAGGTTTTCGCCACCCCCTACAGTGCGTTTGGACTGGTATAGGGGCGTTATTTCTTCCGGTTATTCTTATCTTACGTGATCGCCACCAACAGCCATTCATCGATCAGTTACCTAGTCTGTGTCAGACTATCGACAGGGATAAGTTTCATCGATCAGTTCATACATATATCGATAATATGATGAATTCCCGAGAAATCAATCCGACAAGATCAGCTCTAAAATAAATTGATGCATGAATCATACAGCATATCGGTTAACTAATGCAGGACTGATTCAATCAATCAATTATCCGATCAATCCTTTGGTGCATCAATCAATCAATCAGCTATAGCTAAGCTGGATTTATTTCCCAATCTGCCACTGTTTTTACAAAACTTTAGACTAAGCTGAACCGTTGACAAATACAGCATACAAAAATATCGCAGCCATTTTCATCGTATGTGTGGGTGTGTGCTCATACTGCTTAAATCGTTTCTCTAAATCCAGGATAAGATTGATACGTTTTATTTTCCTTCTATTCTTCTCCATTATTTTATTAACAGTTCCGTTGAAAATACCTTCACAATGTTTCAATCCTTAGTTACATAACAAAGTGCTTAACAACACCGTCACCCAACGGTTCTCAAGATGCGCTGATAGTGATAGCGATGGTATAACGATCACCTTGAAGCGTCTATCGCTCTTAGAGTAGCAACTAGGGGCAAGTTACTCTATCTGATACAGATAACAAAATGGTTGCCGGCCTCGCTGTAGCTTAGGAAGGAAACCTGGCATAATATTAGTAGTTAATGAAATCTATTATTAGCGTTTGATAAATGACTGCGTAGTGATTAGAGTTTTTTTTTTTTTATTTCCTTAAAATCGTTATTATAAATATTGATATTTAAGAGTAGGTGTTTTTGCGGGACGACGTCGAGAAATAGATGATTTGACCAAGAATACACCTTTTGCTCTGGATAAAGAATGTTTTTGGGGACATTTAATATGTACACAATTTTATTCATTGTTCTCTTTGCCTCTGGTAAGTGCGATATGAGTTTGTTTTTTCTTTATTTTTTTGTTTTTGTTTTGTTTTTTTTTTGTTTGTTGTAGTTATTTAATTTTCAAAATAAACATGTATTAATATCCATATTTTTGCACTTTTGATCGCTGTTTTACTAATAAATATTGGTTTTGTACATAATTTTTTACAAAAATAATATATTATTAACAATGAGCCATTTGTGCTATTTTTAGCGTGCTGTTCCAAGAAAAAGATTATTATTAGGCCTTATTAATTTGAAAACCAAATATTTACCGGAATTCCCTTTTGTGAATTCCGCTCTATTGTTAGTCATTTAGGTTCAGCCTAGCGGTATTTCGAACCTGAAAATTTCAGACAAAAATTTTATTTGAGATATGGACATATAACTTCTATGGTATGAAGAAGAAAAAGAAGAAAAACACCAAAATTATATATATATATATATATATATATATATATATATATATTATACATATATATGAGCGTGCTTGTGGCGTCATATTACTGTGCAGCACAAAACAGGCAAATCATGGGGCCTTTGAAACTACTTTAGAGAGAGTATGAGATTACATGATATGCAAGTTCAAAAACACTCTCTTCGAAGGAATAAAATAAAAATTTATTTTAAAAAGATATTGAGCGAAAAGAAAATAAACGTAGATAGAAGATCAACGAGGAAGAGTAGAAGATGAAGATAAAGCTAAAGAAGAATGTATGTGTAAATACATGGAATGTTCATGAGTTTATGAATTATGTTCATCATCATCAAGTAGTAGTAGTAGTAGTAGTAGTAGTAGTAGTAGTAGTAGTAGTAGTAGTAGTAGTAGTAGTAGTAGTAGTAGTAGTAGTAGTAGTAGTAGTAGTAGTAGTAGTAGTAGTAGTAGTAGTAGTAGTAGTAGTAGTAGTAGTAGTAGTAGTAGTAGTAGTAGTAGTAGTAGTAGTAGTAGTAGTAGTAGTAGTAGTAGTAGTAGTTGTAGTAGTAGTAGTAGTATAATTATCATCATTATTTTGCATTTTTTAAAATCCTTTATTGTTATTTACATCTTTTCAAAATTTTATTTTCAGGTGCAATAGTGTCGGCATACCCTCAAGGTAAGAACTTCACCAAATGCTATTATTTTTTTCAAGCATAAACCCAACAGTTGATTTATAGAGGAAAGGACAGGACAGAATTGATCTAAGAGAATAATCAGTCCGACTGACTGTAAGAAACAAAAAGTGTTTAAAAAACATGTAGATGAAACCTCGCATAAGAGAAAGTTATGGACAAAGAGATCTTACGTATACTTTTTTTGTTTCCTTTTAGTAAAACAAAATCATTTTCTCTTTCGAGCATTATTTTAAATGCAAGATTCAGCTCATCACATCAAAATTAATGTATTACCTTGTAATTCGATTCTGTTTAGAATTGTGCTAAAATTAATCTACAACCGAAACTGGAAAAAATGATTACTATAAATAGCTATTCTTATCAGAAAAAGCAGTGGCGGAGGGTTAGAATGTTCGCTGTGATATCCGCAAAGGGGGGGGGGGGGGGTCTTTGCGTGTTTGATCCCCACACTGTAAGTGGATGAATTAAGATCCTTTTCTCTTCGATGAGGCCTTTCCTTTTTTTATATTCAGATAGGCGCCCTGATACAACTTTGTTTAGGATGGGTTTTATCAAACAAACAAGGTTTTTTTGCATTAGAGTGTCATCATTTTTCAAGAGACTGCTCTTTCTCTCTCTTTCCGTTCGCCCTCCTTCTTTGTGGACAATCTCCCCCCCCCCACGCCCCCTTTTTTTCCAACCTTTTCTGTGTGTGTGTGGGGGGGGGAGGGGGGGTTTGAGGGGCGAGGCAATGTTGACTGGAGGAAACAAACGTGGCTTGTAAATGCAAATCTTTGCGCATCTGAAGTGTGTACCAACTCAAGTTCTTTCCAGGCTCAAAGAAACTAACAGAACACCTCTATTGAATTCTAACAACTCAATCACAAATCCAACGCTGCTTTGTCCGTGTGTAAGTCAAGAGGCAATCTGATCCTATAAGTTTAGCTGGTTGTGAAAAATTCGAAACTTTTTACATATCTCTCATAACACAATAATATTATTATCCCGTCCATAAGAATAAATGCACCACCATGAATTTCCGCAAGGCAGTGCATGTTTGGCGACAGTTCATATCCAACTTATAAAAGTTTAAAAGTATCTTTAAGTATTTACGTAAAGCAGAGAATGAGCTAAATTCCCATAAAGGTAATGTGATTTCACAAAGAGTTATGGTACCTAGCATGAAGTCTTAAGCTCTACTTCAGTCGTGGTTAGCGTATCAAGCGATAACATCTGCCAGAATGCACAATGGTGTGAAATTTGAAGTAAAAAAGAAAATCATAAAATGAGTACATGAAAAAACAATTACAACAAAATTATCTAGTTCTGTTTGGATCTTCAAATTGCTGAACAAAACTGACGACTTCCACCAAAGGGACATAACTCTTTGTGAAATCGCTTTCCCCATTGTTTTATTGTTCTTCCTCTGAGCAGCCTCAAGCCAGCCGCTCACTGGCTGCTCAACAGAGGTCACGGCATGCGAGCAGCGCTACTTGAAAACCGTCAACGACGCAACGTTTGATAAAACAGCTAATTGCTTGTGAGTGCACTTCTTTATAATTATCTCTGTCTGTCTGTCTGTCTGTCTGTCTGTCTGTCTCTCTCTCTCTCTCTCTCTCTCTCTCTCTCTCTCTCTCTCTCTCTCTCTCTCTCTCTCTCTCTCTCTCTCTCTCTCTCTCTCTCTCTCTCTCTCTCTCTCTCTCTCTTTCTCATCCTATCTTTTCTTCTTTTTTACCAAAATTTGCCTCCTCCTCCTCTAGGTTTCACTGACATGTTGACAAGACAATCATAGCCACGTTTCAATATTACACATTCACTACAATTTTCTTTCTAGTTTTTTCACCCACTTTTCCTATATTAATATTCTTATGTGTATATATATGTATATATATGGATGTGTGTGTGTGTGCGCGCATTAACACATTTATATTCTACACCGATCAACATTTATTATTGTTTATGCCTTTTTTTTTCTGAATCCAAGCAAAATAATGTATTAATATACGTGTTGTTGTTGTTGTTGTGTTTTTTTTTTTTGTAAATCTTATCGTTTTAAACAGCGATTTGTCATTTTTTTAGCTTAAATTTTAATGGATCAATCTAAAGCAAATTACACTTTCAACGTCTTTCAAATATTAGGGAAAAATAGTTTTCTTCGTCCCTAATCTGTTTAACAATCGTTATGAACGATTATTGCAAATTCAATACTTTCCGCATGAGGAAAGGAAAAAAGGATGACTGAATAGGTAAATTGCCTAAAGGAAATTCACGAAGTTCGTATTTTTAATGATAATGATAAACCTTTAAGAAGATTTGCCTTAAATTAAGAATTTACAAAACTAATTGAGCAGTCATCTTCGCTTTGTGTCTACCCTCACGGTGTTAAGAGCAGGCACGGCTCTGATGAAGTGTTTGAGTCAGCGGGAGTCTTTAGCCGAGTGTAAATCATCTTTACCAGAGATAACCCGCATCAAACAGCTTTACGATGCCCAGGTCAACTCTCCAGTATGTGGGAAGCAGAAAAATGTATATGTATATATATATATACACACACACACACACACATATATATATATATATATATATATATATATATATATATATATATACACCTCAATTTTTATTTTTGTCTTTTCTATGTTAATGAGCATGTCAATTTTTAATTTCCACAAGAGGGATGAATAAAGTATATCTTATCTTATCGTATCTTATTTTGAAAATAGCAGCTTGTACTGAATACTAATGCAAAACATATTAATTATCTTGGCTGCAACCATTATGTAGAGAAATACAGTGAAAAAAAAAATTCATGAATGTTTTCCGAAAACTTTTTCAAACTGACGTAAGATTCTGATCAAGAATCGTGGGAACGCGGTTTCCTTGAGTCACGCAAATGGAACTGCTAAAAGGGAAGAAACTGTGAGTAAAGTTACTGCTCGCTCTTAGCTAGCAATACGAGAATCAGTAAGAAAATGCCTTTTGACTTTGAGCCATTTTTTTAGGTTAAGTCAAAGGTTGAGTTTCCCTCGCATCCCATAACGACCCAGGATGAAAACATTGTCTTCAGTCGTAAATGCTTTCTAATACAATTGGGACACATTTTCTGCTAAGGATAATGAAAAAAAAAACTTGTTTATAACCAGAAACGAAATACTTTTCAATGAAAAGTTACACCATGACTTTTTTCTCCTATTCAACTTTTCTTTTTCTCCAGCAACCCCAGAGGCGAGATCATGTGCTCAAGCCGTTTTCTCCTGCTCTGAAACCTATAACAACCAGGTGGCGTCAAATACCGCTGGAATCTGCCAGTAAGTAGAAAGCTGTTCCGTTATCTTTTTTTTCCTGGACAAATTATAAATTCGTCTTATTTTTACTTTTACCATAAGCCGGAAATATATTTCTTAGGAGGGTTTTTTTCCGAAGTATTTGACAAGTTAAGGCTCACTAAGACAACATAATTTTGTGGATCATTACAATTTTAGACCTTGTTTTAAAAAAAGTTTATGAAGGCATTCCTATTACGAGATACTCTGCCCAAATAATCACGCTATAAAAAAAATGTACTTTTAAGTCATTTTTTTTCAGCTGAATACAGGAAAAGGTGTGTGTGTGTGTGGGGGGGGGGGGAGGGGAAGGGGGGTTATAGTCGTTTTGCCACTTTCGCTGATCAACTTTATCGCTTAAAATCAATCTACAGTTTAGTGACGCTCAGCAGTACCTTGCGCATTGAAAATATTTACTACTTAGAATTTCTCTCTTGTGAAGGGCCTCATTATTTTGTTATGAGAACAACTGGACAGATTTACCGCTCATCAGATTCGATAATTTTAGATTATTTTCAGAACCTCTTGTGACATCCCACTTTATCTCCCTATGGAGGCCATGTGTTTTTTTTTTGAGAAAATTAATGAGGATCTTCGTTAACTTGTTCAAATTAATGCAATCACATCATCTATGTATCTGAAAATATTAGCTACTTTCAACAAAAATATTTTCATGAACTTATCTAAACAAAAAAAAAAAAAAAAAAAAAAAAAAACAGCGTTTCATTATCATATATTATTTTATCATTGTGATACCCTGTACACTGCTGTGAAGCTCAAGAAGAGAAATTTTGGTAACTTTTTTTAACGTTTTTTTTTTTTCATTTGATGCCCAACTAGCGCACCGAATTAGTTTCTCAGTTGGAGGAATCAAATGATCCATACTATCATAGCATCAGAATTTGGGTTGGACCACTCTTGTCCAGCCAATCCATACTATCATAGCATCACGATTTGGGTTGGACCACTCTTGTCCAGCCAATCCATACTATCATAGCATCAGGATTTGGGTTGGACCACTCTTGTCCAAGCCAATCCATACTATCATAGCATCAGGATTTGGGTTGGCCCATTCTTGTCCAGCCAATCCATACTATCATACCATCAGGATTTGGGTTGGACCACACTTGTCCAGCCAATCCATACTATCATAGCATCAGGATTTGGGTTGGACCACTCTTGTCCAAGCCAATCCATACTATCATAGCATCAGGATTTGTATTGGGCCACTCTTGTCCAAGCCAATCCATACTATCATAGCATCAGGATTTGGGTTGGCCCATTCTTGTCCAGCCAATCCATACTATCATACCATCAGGATTTGGGTTGGCCCATTCTTGTCCAGCCAATCCATACTATCATACCATCAGGATTTGGGTTGGACCACTCTTGTCCAGCCAATCCATACTATCATAGCATCAGGATTTGTATTGGGCCACTCTTGTCCAAGCCAATCCATACTATCATACCATGAGGATTTGGGTTGGACCACTCTTGTCCAGCCAATCCATACTATCATAGCATCAGGATTTGGGTTGGACCACTCTTGTCCAGCCAATCCATACTATCATAGCATCAGGGTTTGGGTTGGACCACTTTTGTCCAGCTAATCCATGCTATCATAGCATCAGGATTTGGGTTGGCCCATTCTTGTCCAACCAATCCATACTATTATAGCATCAGGATTTGGGTTGGCCCATTCTTGTCCAGCCAATCCATACTATCATAGCATCACGATTTGGGTTGGACCACTCTTTTCCAGCCAATCCATACTATCATAGCATCAGGATTTGGGTTGGACCACTCTTGTCCAACCAATGATAATGCGCTCTTTTGGTAAAACAATAAGTAAATAATTTCGAAAAATTTTTACTATTTTATCGTTCTTTTAAAGGCAGTTTTATCATAAAAATAAAGTCAACATAAATTCTTTTTAAAAAGTTCCCCTCTCGGCACTGTTTGCTTGAATTCATGAAGCATTTAGAAGGATTATCGTTGGAAATAGCAAAAAGCTTTTTTCCAGTGGTATAAATTATAAGTGGATGGAAGTCAAAAGTTACGAAATCTCAATCTCCTGACCCATAATTATGATTTGAAGTAAACGAAAATGAAACAATAAATTATTGTCGAAACAAAAAGCAACACTGGTGATGATGATCTCCATTAGAGAGAAAAAGAGAGAAAGAGAGAGAGAGGGAGAGAGAGAGAGGGAGAGAGAGAGAGAGACTGACAGACAGACAGACAGATAGACAGATAAACAGACAGACAGACAGACAGACAGACAGACAAACAGACAGAGACAGAGACGGAAAGAGATAGGCAGATAAAGAGAAAGGCAGAGAGAAACAAAAAATAGAGTAGTTAGACAAATAGACTCGGACACAAACCGTATAATAACAAAGACGAAGTTTGGTTATTTTTTTTTTTTTTAAAAAGTCAGAATATCTGCATGTAAAAATCTAAGCAATAAAATGTAGAAGTAAAAATGAAAGATTTTAAGCGCAACGTAATGAAGCTATAACATTAATAAAATGAATATTTATCTTTGGTTTACAATTCAGCCATATTCTGCAAACAATTTTTGATAAAAACAAAAATCGTTTACCAAAGTGCATCATCAATTTATTTGACAACACAAATCCAAAATTTCCAGAGAATTTTGTTCTTCCTTTTTACAACCCAATATCAAAATTCGATAACTGAAGTTATGTTTCCTTTGTCACAGAACAATACAACAATTCAATTTCGACAATTTTTTGACAAAAATTATATCCATAAATATTTTCCAGAGCAGCAAATGTTTTTAACTTATGATTGTGCATCCCTTGTTCAACCCTCCAATACCATGCGGTGCGCAGGGCGACCAACATGTACATCGCGTGCCTAAACAGTGTGAAATGCAACTCGTCAAGCATCATTCTAGAAACTGCCAAAGGCTTGATGGCTATCAAACACGATCTTGCTGCTACCGGTCAATCCTGCAGTGAGTAGACAGACTATTATTACTATCACGTGATTTGTAGGCTTCATAATATCATACAGATTGAATGTCCATCAAGGCAGGTTATGGACACACCAGCATCTGATTGTTTCTTTTAATCTCGACGATAAAATTTTTATGGGGTCTAGATCTAATTATCTGTGCTTATTGCACGACAATTTTCTTAAAAGACGAAACGAGAGTTACTGTAGATTTAAGAATTTCTTGAAATAAATTTGATTTACCATACGGCAAGATCTTTTGCTAGACTTTTTTTCTCCGTATGCTTGAATAATCGAGATATTTTTTTTTTTCATATTGGCTTTTGCGAGTAAACAAAACTATTCCAATCAAAATGCTTAACACAGAAAAACGTACAGACTTAAGTTTTAAAAAAAGAAATACAATAATAATTGTTTGCAAAATGATAATATTTTTTCAACAAAACTTTCAAGCCTTTCTGTTTAAGACCATGATGCTTGTGGCCTGTTTTGTAATGTATAATTTTCACGGACCTGCGTTGCTTTCTTCTTTTCTCAGCTGATGTGCAATCATATCAATATTTAAATCGAGAAAGATCAAAGTGCTTGTGTTTGGCTTTTTTTCTTTAATTATAAATCCGAATCTGGAAATATCGGTACCCGATTGTTTATTTTCTTAGCTTCAGTTGAAACAACATTTACTGTGATCGAGGTATTGGGTAGACCTAGTATGTTTTTCCTGAAGTTTTACGCTTTCGTTTTCGTTTGCGGAGCAAAGGAAAGGAACATTTTAGACATTTCAGACTAACCAAATCTCACATTTTCTCTATAGATTTAGTATGATAAATATGATAAATATGTACCGCATTGAGATACAAGACACAGTGGACAAATAGAATGAAGCTGTCGTTATCTTAGTTATCTCGACAAGCACGAGAATTTGACTCCATCGAGCCATGGATCGATCTAGGAACTGATATCAAAATATATAGGATATAATTGATGACCATCTTGTTATCACTGATCAATGTCTTGACTCGAGTGACTCTGGTCACTTCGGTCACTCAGGTGGAGTTATCAGATAGGGAGATGGTCAGAGACCAAGGGTTGTACTCCAGTAACAGTGCTTGGACCCCGGGATATTGGACATAACCCAGAGAGGAGTATCTCCCTCGCTACCTTGAAAAAGATTTCTTCGAAGCTTCAGACTCTACTTATTTGCTAGAGGAACTGTTCCAGGGGGTTGATAGTATTTTCTACGTGATAGATTTTGAGGCAAAATGAAAGTCTTTATATTTTTTGTTTTCTCAGGTAGGATATTGCAGAATGATTATTATTGTTATGGATATATCTTTAATATTGCTATTTTTGTGACTTATTTGCTTGAGAAACTGTCCAAGGCGGTTGATAGTATTTCCTACGGGATAGATCTAGATTTTGACATAAATGAAACTATTGATAGGTTTTGTTTTCTCATAGCGTAGTTGTTATTTTTTGTGGACTTATCTTTAATATTGCTATTTTTGTGACTATAACAATAATTTGCTGCCATAAATATGTGAGACACACAGAGTAATTCGGGTAAAAATTACTCAAAGCAGACCTGAATTCGATTCCTTTAAAGATAGATATTTGATATTTGATGGTTCGTTGTAAAATTATCCAAAACAAAAAAGCTTTGTTCACGGAAATTTTAGAGGAGCACATATTTATTTACGTCCTTTAGGGCCTGGTAATTAACTTTTATTTGATATCGAAAACTCAATATGTAAAAAGAGAATACCGAGATGCACTGTAGCTGATTCTCCCTGTAGCATCAAACAGCAACTTTTATAATAATGAAACGTTTGAACTTCTAGTTTTATCGGCTTCTTTTTATGCTGTAGCGTTGTACTTTAAAGAGACTAACCCTTTTAAATTTTGCTACATAAGTTTTTAAAAGAGATTTAACACCTAAACTACTGCTTCCCTTTATATTAAGTTATGTAGGGTTATTTTATATATATATATTATTTTGGAAATGGTCATTTTTTGTATTTTTTCTACATTTTGTCAATAAAAGCATTCTACCCACACATTCTGCGTCATCAATTGAATATTTACAATTTTTCTAAGTATGGGACATAAGCTAATAAATGACTTTTCTAATCTTTTTAAAGATCGTCTCTCTCACTTACTGTCTCTTACTTTCTCTCTCTTTCTCTCTCTCTCTCTTTCTCTCTCTCTCTCTCTCTCTCTCTCTCTCTCTCTCTTCTCTCTCTCTCTCCCTCTCTATCTATCTATCTATCTATCTATCTATCTACCTATCCATCTATTTATCTATCTATCTATCTATCTATTTTTTTTTATTTTTTTATTTCTTTGTTTCTACCCCTCTCTCTGCCGCTATATTAACTTTTTTTCTTGACTCAGTTTTTGAATCGTGTTTTCCCTCTTTCAACCCTCATTATCAAGCTCCTCCTTTGTGGTACTTACCTCTTAAGTAATCCTTACTTTACGCTTTTTCACCTCTACCACTAATAATTATTTTCCTTTCTTTCTTTTTTTTAGGGGGGGGGGCATTCACTTCCTTGCCTTTGAATTATCTCGCCATCTAATTCTTCGCTTTTTTCAATCTCTGTCTTTGTCTCTCTGTCTTTATCCTCTCTCTCTCTCTCCTCTCTCTCTCTCTTTGTCTCTCTCTATTTCTCTCTCTTTGTCTCTCTCTCTATCTCTCTCTTTTTATCCCTCTCTTTGTCTCTCTCTCTATCTCTCTTTGTCTCTCTCTCTATCTATGTATCTCTCTCTATCTCTCTCTTTGTCTCTCTCTCTCTATTTCTGTCTCTCTTTGTCTCTCTCTCTATTTCTCTCTCTTTCTCTCTCTCTCTTTGTCTCTTTAGCTTTCTCTCTCTCTCTCTCTCTCTCTCTCTCTCTCTCTCTCTCTCTCTCTCTCTCTCTCTCTCTGTATTGGTGATTATGGGCTGTCAATGCTTACTCTTTGCCATTCTGACTTTTTCTTAACTCTTACCTCATGCTGTTATCGTCTCAATGTCGGATTTATCCATATGGTAAAATGTTTTATACGCAAGTATATATATGATTTTATCTTATCTTTTCTCTTCTTTACCGTAACAGCCTTTGTCGCATCAGCGCTTTCAGCAGGTGAGTAAATCATGTCACAATCATGGTAAAAAATATTCTTTGTAACTTGAAGCCTTTTCCTTTTGCTGCATTTTCCATATTCATAGAAGAATTAACTTTTGCATGATTTAACTTATGAGAAGCGTTTCTTTTGCAAACATGAGCATCAATTAACCATATAAAAATTTACAACAATATTTTGTTTAAAAAAAGACAACTGAACCCAGTAAACGAAGCATTTCTTTGGCAAACATGAGCATCTATTAACCATGAAAAAATTTACAACAATATTTTGTTAAAAAAAACTGAACCCAGTAAACTGTCAAACATGTTCCTCAACTGTTATGACTTGAAAAAAGCAAATAAATCATATTTGAGCCATACGACTCCATTGTTTTGAGGTGTAAGTCCGTATTACTGAACCTCTCTTATAAGATGTTTTTTTTATTATTCTAGTTACCCCGCATCATGTACCAATTACCAGCTTGGATTGGGCTACGATATTCTAAGACGATATCGTCTCTGACGCCATGTGTCTTCTCGTTCAAAAGGGCAATTCATGAATTCTTTTCTTTTCCTTTAACCCCCTTCGGTTAGTTTATGTCCTCTTGTGTTTTCCTGATCTTATACAAAGAAGGTAGCTTTCGTCATGCCAAGGAGACGGCTGCAAAGGTGAACCTGACGTCACCATTAGAATTGGCTGCTCTTACTCCATACCGGTGGTCATTGGAACTAGATCTAGATTTTGATATAGGGCTGTGCTATTCCCATCATTTGTTAAAAGGAACTAGATCTAGATTTTGATATAGGGCTGTGCTTATTCCCAACCTTTGTTAAAGGGAATTACATCTAGATCCTAATTTAGGCTTGTGCTTATTTCCAACCGATGTTTAAACGGATTAGATCTAGATCTTGATTGATTTTATATAATATGCGCAGTGGTGGTTGAGAATAATCAAATTTTATTATTCGCAACCGGTTTTGGGAATAGACATTTCTATTTATTGTCAATCTAGCTATTGTTATTTCTCCACTCTACCTGAGATAGAAAAAAAAATACATTTATATGGACTCGCTGACATGGATTTCAAATGGCAATAAGCGCATCAAAAAATTACTCTATTTTTTTTTTTAATATCGTTGTCTCGCCCATACAGGTTACTGGAACTGAGAACTGTGTCTCATCGACTTTTAGTTTACAAAGATACGTGTTTTTTCACGTGCGGTCTCTTTCAAATAATTGTGATTCATTGTCAAACATAATATATACATATATATATATATAACTTTATGGTTAATTCAATTGGTTTGCACAATGTTATCGACATTAATAGTGTTTCATCTTTGACCCCCGATCTCCATTTCAATCCTGCTAAGCAACTGACTGCAGTGCGGATGTGGTACAATGTGAGACAACCTTCAAGGCTGCAGCCAACGCCTCCGGAAATGACGTCACCGCTTCCTGCAAGTTAGTGAATAATTATGATTTCACACGAAATGTTGATATGGACTCAAAAGTTTTAACTGGAGGTGGGGGAGGGGTTGGTTGGCTGCTTTTTTTTTTTTTTTGGGGGGGGGGGGGGGGGAGTGTTTTAATTTTTTTTTTTTTTTTTTTTTTTTTTTTTGCTGGGGGAGAGGATGGGAATTGCCGGTTTAGAAACTAAAGTGATAGATTTTAACATAAAATAGTCTTGTGTGCTTGTCACGATTATGATGGAGATAATAGGAATCTAAGCAAAGCATGCTAAATAATAAAAATAATAATAATAATAATAGTAATAATCATTATTATTATTATTATTATTATTATTATTATTATTATTATTATTATTATTATTATTATTATTATTATTATTATTATTATTATTATTGTTGTTATTATTATTATTATCATTATTATTATGTTGTTGTTGTTATAGTTGTTGTTGCTGTTGTTGTTGTCGTTATTATAATTATTAATATTATATTATTTATGTATTTATTTCACTGTTATTTGTTCCGATCACCTTTCATCCCCTTACCCTCTATATTCCTTTTCCTAACCCCGTGTCTGCCTATTTTTCTGTTTGTCTCTGTCTCTGTCTTTCTCTCTTTCTCTGTCTGTCTGTTTATCTGTCTGTCTGTCTGTCTGTCTGTCTGCCTGTCTCTCTCTCTTTCTCTCTCTCTCTCTCTCTCTCTCTCTCTCTCTCTCTCTCTCTCTCTCTCTCTCTCTCTCTCTCTCTCTCTCTCTCTCCCCCCTCCCTCCCTCCCCCTCTTCCCCCTTCCCCATTGCATGATCGTGCTTACCTCCCGTCCCCCTTCAACCATTGTACGTGTACCATTTTTCTCTCCATTTCATACCATGAAAATGTGCTTTTTTTTTTCTTAGTGCGGCCTCTGCGTTTCTCTCATGCTTGGACACCAAGGACAACAGCCCGGAATGTGCCTCAGTCAAGCCAGCGATAGAAGCACTGAGAAGCACCTACGCCTCTCAGATACAGGCTCTTGGATGCAGTATGTTCCTCAAACCGTTCATGTATCCATGGATTAGATCGGGATAATTAGAGACTGTCACAACTTGTCTTTAAATAAACTATGTAAACCAAGCTTGATTACATATTAAGTGCCTCGCATATTGAACCAAGTGGTGAGTTTTAAGCAACACCAAATGACACCCATTCAGAGAAAGGTTGTTTAAATTTATTCATATATCCATTGATTAGATAGGGGTAAATAGCGAGATATCACAACCTCTCCATAAACCATACAAACCAAGTTTGATCACATATTAATGCCTCGCATATTGAACCAAGTGGTGAGTTCTAATCAGCACCAAATGACACCCATTCAGAGAAAGATTGTCCAAATTCGTTCAAACTTTTCAGTAAAGTCAGGTCACTCGTGCCGTTGAGGGACCGTAAACCTCACTTTGTTTAGAACCAGTAACGTCAGTGACGTCAAGATTGTATCCCCCTATTTATTGGTGAGACACTAGTTTTGGAATTGTCTGTATTATTGTTGATGTTGTTGTAGCTGGTGTCGATGTAGTTGTTGATTCTATGTTTATTGTTTTTGCTATCGTAACTATTCTTCTTCTTCTTCTTCTTTTTCTTCTTCTTCTTCTTCTTCTTCTTCTTCTTCTTATTATTATTATTATTATTATTATTATTATTATTATTATTATTATTATTATTATTATTATTATTATTATTATTATTATTGTTATTATGTGATTTTGCAGTTGTTTTTTTTATTGTTATCCTTGTTTTACTATATAATTGTTGTTTTCGGTTCATAACTTTCCTCGTTTGTTTCGCATGACTATATAAGCTGAACATCAAAATAGCGTGTTTTTTAGTTTGTTTTTCTTTGCGCACTTCTCGAAATTTTCTTAGACCCTTTGTGCAGTATGGCGTCAAGTGGAACTTTTTTTCACAGTTCAATGGATAAATCCTTCATTCGAAACGAAAAGCTGTCTGCTACTCTATCATTTATGTCGTAAACGATGGCGAAATATAAAGGAAAGGATGGAGATGTGGATAGAAGCGTGCAACCGAGAGAAAGATTTTCGTTGCTCAGTTTGTTAAGTTAAGGCTACTTTTAACTTCCCCTAAAAATAAGGGTGTTTGATTCCTACAAATTTAGATTAGATCTAGGGGAAAAATAAAATGATAAGGCTATCTTAACTTCAATCAGCTCTCTAGATTATAAATGATCAATCTAACTCTTAGCAAACATATTTCCCAAATCAAACAGCATTTTGTTCAAACTTTATACTAACTTTGTCCTCAGTATTGTCGGATCCTTTTCCACAACCGTTGTACGACAATGCTTTTTGCCGTTCCAAACTAAAGATCAGTATCGCTCTTAATTCTAATACAAGACATGAAAGAAAGATACTGTATTAGTTTCGAAACGGCAGCTTTCATGAAAACTGGGGAGGGTATGGTGAGAAACAGCGATCGGGGGCACATCTGTAAATCACTGGTTGTCCTCATCTTAATTTTTCTCTAATTTTTGCAGATTCTCTAGGCCCTGCAGGGTCAGGCCCACTCAAGTGCTCTAAAGATATCCAGGCTTGCCAGCAGCAGTTTGTGGTAGATGACACCAAGGCGGGGAATGACAACACGAAAGCTTGTCAGTGAGTTCATCTACATAAATAAAATAGCTACTCTCCTGCTCTCTCTCTCTCTCTCTCTCTCTCTCTCTCTCTCTCTCTCTCTCTCTCTCTCTCTCTCTCTCTCTCTCTCTCTCTCTCTCTCTATCTCTCTCTCTCTCTCTCTCTCTCTCTCTCTCTCTCTCTCTCTCTCTCTCTCTCTCTCTCTCTCTCTCTCTCTCTCTCTCTCTCTCTCTCTTCCTCTCTCTCACTCTCTCTCTCTTTTTTTCCCTCTCAGACTTTCTTTCAGTCTCTGTCATTTTCTCTCTCCTCCTTTCTTTCTTTCTTTCTTTCTTTCTCTTTATTTCTGTATCCCTCGTTCTGCTTTGGTCTGTTGTATTTTATCTTTGTATATCTTTCTTTCACACCTTCTCTCTTTTTTCCCTCCTGTTAAAGCATAATCTCTCTAACTCAGTCTTCTCCTCCTCTCTCTCTCTTTCTCGTTTTGCCGTCTCATTCCTTCCTTAAAAGCTCTTTCCTGCGCATTCTGGATAATTCCACACTCTTCTAAATTCAAGGTTTCACCAGCATCTATTTTTCCTACTTACCTTTTACTGTCCTATTTTTTTCCTATCACACTGTGAGAAATCTACCACCCTACCCGTCACATTGACCTTCTGCTTTTCGATGACCTCATAATCTCCAGGGCGGGTGAAGTTCTTGGAAATTGTCTCAACTCAATCGAGGGGAAACCTGAATGTGGGGGAGCCAAGAAACTCATCGACAGCCTCAGAGGAAGTTACCACGACCAGATCAACACGCAAGGATGTGGTGAGCATCGAAACATCATGAGTTGGGGACATAAAAACTTTTTGAAGTCTATTGACTCCTCATTTATCATTATAGCTTTTTAAACGATAATTTATTGTTGCCTGTGTGTGTGTGTGTATGTATATATATTTATATATATATATATATAAATTTATATATATATATATATATAATTTTTTTATACACAAGATTAGGACAAACAATAACAGTAAATTTTTGTGTCGTTTAAAGAAGTAAATCTTTTAGTAGGTCTATAGGGTGCGAAAACTTAAAAAAGAAAAAAGTGCCATCATAATTCTTATGGTTAGCGTTGCAATTAACCTGCTAAAATGGAATGCTATAGAGCTAAGTTAATGATTTTTCTTTCTCATCTTGTTATAGATGAGGTGATGTGGACACACAACACAAAGATTGTTATTGAGCAGATCTGGCG
This sequence comes from Elysia crispata, assembly GCA_033675545.1. Taxonomy (NCBI): domain Eukaryota; kingdom Metazoa; phylum Mollusca; class Gastropoda; family Plakobranchidae; genus Elysia; species Elysia crispata. The sequence continues at coordinate 42,592 of JAWDGP010000850.1, forward strand.
AGATTTAAGCTGCGTACACAAATCTTTGATCAGGACAGAGATAATTTGGTCTCCACCTTCACTCACATGCGCCGGTTTCAAGATCCGCATCCTAATTTATGCGTACACCGTTCCATTTGCCTTCCGAATTAAGAACTCCAGTGCGAGCTCTAGATTAGAGGGTCACCTCACCAATTTTTTCCCTCTTTTATCCCCCAGCCGCTATAATTCGCCCGCAACAGACGCAGTGTCAGAAAGACGTGGTGGTATGCCAGCAAACATTCCAGGCTGCAGTTAAGGTGGCACCGAACAACGCTGTGGAACAGTGCCAGTGAGTTCAAATCTTCTCATTGAAGCATAATATTTTTGTACCACGTCTAAGTTGCATCTTTTTTTCTTTTTTCTTTTCCTTTTTTTTTTTTCGGGTCATACATATCTATTCCAATTTTTTAACGTTCTTCGGTTTCTTTGTCTTCGAGGGTTGTTAAGATTTAATTTCTCAATGAAAACGAAATATTTTTTTTCTCATAGCGGCAAGTACAAAGGTGCAAATGACAGGCTGAAAAGGAAATTATTGTCCCCGAGAATCATGCCACGTTACATTCTCATACATGTAGCAATTATTTTTACTGAACTTAATGCAGAACATGTAATTGAATGGATTTTTCAAAAGATTTTATTCTAAAACGAAACTGTTTTCTTCTATTGACAGTCATACTACAGGGAAATAAGATGGGAGAGGTTTAGACTGATACATTTGTTTACTTTTTTTCCTTGTTTCCCCAAGTGCTGGTGTTGTGTTCATGGCGTGTCTTGACAAGTACGACCACCAGGTAGAGTGTCTGGCTGCCCAGTCCGCTATCTCCAGCATGAGGTCCATCTTCTCCAAACAGATTGCTGCAGCTGGCTGTGGTAAGTGTGGAATTCGTGTCTCCTTTCAGCTATAACAGTAGCAGTCGTTTAACTATGTCATGAAGCTCCAGAGCCTACGCAATTGGCATTTGGCAGGGTATGAAATCCTCTCAAGTAACGCTAGCTTTCAACCTCCTGTACAACAGGTCGATTCCGCCGCTGATGGCTCGTAATACGCGAAGTTACCCAAATGTTTCTTCAAGTGCTGATAGTAGCAAAATAATCTAACATCGAAAATTGGTATGCTTTGATCATTTCTCTCATGGCAGTGTTAGTCTTATATATATATAGGTATTATGTGAATTGTTATCCTCATTATTGTCGTTATCATTACTCTTAAACTTACTATTTCTTTATTACTTTTACTATTAGAACCATCGGTAGTGAAATTTTTTCAACTATCAACTTTAAGAAAATATTTATATTTTTATCATTTGACACAAGTGATGACATCACCATCAATTTAAAAATTTTTAGGTTTAAAAAATTTCTTCGTACCTTGGGCATTAAATTTAACATCGTAAACTTGACTTTACAGCTCGATTTAAAAATAGGACCGCTTTGAGCTAGATCTTTGATGCCCATTAGGTTCTACTGTATATGAGTTGAATTCATTCTTCACAGAGTTTTCATTATCAGTGGCACATTTATATGAGTTGAATTCATTCTTCACAGAGTTTTCATTATCAGTGGCACATTTTTGACAACCAGAAGACTGTCCGGTGGACATCTGAAAGATCGCTCGACCATCGGTCAACATGGTCACTCACTGTGGGTTCAAAAACCCTTTCCCGCTGATCAATTACTCTTAGTTTTGGAACTCATTTTGATTTCAGCCAAGCTTTGCCTGACGAAAGCTTGTTTGATAAACAAAGAGGCCTGTGATTATTTTCGATGCTTTTGAGTTATAGAAGTAGATCTGTGAGTTGTAAATGTATGTGTGACTAGAGGGCTGAAACGAAGCCTTTATCGTTGAAGATTAGCATCTTAATTCAATAGTAAGGCTGAGAGTAACTAAAATGTTGATCTAACCATTCACTACATGTCTTCTGAGACACACTGAACGTCAACGGAAGGTGTTTTTGGCTTCAGCTGAATTACTTTATATTTTTGGGTGTTCCTTTGATTTTGTATCCTATATTTTTCCTCACCTCCACGTATTTCAGCTCTCCATGTTTGTCTTCCAACACTGTCTGTCTGTCGGTCCCTCTCTCTTTCTCTTTCTCTCCCTCCTCTCTCTCTCTCTCTCTCTCTCTCTCTCTCTCTCTCTCTCTCTCTCTCTCTCTCTCTCTCTCTCTCTCTCTCTCTCTCTCTCTCTCTCTCTCTCTCTCTCTGCATATATATTATCCTAATTAAGCGGCCCATCAATTTTACTATCAATGTCCAAACATGCATAGATACCTATGAAATAATATCACCAACTATGAATTCACAGGCGACGGCGCCAAACCCACTGTGACAGCCTGCCAGGGAGATGTCATGGGCTGCGTCAAAGGTTTTACAGATGCCATGAAAATC
>JAWDGP010000850.1:50000-142500 GCA_033675545.1 Elysia crispata
TTTCTCTTTCTCTTTCTCTCTGTCTGTTTGTCTGTCTCTCTCGCTCTCTCTCCACTCTTTCTTCCACCCTCTGCCTCTCCCACTCTCTCTCGCTCTCTCTCCCTATTTCTTTCTATCTCTCTTTCTCTCTCCCACTCTCTCTCACTCTATCTCTCTTTCTCTCCCAAAATATCTTTGTGTCTCTCCCTCTTTGTTAGTCATTAGCCATCTTTGATTCATCTACCCGTCTCTCTTTTCACATTCTCTTTATGTAGTAAAATTCAATTACACACCTATTGAGATTTTTTTTTTATTATCTCTATCTTGCTAAAATAAATCCCACTTAAATATGAACATCGTTCTATCTTCAACCAGAACATCCAACACGTACGTCAAATGTCTTAACGGTGTGACGTGCTCAAAAAGCTTCGACAAGCAGCTCACGACTGCGGTGATGATGGTGCAAGGGATGCTCAGCAACAACACCTCGCCGTGTGGTCAGTAATTGATAACATAATTAGTAGTAATGATGATGATGGTGATGCAAGTGATGACGATGATGATGATGATGATGATGATGGTGATGCAAGTGGTGATGATGAGAATGGTGATCATGATGATGATGAGACAGATAATGATGATGACGGTGGTGATGATGATAATAATGTTGATAATAATTAAGATAGTGCTGATAAGAATGATGATGATTATGATGAGGATGATATCATGATGATGATGATGATGATCGTGATGATGATGATGATGATGATGGTGATGGTGATGGTGATTATTATGTTGATAATAATCAAGATGGTGCTGATGATAATGATGATGATAATTATGAGGATGATATCAGTAATGATGATGATGATGATCGTGATGATGATGATGATGATGATCGTGATGATGATGATGATGATTATGATGATCGTGATGATGATGATGATGGTGATGGTGATTATTATGTTGATAATAATCAAGATGGTGCTGATGATAATGATGATGATTATGATGAGGATAATATCAGTAATGATGATAATGATGATGGTGATGATGACGATGATGTTGATGATGATAATGATGATGTTTATAATGAGAATGGTGATGATGATGATGATGATGTTTATAATGAGAATGGTGATGATGATAAGATAGATAATGATGATGATGACGACGGTGATGATGATAATAATGTTGGTAATAATTAAGATAGTGCTGATGAGAATGATGATGATTATGATGATGATGATATGAGTAATGATAATAATGATGATGGTGATGATAATGATGATGATGACGATGATGTTGATGATGATGGTGATGATGATAATGATGATGATGATTATGATGGTGATGATGATAATGATGATGTTTATAATGGTAATGGTGATGATGATGATGAGATACATACTGATGATGATGATGATGATGATGATGATAATGATGTTGATAATAATGGTGATGATGATAATTATGTTGATAATAATCAAGATGGTGCTGATGATAATGATGATGATGATTATGATGAGGATGATATCAGTAAAGATGGTAATAATCATGATGATAATGATGATTGTAGTAATGATGATGATGATGATGATGGTGGAGATGATGATGATGGTGATAATGGGGATGATTACAATGAATACAATCGAATATTATCACGAAAACGATAATCGTGATAAAGAGCTTGATACGATGAGGTAAAATAGAGGTAAAGACTAAGATGATGATGATGGTAATATGATGTTTAATAAAATCCAAAATAACGTGTGAATAATCACAGTGAACATTACGATACTGATTACAATAATGTTAATTAACTTTCATGAAAAGAAAAGTAGATAACAGTAATGAATATTACGAAAGTGGTAAAATGATATCAAAATGAAAACAATCGTCGTATTGATGTTAAAAAATATGATAACGATAATAATGATGATAATAAATGTCTTGGCGTTGAAGATGGTTGTGATTATGACAATAACACAATATTCAATCAACATAATTATATACATCTGTTTTTGTATTTTTTACGTCCACCCTTTCAACCCCTCCATTAGACCTGGTGAAGTTTAATCCTCATGGAGCAGCTAGCAGCTTGACAACACCCACCACTACTCTGGTGATGAGTCTGCTCTTGGCGATGTATGCCCTCACTCGGCAGTAATCTGTGGACACACTGTGTATTTTCCATCCTCTGTGCGCGTGCTTGCTGGTGTCTAGATGTATTAAGAGCAGAATGTCGACGGTGTGCTGGAGTTGTTAAAACAAGAAGAGGCATTTGTATAAATCTATTGTTTGAACAAGTATTGGTTCTTATGACTAATTAAAAAAGAATGCCCGTTTACAAATCGAAAGAACCACAAATATGTTCTAGTTGTTTATTCTTTCTTTTTTTTTTTTTTGTTTGTTCTTTGTGCTTTTCTATGTAGATTTTTTTTCCCAATCTAATTCAAAAACATGTAGACCTATGTCTGTAATCACCCATTTCCGCCTCTCTCTCTCTCTCTCTCTCTCTCTCTCTCTCTCTCTCTCTCTCTCTCTCTCTCTCTCTCTCTCTCTCTCTCTCTCTCTCTCTCTCTCTCTCTCTCTCTCTCTCTCTCTCTCTCTCTCTCTCTCTCTCTCTCTCTCTCTCTCTCTCTCTCTCTCTCCCTCTCTCTTTCTCTATCTCTTTTTTTCTCTCTCTCTCTTCTTCTCTCTATTTCTTTCTGTCTGTCCCCCTTTTCCTCTCTCGCTTTCTCTCTCCCTACTTCTCTTTCCATCTCTATCTCTCTCTCTCTTCTCTATCTCTCTCTCTCTCTCTGTCTATCACTCCAACTCCCTTTTCTATTTATGTACCAATATTGTCGAAATAGTCGACACTCTTTTTGTACATGTAATGACTTACTCCTACAAGCTTACTCATTACAATTTTCTAACAGTTCATTTTAGAAAGAAAACATGTTTTAATTAAAGTTCACAGCACTTTCACCTTTCAACCTGAAAAATTCAATAATAAAGGTTTAGTCCGGGTGTCAACCATAATTAAGTGCATGTACCACGTAAAACTAGAAAGAGGTTTTACTACAATGTTGAACAAAGAATGTTTGATACAATCTTGTAATACGTTAAAATCGCCTTATCCTGCGTCAATTACCACAGAGCTGAAAAACACCTGTGAAGACTCTCTCCAAATAGATCTAGTGCTGCTGCAGTATGGTTTGAGCATGCGCGCAGAAGTCAGAGCATGTTAGGGCAAGAAAATTAGTTGAAAGATCATCAAGTCAACTACGTTTATACCTAAGAAGGAAAAAAACAATAGGAAGGGAAAGCAATGATATCACTTTCTCTTGACAGCGCTCATTTTCTAGTTTAAAATACCTCAACAACAAGATTTTTCTAAGTATATAAGAATTGCACTGACGTCTATAGAAAGTTTCTCTCTTTATGGGTGTTTTGTGCGATGAATTCACTATAAACAGGTGCACTTCCACGAAGCAACCCCAGCTAACACAGTTTCACAACAATTTTCTGACGTCACAAGAAGCTGCTCGAGATTTGAAGAGAGCAGCTAATCGTTGGAAATAGCCATAGATGCTTATGATGTCGCAGCATTTTTGCAATTCTGTTGCTGCTGCTACTACTACTACTACTACTACTACTACTACTACTACTACTACTACTACTACTACTACTACTACTACTACTACTACTACTACTACTACTACTACTACTACTACTACTACTACTACTACTACTACTACTACTACTACTACTACTACTACTACTACTACTACTACTACTACTACTACTACTACTACTACTACTACAATTCTCACAAAAAGGGTCTGAAGGTGCAAAGCCTTGAAGAAATTCATAAGGTGTTTAAAAGGACCTGTGTTAAGATTTATAATTTATAAAAGTAGCTATCTATTCTATTTGTATTTAAATAAATTTGTAGAGTAAGTTTGAGGATGCCTCGTATTATCTAATTGGTTTTTTTAATATAATAATGAAAAAATGGCAGTTTGAGTTAACCCCTAAGGCATCAGACTATAGCGGAAAGGTGTTGATTTCTGGCCGTAAGTTAAGCAAAGCTGTCACAATTTCCCGTTTTTTGTGTATTATGAAGCCTGTAAAATTGTTGATTGAAATCTCAGTAGAAAATTAGCCACACAAGTCGTAACATTCTTATATATAGACCAGGAAAATTGCTAGTAGGGTACCCGTTTTAAGCTCGTAGTCTTGGAAAGAAAGTTTGCTGTAACCAAAACTAATATGGCGGACGACCTTAGAGATCATAGAAACGAAAGGACATAAAAGTGACAAATTTGCTCAGTAAAGATATCTGTGAGTCGGCCTTCGGGGTGCTTTGGGTGGAAGGATGTTAGAGGGTGAGAGAGACAGAGAGAGAGAGAGAGAGAGAGAGAGAGACAGAGAGAGACAGAGAGAGAGACAGAGACAGAGAGAGAGAGACAGAGAGAGAGAGAGAGAAAGGAAGGTAAAGGAGTCGGAATGTCTCAGCGATTCCCACCCAAAGTTTTTTTTTTTTAAGTTCATCAGTAATTTATCGCTAATGACATTTGAGAGGTCAACTAATTCCAAATTCGTTAACATAGGTTTTGTAAAATAAATATAAATTATTCATGAACAATCTACGAAAGAAAGTCCTAGTTAAGTTAGAAGTGGGAAAAATCTAGGAATAGAGCAACAAAAATGAGAACCATTGTTTAAAAGAAGACTATGTTAACGAACTGAGGTGGGTCTAGATCTAGATCTAAATCCAGAGTTCTTCAATTGAGATGAAATAATGGCTTTTTGTTTAAACTATTACTGGTGGATTCAAATGTCATTGTTCTTTCTTCCTTGCTATCATCTGTACAAATACTTGTAGCTTCATTTAAAATTTCAGTGAACTCTTTTGTCTTTAAATTAACATTGAAAAGTGCCTGTGACACTTTCTCTATTCAGGCGTAGACAATCCTAAGTATGTATGGTGCTCGGCATACACACTTTCATTTTTAAAAAATCTGATATTTCAAATGTAAATTTAGGCACGTTTCACCCATTCGATTTTGGTAAACTTTTATATGGGGATACTTTGGTTCGTAATATCAAGGATTAAGAAATCGAATTATAGAAAGCAATTATGTGCAGGTTGAATGCTGCCTAACCTGGACTAAAACTTTCAGAGAAAGCCATACCACAGTATGGTTTAATAAGCGCTAACCAACTGGTGGACGTGGGAGTGTGAAATTCGCGTGAAAACAATTATTTGGAACGTGCCGGTGCATAAAGACTCAGACGTATAACTTTGACAAATATATTCAATCCCTTGATTATAATGTTTTTATGATGTCGAAATGTCCACATGGTAAAGTAGAGGATAGTCTTGAGTTTCATCCAGACGGATAACGTCATAATTCTCTCATTGTAATAAACTTAATCACCAAGAGGCATAAGATGTTGAGGAAAAAATGTTTTACGATGAAAATAGGTTAATTATGTGCAGGAAGCTTTAATCTTCACAACTGTGATGCAATGTTATAATCTTTGTTATAGTCTTCAACTTGAAGTAGCTCATAAACTAAAGCATTCCTTTGTGTTGCAATTGTCAAATGTCACTCGATTTTTTAAATGCGTCCTTATTTTTTTTAGGAATGAATACTATTGCTCCGTGCCAAATGTCATATCCTGTATTGCAGCAAGGAAATATTTAGTTATTTTTACCCTAACTTTCGTTTGAATAGGCCTCTATCATTTAACTTGATTTTGTGAATTTGCATATAACTGCAATCATCGCAACTAAATGGTATTGTAGCTTGTTTCACTCACAAAGTGCGTATGAACGTAACTCACGAAACTCCTAGGTTATCAACTGCGGCTGTTTTTCTTGAATATCATCCAAAATGTCTTTTCTGAAGCAAGCTTTGCTGGTAAGGAAAACTCTGATCATTATCATCGTCCCTCTGGCGGCGTTACCAATCCTCTTCATCGATGGATCGAAGGTGAGTTAAAACATTTTGCAGTAGTTTAATACACTTCTAAACATTTCGGTTCCGAAACATTGAAGGACTTGTGTAACTTTCAAAGCTCATCTGATGCAGCCCTGATAGAGCCAGGTGATCGAATGTTTTGGTTTTTTTTTAACCAAAATATGAAAAAGAAGAAGAAGAAGAAGAAGAAGAAGAAGAAGAAGAAGAAGAAGAAGAAGAAGAAGAAGAAGAAGAAGAAGAAGAAGAAGAAGAAGAAGAAGGAGAAGATGAAGAAGAAGACGAAGAACAAGAACAAGAACAAGAACAAGAACAAGAAGGTGGCGATGATGATGATGATAACAATAATGATGATGATGATGAAGTAGAACAACAATAACAACAACAACAACAACAACAACAACAACGATAAAAAAAACTAACTGTAGTTGACCACATTCATGCGATAAAAGCTGGAGCAGCTCGAAACTCAATGGACAGGGCCTGCTCTAGACCAGGTCCAGGCGATAATTGTATTTCAAACACCAATTCTTTTATTTTTTTTTAAAATCCCTCTCGAAAAGAATATTGTCAAACCACTACATAAATGGGATGCGATTTTTAAGAGAACTAGGAATTTTCAGAAAATAATTATGTCTGAAAACACTCTTTGTCGTACAATATTTATTTTTCTGACTTCAGCTTTAGGCATTGCATTATATATATATATATATATATATATATATATATATATACACACACACACATATTATATATATATATTTATATAGAGAGATAATTATATATAGATACATATATATATGTATATATACATACATATATATATATTATATATATTTATATACAGAGATAATTATATATAGATACATATATATATATATATATGTATATATACATACATATATATATATATATATTATATATATTTATATAGAGAGATAATTATATATACATACATATATATATATATATATATATATATATATATATATATATATATATATATATATGCATTAATGATTCTGCTTTGATTAATTCTTGATTAGGATTCTTGGTGCAAATGCTATTGATGGATATGCTTAGCGAGGCTAAAATGTGTCCCGTTCCCTAATCCAAGTTTTGCTTAGGTTTTAAATAGTTGTACAGAAGAGACATCACTGCATGCACCATTTGGTTGCTCATCGAGGATATATATATATATATATATATATATATATATATATATAGATAGATAGATAGATAGATAGATAGATAGATGGATAGATAGATAATTTGAAAGACAGATAATTAAGCGTTCTTAACACGAAGAGTAGTGTTTTTCTTTCTGAAAGTAAGTAACTTAATGCCCTTTTGTGTTGTTTCAGAAAACTATTTTTTTTTTTCAGATTCATCAAATTTATTTGTTTCAGAAAATACCGCGAAATGGGCAAACAAATACTGGGTTAGATATATCAAACCTTTCTCAAATAAATGAACTAACTAAAACTTGTTCTCCTAGACCCTGAACTGATAGGTGAATTATTTTGCGCGCCGAAACAAGATCATCTTTGGGCAAAGTTTTGAGACGGAATCCTTTTACCAAGAAAACTAACTCAATAATTCCTTTTGGTGTTTATTTTTTGCCGTTCAAGAATGATTCTTTTCGAGGAACAATGTAACCCACTAGCACTGTTTATTGATTGCCTCATTGAGAAAAAAATTTGAATACCAAACTGGTATACCACTGATTTCCTGTGCTGAATATATCCAGTGACTTCTTGTGCTGAATATATCAGTGACTTATTGTGCTGAATATATCCAGTGACTTTCTGTGCTGAACATATCCAGTGAATCTCTGTGCTGAATATATCCAGTGACTTCCTGTGCTGAACATATCCAGTGAATCTCTGTGCTGAATATATCCAGTGACTTCCTGTGCTGAACATATCCAGTGAATCTCTGTGCTGAATATATCCAGTGACTTCCTGTGCTGAACATATCCAGTGAATCTCTGTGCTGAATATATCCAGTGACTTCCTGTGCTGAACATATCCAGTGAATCTCTGTGCTGAATATATCCAGTGAATCTCTGTGCTGAATATATCCAATGAATTTCTGTGCTGAATATGCCACTGATTTCCTGTACTGAATTTATAATTGATTTCCTGTGCTGAATATAACACTGATTCCTGTGCTGAATTTATTATTGCTTTCCTGTGCTGAATATACCACTGATTTCCTGTGCTGAGTGTACCACTGATTTCCTGTGCTGAATATATACAGTGACTTAATCTAGACTTAAAGATGATTATCGATGACATTTTGTTTTGGCGGCCAAGATGTTTATGGTATTATCATGGTGTTAAAAAAAGGGAATGAATCTGTAAATAAGCAGTGTGTGCGTCTTTGCTCAGATCTATTTGGCGATTTTTGCTTTGATTCAATGTTTTGGTTGTTTTCCAATATTCGACTCATTAGGAAATCTAAAGTATAATACAGGGATCGGCAACCCGCATGCGGATCTTTTATCAGTCTCTGGTGCGGCTCCCTATGGTTTTGAAAATGATTAATGCATACCTAATTAAATTGTATTTTTTTTTACTTTGTTCGTTTTTAAAATATAATTCTACATTTGAAGAGTGGGGTGATCTTGTAACATCTAAATAAAATGTGTTTAAATTGTCTCACTTAACCCCAGCGGCTTGTTGTGTGACCCGGAAGTGCAGACTCTGCTGTTGCTTAGGCGAGGTGTTTAAATAATAATGTGGCTGGCAGAGCATTGTGGAGGAAAACTGACAGGTTGCAGAAATGTGACCATTATGGATCATAAAAGGAAGTGAATGACCCTAAAAGGATATAATTATATTATTTGAAGTTCGGCCTTTTTTTTTTCATAAATACGAAGAGTCATTGAGTATTTTACCTTCAACCTTTTCAGAATAAAAACCTTCAACCAACCGTCTGTTTTGTGAGTTCAAAATGGTTTCTTTGCATGCAGAAATGTAATTTCCCTTTCTCTGCAGACTTTAACTGTTTTCAAAAATGTTAAAAAAACAAAACAATGTACGCAGTGTTATTTCATTTTAGATGTCTACAAATGTTGTGACTCTTTTTTTGTTTATTGTGGGAAACGTGTTCAAATGGTTTTTTGAGTGGTAAAGGTTGCCGAGCCCTAGTATAAGTGTTAACCATCCCTCAAAATCTTAATAGAGATCAGACAATACGGATATATGGATCATCTTGTAGATAGTTGAGCTTTAATGATCTGCTAGATGATAATAGAAAACAATAAATCTTTGACAGCCCCCCAAAAAGACTTCTTTTTGCTTTCACTAATGCCCTTACAAGGTAATATAATGAAATGAGGAAAATTCGTGTAATTAACTACCTATACCCCCCCCCCCCCCTTTTTTTTTTTTTTTTTTTTTTTTTTGACAACTTTGCATACTATTTTTTACGTTTACGTCTAATTTTAGCGTTGCGAAAGATTTCTTATACATCTAACATTAAGATGCGTTGTAAGAGGTGAATTTATCTACAGATATACCAAGAAGGTGCGAGACCGACAGATGTTAGTTTGACTTTGATTTTCAATGTTCGCTGACTTTTTTTAAAGACATATGTCAAATAAATCCTGATTCAAATTACAACGTTTCCATGTCCCTCCATCAATGCCAGCTGATACTTAAAAAAGCTAACATTGCCGCGGCATAGTTGATGGTGTGTGAATTCAAGGCAATATCTTTTATAATGTGAACGCCATCAGCTTGATAAAAAGTCTATCGCCAAGATCAAGCTAAAAAATGAAAATCTAATAATGCCCGAATCATCATTCTGTATCGGTCAGAGTCAGAATTGTAGATTAGGAGTTAGAGCAATAACAAAAACTTGTGTCTAAAAAAATACAAACTTTTAATGAAAAGAGGAAGGCATGTAAAACGACTTGCACATAGTCTTTCACTTCCCAAACTGTAAATAGGACACACACCAACCTAAGGTTTTTGCTAGGCTTCAAACAGCCACGGGAAAAGGGGAGGTTGCTCTTCTCACCAGATTATATTCCTCTCAATATGATTCTCTCCATCCCTATATCATTCCATGCGTCACCAGGAGATGGCCTGTCTCTATGGTGTCATCATAACTGGCTCCATGTGGATTACCGAGGCTCTGCCCATCCCAGTCACAGCCCTATTTCCTGTGGTGCTTTTCCCAATTCTAGGCGTCCTTCCGTCCCAAAAAGCTGCCAGCAGTTATATTAAGGTGCGCAAAGCAACTTCAACAAAGCTGTGTTGAATGGTAACACGTATGTTGTAGATCTTAACGATATCCAACAGTGCGCTCAATAAGGCGAAGAAGTCTTGACGTCATTTCGCCATAGAGGCGCTTTTTTTTTTTAGGTTCTAAGCAGTTTATCGTTTTATATACCTTATTAGATTGATTTTCCTTAGAGTTTAAAAAGCATTCTTGACTTGAGGCATTCCTGTTCTTATTTTTCTTTATTTGCTGTAAAAGCAGTTCTAAGAAAACACTAGATATTAAGGATAGCTGCCAACTAAGATAAATCTTGTTAAATTCTGAAGTACATAGGAAACCAACTAATACTGTACTTGCTTAAACTATCCAGAAATCCTTCTAAACGCTTATAACACGATTAGACATTCCTGAAACAAGTTCGTAAAGGTGTACATGTAATGCCTTGCATATAGAATGCATGGCTGTCGATTTATTTAAACCAGCATGATAATGAATGATTAAAAGGAATTTTAAATATATTTGGATGTCGCAATATTAGCTAATTTTGATAATCGCTATTGCAAATTATATTTCCCTGTTTTCTCATTGAATATTTTTGACGTGTTGTTAAAAATTATGCATATGGGATTTTTTTTTTATACCACAGAATAGATTGATTTTTTTTTTTAATCTTATTTTGTTTTTGAGGTATTTTGAGAATAACATTCTCTTCTTTTTCTTTTTAATCCAGGACACGATGTTCTTTAGTTTTGCGTGTTTGTCATTTGCTCTGTGTATTGAGCGATGGAATCTTCATCGCAGAATCGCTCTCAGCTGTCTGCTTCTCACAGGCTCCAGCCCCAAATGGTAAGGCTCTCCGACCTTCTCCGCTTCTTCCCGTACACATTCTTAAACGGTTTTTTTTTCTTTTTGTTTTTTTTTTTGTTTTTTTTTTTTACCATTAACAGTTCTTAAATAAACTATTAAGTCATGATTTATGTTTTCACGTATAAAACCTCGCGTAAAAACGTGACGTAAACGACATGGAATAAATAGATTTATTAATACGATGTGGGATATTTTTTTTCCTTTCTTATTCAAAATCACTAATGTAGAGTTAATTAAAATATCGTGCGTGTATCTCTTTACGGACTTTAAAAGATAAAAAAAAAAAACCAAAAAAAAAACGCTACATCCAAATGATTCTTTTTGTATTAGCATTTCTTTCTTTCCTGTTTGGACGACATTTTCTCAATCTATCGTCAACCCCCCCCTCTATCACTTATCTTCCTCAGGCTTGTACTAGGCTTCATGCCGCCCATCTGGTTTCTGTCTACTTTCACAACCCGTGCTCAAACCCCCATCTCTATGGTTTATTACTCCTCAGGCTTCATGGCGCCCATATGGTTCATATTTACTTCCACAACCCATCATGAACCCCGCCATCTATCGTTGATCTCTCCTTAGGCTTGTGTTAGGCTTCATGGCGCCCTTATGGTTCATATTTACTTCCACAACCCATCATGAACCCCGGCATCTATCGTTGATCTCTCCTTAGGCTTGTGTTAGGCTTCATGGCGCCCTTATGATTCCTGTCTACTTTCCAAACCCATCCTCAAACCCCCGCCTCTATGGTTTATCACTCTTCAGGCTTGTACTAGGCTTCATCGTCCCCATTTGGTTCCTGTCTATTTTCCCAGTCCATCCTCAAACCCCGGCATCTATCGTTTATCTCTCCTCAGGCTTTTATTAGGCTTCATGGCGCCCACCTGGTTCCTGTCTATGTGGGTCAACAACACATCCGCCACGGCCATGATGGTCCCCGTGGCGAGTGCCGTCCTCAAGCAGCTGGAAGAACTGCAAGCCGGACACGGTGCGTTGCTCTAGGTTCCTTTCTTTGCTTAAGGCGCCGAATCTATTTACGAGTCAAATTAAGTCATTGGCAGTCTTTTGTTTACTTCGGTCCTCAGGCTTGACAATGGTGTTGGGTGTTGGGTGGTCAAATTGGAATTCCACTGTTTGGTGCTGTTAGTGTAGCCGTCTGGATCCAGCGCAAAGATAAAATAAAATTATTATCGTTTACCTTATTGAGTCAAATTTCTTATCCCATCTATATTTGTTCGATTTATGTCCGCTGGAAGTCAAGAAAAGCTTGTTTTATTATGAACTGTTGATTGATGAAAAACTGCTTCCAATCTGGTCAAATCTCTAGTCCCGTTTCGGCATCAGCTAAAATTATTCCTGTTGAGTTTCAAGAAAGTCCCAAGCGCTCGCAAACTGACCTGAAACAAAGACAATAATGAATATCTAATTTTTATCGAGACAGTTTTAATAGAAATTAGTCATTGATCCTTTACGTTCCTAGAGATAAGGATACTTCGCTTTAAGATTTCTGTAACCTAAAACAAAAATTACAATATATTACTACAGTTACCACACTTGTGATGTTTGTATCTACTCTGTTGGATCGATGTTGTATTTTTTGTCCGGTTTCTGAAGGTAGCCTGACATTTGCAATAAGCCATTAATGGAATTCAAAATCCAATGATAGAAAATATTACAAGAACTAAATATATTTTTATTAAAGTGGATCAGCACACCAATTCTTAGACATATAGTTCACAAGTTTATCATAATGACAACCTAAGTAAGTTCAAAACGATGTTCATAAAGTAAATCTAAATCTTAAAAGATGTTGCTGTATCTTCGTTAATAAAGTTTGGATAGCATTCTTATAATGGCGAGCACTTATTTGAGCAGTACTCTTAATCTATTGTATTATCGCTAATCACGCTACCGTTTTCAACAGCAGAATGTTCAAGATGAGCTGACTCATATCTCAGGCTAGCTTAATGAGGCAGTGCCATGGAGCTTCCGATATGTACATCATGGCTACTTACTAATATTTTATTTTAGACAAGAAAATGACTTGTCAGAAATTTTTGACCTGTGACGATATCTAAAAAATGATACACAATAATCTGAATAATTATAGAAGTTTGGTCAAAGAAAAGAAAAAAAAATTAAAGTCTCTTTGTTGTAGGGTAAGATTTTTACACTGTTATGCTTTGGAGGTATTTTTTTTCCTCGCTGTAAATATTCAATAAATTTTTTTTTTTTTTTTTATCTTATCTAGTAATCATCGTTTTTTTTACTCTACAGTGCTGCTGCGACTCTGAACATAAATAGGTTTGCTAAGCTTCCGTAGGCTAAGAATATTCTTAAGAATTGCCTGCTATTCTAATCACAACGTAAAAAAAGGAGGAAGTACGAAACACAGTCGAAACATTCTGTTTTTTATGGTATTGTCCTAAATTGTAGAACGGCACATAGCAACGTAATTTTTGTAAGGCTAACTATCAGGAAACCTAACAAAAAATGCCTTGCCGGTGAATCAGCCAAGCTTTCTTTTTCCACTCCTGATTGGTAATATTGTAATTTTAAACAAGTATATTTTTTTATTATTTCTATTCTCTTTACAGAACTAGCACCACTAACAGAGAGACCAGAAAAGGACAAGAAGATTGAGCCTAGTCCGCAGCACAAGTCCCACATTGGGTACTTTAGTCAGATAACCAGCAGTAGCTCTTGGGCTCACCCTTAAGAAGTTCCACTAGGCCATGAGAGCAGAGGGGTTTAAAAAAATAAAAAAGAAAGAAAGGATTTTTGCGAAAATTTATGAAACATGCATATAGTTCGTAGTGACTATTGAAAAGACAGCAAAACCGAAACTATACATCATGTAATTTTTTTTTGTTTAAGTTGTAGATGTTGTTTCTTAGCTTTGTGTATGTGCCAAGAGGCAAGCAATTTCTTGCAAGAAGAAAAAAAATACGCGCATTATTAGTCTTTGCTCAAAAGCAAATGTAACAAAAAAATTTACTCTAAATATAATCAAAGCAGATTATGATACACAAAACTTTACATATTAAAATTACAGGCTTTTTTCGTAATTATCAATAAGCATTATAGAAACTATATAATTGTGTATATCGATGTGTAAGTAAATTCAGTTCTTTTGCAAATTTAAGTTTGTTCATGTGTTGTAGGGATGTTGTGGGTTTTTTTTTTTCTGTTATGCAATATTCCAATTTTTTCATTAAAGCTGCGCTAGAAGAGTTAACACATTGAATATTCTCTGTGGATAGAGACCTAGTTATCTTTTTCTCTCTTCCTCTCTCTCCATTCTCCACTTTATCAAGAAATCTATATACTACTTCTTTTCATTTGTTTGTTTTAATATTTTTCTATCTATCTTCCTATCTCTCTCTCCATCTAATATATATATATGAGAGAGAGAGAGAGAGAGAGAGAGAGAGAGAGAGAGAGAGAGAGAGAGAGAGAGAGAGAGAAATTGTCCTGCCTAGTTCTGCGGTCCACGACTTCGAAGTTTCGTGCTCAACTGTGGCACTCGTCAGATTTTGTTGTTCTCCTCTTTACGTTGTCTAGGAGGTATTTCTTTTTGTCTGCGCAGTGTGAGAAGACCTTTTTTCCTGTGGTTTAAACTGGGCTGTTGCCGCAAAATTTCAAACTTTTCTTCCAAACAAAGTGCGCAATACTTTTTGTCTTGTATGATTGGTCTTACTGATTTTACGATTTCCCATTCTATTCTATAGTCTATGTCCCTGTTTGTTTTTTTATTCCCAAATATGTCCGCTTAGTCCTGAAGCCGATTTTTTAATGCTTCAATTTGAAACTTTGAAGTCGTGGACCGCATAACTAGGTAGGACATTTTTTTCTAAATATACTGCGCTCCTTATTTGTCGAACACTGTTTTTATTATGTTATTTGACACACAACTAAATATATATATATATATATATATATATATAAATAGTTGTGTCTTTCATGTTTTTTTTTTTGTTTGTTTCTTTTTTTTTCTTTTTTTTTTTTTTTGTGAAGGATACCTACAACACAGGCTAAGTAGCCGCCAAGTGGTTGCAACCAAACCACTTCCTTTGATTCAATTTATTTTCAGCTCTGTCGAAAGCAGTCAGAACGACATCGAGGCTGATCATGACGTCATATCCTCTCCGGCGTCCAAGAAGTTCCGGAGCCTCTGCAAAGCCCTGAGCTTGGGCGTCTGCTACTCGGCAACAATAGGCGGGACAGGCTCACTCACCGGGACCACCACTAATCTTGTCATACAAGGCCAGGCAGATGAGTAAGTGCAAAACAATCTAGAGTAACAAGACTTTATAGTTTCCTTTGCAAGACTCCTTTGTAAGCTGTGGGTTACGACTTTATAGTGCTTTGCGAGACTCATTGGTAAGCTATGGGTGACTACTATATAGTGCTTTGCAAGACTCATTGGTAAGCTATGGGTGACGACTATATAGTACTTTGCAAGACTCCTTGGTAAGCTATGGTTGACGTCTATATAGTGCTTTGCAAGACTCTTTGGTGAGCTAGGGTGACGACTATATAGTGCTTTGCAAGACTCATTGGTAAGCTATGGGTGACGACTATATAGTACTTTGCAAGACTCCTTGGTAAGCTATGGGTGACGACTAAATAGTGCTTTGGAAGACTCCCTGGTGAGCTATGGGTGACGACTATATAGTGCTTTGCAAGACTCATTGGTAAGCTATGGGTGACTACTATAATAGTGCTTTGCAAGACTCCTTGGTAAGCTATGGGTGACGACTATATAGTACTTTGCAAGACTCCTTGGTAAGCTATGGGTAACGACTATATAGTGCTTTGCAAGACTCCTTGGTAAGCTATGGCTGACGACTATATAGTGCTTTGCAAGACTCATTAATAAGCTATGGGTGATGACTTTATAGTCTGCTTTGCAAGACTTATTGGTAAGCTATGGTTAACGACTTTATAGTTTACTTTGCAAGACTCATTGGTAAGCTATGGATAAATTGAATTACATAAAGCATGATAAAAAAATTTATGATAAAAAAGATGATATAAGGTGGTTAATGTAATATTATTAGACATCTTTTTTTCTTTTGTTTTGGTTTTTTTTTACTCTCTGTATTGTTGGTTTTTAGTAACACATAGTAGTAAACCATGACAGCAATGTTAATGTCATTTAAAAAACTGGAGATAAAGAAGAGCAGTTTTACCTCAACCGATATGACATGTGTGGCAGGGAGAGACATACAAGGAGAGAGAGACAGAGAGAGACAGACAGACAGACAGACAGGCAGGCAGACATACAGACACAGAAACAGAGAGAGATAAAAAGAGAGAGGAGAAAGACAGAGAGAGAGAGAGAGAGCAACATAGAGAAAGTAAAGAAGAACAGAAAGCCAGACAGACATAACCAGATAGTATTATGAAGGAAATCTTGTTTGGATTTTATGTTTATTCAAAAACAATCAAACTAAATGTCTGCGTGGAGTACATGTTTACCAATTTTATGTAAAAATCAACAATAGGAAAAGTGAACTAATTTTGTATAATCCAAATCTGTTTAGAAATTTTATTTTTTTTTAATTTGAAGCATTCATTACCATATAGTCTTAAATAATCGCGTCACTAAGAATCCCCGCAAGGCAGTGCACTTTTATGCACTTAATGCGAAAATACGAAGCTTTCTAATAAGCCTTTAAAAGGATCTAAAAACAGATTGGAAAAGTACAGAATTAGTCTATTTCCTTCATTGTCTTAGAGCGACACCTATCATCCATCTATTGTTATATTCCCTTACGTCAACAAACCCAAAGATTTTTCGCACAGTACGAACTGGAGTCTGGCGTTACTTTTCTCACCTGGATCATGTGCTGCCTACCTCTCTCCTTCATCTGCCTCTTCATTGCATGGGTTTGGCTGGTTGTTCATTTCTTCGGCTTCAGGCAAGTATATCATTGAAAAAAAAAATAGAAAATATATCCACTAATTTTGTACAGATCATTAGTAATGAGCGATAAAGCTCGTCGAAGATAATGTGGTAAATTTCACCGAATTTCTTACTTGGTGAAATTATAATATGAACGATCCTCTCGTTACAGATAAGATAAGATAAGATAAGATAAGATAAGAGAAGATAAGAGAAGATAAGAGAAGATAAGGTAAGGTAAGATAAGGTAACATACGGTGAACTTTATTCATCCCTCTTGGGGTAATTCAAAATAATTATTCGCATGCTGATTGACATAAGAAAGACATAAATACATACAATAAAAATTCAGGTGTATATGAAAACAAATATATATATATATATAGACTAGATAATGTGTATATGTGTTTGTGTGTGTGTGAAAAGCTCTCTTGGTTGAGCACTCTTATATATACATATATGCTAGACGCATTCATGTTTATATATAGAGCTAGTATATTATATAGTTACTTTGTAAATGTATTTATTTACAGTACGCAAGAATAGGAAAACATGCTCACATGATGTTAGTTCTTTCTAAATAGATCTAGACCTAGTATCGAATCCCAGCTGATTTCTAGATCTAGATCTACTGCGCCGGATTAAAACGTCTTAAGGGATGACTATAAGGCCGCTTACTTGAAATAGCAAGTACTAAGTCTAGAGGTTTACAAAGTATCTTTTGCGAAGCAATAATTATTTGGCGAAGCCAGTCGAATCAATGCTTAGACTATCCGATGCATATGTGGCACGATATTGTAGATCTACATCTGGTCGATAACAGATCAATCATCTAATTTTGGATATGGAATTTTTTAAGTCATGTAGCAGTAAAGTTAAATTAACTGAAGAGCAGACAAACCCTCATCTTTTTTTAAGCACAGAAGATTCACAAATTGAATTGTGTTGGTATAATTTGACTCCAAAACTTTCTCTTACTTATAAGGAATGAAAAAAAATTAATTAAATTTTTACTTTAAAATGTAGCAAAAGAGAACCTGTTCACTACCTCGCAAATTTTTAAACATAAAAAAACAACAAAATTTAACCAACATGCACCAAAACACACACCTACACACGATGATCTCAATTCTTATGTATTTTAACCTTGTACATGGTAACACTTAAAAACTTTTTTTTTTTTGGCAAACTTTAAAAAAATGTGCAATTAGGATGAAAATAATATAGATCTAATAACCAAATGTCATGAAACTTTGCCACACTAAATTTCACCAGAACACTACTTTTTACAACATAGAAGAAATAAAGTTTGTTTTTTCTTTGACCAAAGAGTTATGGCGTCACCGAAGTGCTAATCAGTGCTTCTGTGCGATCCCTATTTTGTGAATCGTTTTGTAAAGTGCGAGTCCCATTTAACCAAGAATTGTCTGGTTCGCTTGTTTCGTTTTACTTTTTCTTATATTTTTTAAAATCAGATTTTGGGGAATTTATCGTCAAAAACTAATTATTCAACAGAAATCTGGATCGTCCCTTTTCTGAACGTTTGGTTCATCAAAATCTCATTTTAATAACAGATAGGGTGTTATGTTGATTTGATGCTGAAACTATAAACATTCATTGAGACAACTAGAAATCTTTTTTGTTGTCTTTTTTCGTTTTTTGTTTTTTTGTTGTTTTTTTTTTTTTTTGTTTGGTTGTCGTTTTTTGTTTTGTTTTTGTTTTTGTGGTTGTTTTGTTTTTTTTATTTTATTTTTTGGTTTGTTTTATTTGCTTTTGTTTGTTTTGTTGTTTTGAGGTGGGTTTTTTTCTTTTTTTTTTTTTTTTTTTTTTTTTTTGGGGGGGGGGAGTTGTAAATTAACTAATTTTTCCTCATTCCGCAAACTCTGAAACCCTGAAAATAGGACATCAGAGAATATTTCCAGCGAGGCAATCGGCATTGTTCTCTCTTATAGGGCAGTTAATGGTTTCAATAGTCATTATTATTATTATTATTATTATTATTATTATTATTATTATTATTATTATTATTACTATTATTATTATTATTATTATTATTATGTACAATTTATTCATTTACATTTTTTTTTACATATATGATCAAATACTTTTCCGGTTGCGTGAGATCAGGTCAAGTTATCGCTTTAGAACATTAATATTGGTCAAGGAAAGCGATGCTATACTTAAGGTTTCCGGATTTGTATTTGTGAATATTTTGCAGTAGTCAGGAATATTCCTTGTCTTGTCTATGAGTATATTTGTGATCAAAATTCACGCTGCATGGTACATAATCATTGTAAATGAATTAGAATTCGATCGATTTTCACTAATATGCGCCAATTGTAGAGATACGATTCATGAAAAATAAAAACCCAAAAAAGTTATTAAGTCTTATTGACCATCTACTCCGATCCGTATGTGACTATTGAGAAACTCGGCCCAAGGGATATTGAACATCTTTCATTTTGTTTTCCTTCTCGCTGGTTTGCGCTGCTTTGATTCTTCACGAAGCCAAGACGATATGATGAATGTACAGCTGCTATGTATTATTTTCAATGCACAATCTTAACAATACATTGATCGTTCATTGCACGAGATCTTTCATGCAAGCATTACAACGCAATAAAATAGTCTGCATGTATTCTACAGAGAAAATAAAATAAACGCCTATTATCGACTTGTCGCGGTTTACAACTCTCGTTTGCTAAAGAGGCTAAAATGCATACGTGCTTAACCTGATAAACAAAAACCTGAAAATTCGACTGATGCTCGATTGTGGGTTTATTACAGAGAGCTGCTGCAGTTCACTTGCGGAGATGAGAGGGCAACACAGGCAACGAGATCTGTCGTGAGACAAGAGCTGAACAAGCTTGGGCCTTGCACGTGAGTTCGTCAGCTTTGTTGAGCAAAGACTAGAGAATATGAGAGTGCTTCGTCAACATTAATTGGGGAGATTAAACCTTGAGGTTCCATGAAAGAAGTATGGGTGTTAGTATATGGAAAAAGAGAATGTGTTCGAGGGGAAGAGGTAATCTGGAGGTGACTGTGGTAATCGGGCTTACAGATAAAGATGAGATCTAGCAGAAAATAATTGATTGCTTGCTCGAAAAGTGACTGAGGTAAGGGAGTTTGGGGCACCAATACTTCGACTCTGTCCATCATAATAAGGCTGAGATTATTTTGAAGAGGAAGCGCTTTATTATATTTTTTTATCCATGAAATTGAAAAATACAGTCATGTACTGACCAAGTGTTCCTAAAATACAGGCCAAGACACCGAAGGGAACAAACTTTTGCAGTAAGTGTATGAGTGAGCTACATCATTTCACTATTTAGCAGAGTTAGGACAGTTAGATATTTTTGTTGTGTAGGCCTGTAGGCTGAATTATTTACAAGTCCATTCTGGGTACAACTGTCCTAACTATGCATTAAAGTTAAAATGAATATAGAAATAAAGAAAGCAGTCAAACAACGTTAGAGGCTGAGACAGACGAAGCTAGATCTAAAGATCTAAAGATGCAAGTGACTGAAAATAATGAAATAAGTAGTAAAGAAAAATCAACCACAAACCTAGATCTAGATCGAGACCGACAAATAAGACGAAAGACGTGAAAACTTAAAAGAAATAGATCACTATAATAACTCAAACATGTAAAAGTTTGTTTACTTTGGTAATTTGACCTGTATTTTAGGAAGCCTCGATTCTTACCCAACAGTTCCCTCGTGGAACCATAAATATTTCCAGGTTTGCAGAGAAGGCCGTGGTCGGTCACTTTCTTGTTATGCTCACTCTATGGCTTACCATGAAGATGCCCGGTGGTTTCGGATGGGCAAAGAATTTTCAGAGTGGGTAAGTAGATGTCATTGTTGTAGCTGTAATCATGATAAATTGATGAACGATTTTAAGTTAATCACTTAAATTAAGTAATCATACTTATTTCCCGTCTCCAAGTGTCACCATCTCTCATGACTTCGCAACA
This sequence comes from Elysia crispata, assembly GCA_033675545.1. Taxonomy (NCBI): domain Eukaryota; kingdom Metazoa; phylum Mollusca; class Gastropoda; family Plakobranchidae; genus Elysia; species Elysia crispata. The sequence continues at coordinate 70,939 of JAWDGP010000850.1, forward strand.
TATCATATATGATAATATTCATAAGTTGATATCGGGACCTTTCTGGCCATGGCTGGGTGGTCGGTAGATTGTTAGATTGACAATACTGAGATTCTGGGTTCAATTCCCTGCTTGATCATCTCGTACTGGTTCTGGCTTCTATCGAAAAAGCCGTTTTTGTGGATTAACGAAAATAATCTGTCTCTGTGTAAGATTCTTCAGGAAATTTTTACTCTAAAAATCATGATTTCATAGAAGCATTGAGTCTTTCCTGTAAGGGTTCCCAAAAGAGAAGGTCGAAAACTGCGTGTCTGAAGCGACAGTTTCCAGTTTTAATTGTTTTGATACCGGTTGCATCCCCAGGTATGTTACCAACTCTACAAGCGGTATAATACTGCTCTCCTCACTGTTTGTGTTCCCGAGTGGCACTAGAAGTAAGTTGAAGTATTTCATAGATTATAATTTTAATCCTGTCGCAAGTTTCAAAAGCAGCAGCAGCGGATTGTTTCATTTCATTTTAATTTTCTCTACTTTATAAAGAGAGACAGCGTATAAAATACGGATTGGTAAAATACCTTGGACTAGAGTTTCCCGCTGATTTCTAAGCTCTAATATAACAATGATCATGACATTGATTGAATCTAGGGGCAGGGGGGGGGGGGGGTAAGATTGATTATAGAATCCCTTGAAAAAAAAATTCTTGCATTTGATAATAGAGTTTAAGTAAATCATAATGCTCTGTTTTAGAACTAAAGAATTTTTTACTTGAATGTTTGTCTCAAAGAAGAGTTTCAAGAAAAACGGTGATGATTTTTTTAATAAAAAAGAAATTGAGAAACCTATTAAGAGGTTATGTTTAATAAAAAAAAAGGAGTCAAAGATTTGGTAATTAAAAGAAGTGTCCTGCCTTCAGATTTATATAAATACATTAAATGATGGATGAGGAATCAAACTGCATTTTCATAATAGTATTAAGAAAAGAATGTCTGAACTTGGGATAACTTGCGCTGAGTGACCAGTAATTTTATAGATAAAAAAACGAACCACCTTTAGACTATATCCCAACGTAAAGTTGCATTTTTTTTCTTTGCAGCACTTAATAGGATCTTAAAAACTTTAGACCTGTCTCAAATCTCAATTTTCTATCAAAAATTCTGGAAAAAGTTGTATTAGGTCAAGTCCTGAAACACGTTAAAAGTAACGGTTTTGATGAAGTTCTTCAATCCGCATACAAGATGCACCATAGCACGGAGACTGCACTTTTAAAAGTGACCCAGATATTCTGGACTTAGTAGAGGACAAAAACTTATGTCTCCTTGTGCTGCTTGATCTAACAGCTGCTTTCGACACTATTGATCATGAAATTTTACCAAACAGGCTTAAGAAGTCGTTACTTGTGTCGGGTACAGTACTTACGTGGTTTGAGTCATATCTTACCAATAGATTTTATTGTGTTAAAGTGAGAAATGAAACGTCTCAAAATTTTCCTCTCAAATATGGAGTGCCTCAAGGCTCAGTTTTAGGGTCCTGTTCTCTTTACCATGTATACTAAACCACTGTCTGCCCTTATTAGGAAACATAGCATAAGTTACCACCTTTATGCTGATGACACCCAATTATATGGAGCAAGTGACACTGAAAACATACATCAACTTATACATACAACCACCCACTGCATACAAGATATCAGCTCATGGATGAACATCAACAAACTCAAGCTAAACGAAGACAAAACAGACATAATTATTTTTGGGTGCAGCAAATCCATCGATAGCTTGCCCGTGATCAAATTTGATCTAAATGGACACGAAGTACTATGCAGTAAGAAAGTGAAAAATCTCGTGGCTATATTAGATCAAGATATGTCAATGTTTTCTTTTGTTTCAAATCTCTGTAAGAATTTATATTTTCAAGTAAGAAAAATCAGCTCAATAAGAAAGTATATAAACCATAATGTTGCAAAAACACTTGTAGCTACACTAATACTATCAAGAATTGATTATTGTAATTCTTTGTTAGCAGGCCTGCCAAAACAGCAATTGCAACGACTACAAAATCTTCAAAACAATGCTGCTAGATTAATTACCTTAAAGCGTAAGAGAGATCATGTTACGCCAATGTTGATAGAGCTGCACTGGTTGAACATTAATGATCGTATCTGCTACAAGATCTGTCTTTTTTGTTTTAGGTGCCTGAACAACATGGCACCAGAATACCTAACTGGCATGTTAAGAGTTTATACACCATCACGGTCATTACGATCTGCTAACGACCGAACAATTCTTGTTAAACCACATAAAAACTATGTTGCCTACGGCAAGCGATCATTTTCTTATGTAGCACCAACCATGTGGAATCGGCTCCCCATATATCAGAGAGTCTGATTCCATAGAGACCTTTAAAAGGCAGCTTAAACACCATTTATTCACCACAACGTATTCCCGGCAGTAGATGATGTTTTACTTGTATCATATTTTTATATAATATGTATGTTATTCTTTATGCTATGTACGTCATTCTGTATGTTATGTATGTATGTTCAGGCCTTCTAGCCTGCTTCTATCTTATTCTTTTTCTTGTAAAGCGCATAGAGCATTTTAATCATTTGGATATGCGCTATATAAATGCACTTTATTATTATTATTATTATTATTATTATTATTATTATTATTATTATTATTTTTATTATTATTATTATTAATAATAAGAGAGAAGGCAGTCGAAATTCGATAGACGTTTGTTCACGTAAAGATCTGCAAATAAAGTAATTTATAAGGAAATAAATCGAATAGAAAAGCAGTCTCAAACCTAGATCTAGCTCGAGACCGACATCTAAAAAGACAAAAAAAAATGACTTTTATTTTTTTAGCTTACGGCTCTTTTAGAAAAGATCGAGCACGCTAACCACAGAGCCACACTCATCTATAAAAATTAATGGCTCAAGCAGAGCGTCTTTCACGTTGGCTGGAAGAGGCTAGATCGTATTTTTGCAGGACATGATTATTTATTCTAGCTTTCGTCAGGTCTGTAGTTAACAAAAGTAAAAAAAAATATTGCAAAAATTAATCGAATTGAACCTTGACCCCCCTAAAAAATTGAATTGTCTCCATTTCGGTTCCTTCCAGAGAAGCCTTCAGGTGCGCCGGAGCCTCTGTTGAACTGGCAGTATGTACAGGATCATCTGCCATGGGGAACCTGGATACTTCTGGGTGGAGGCTTCTCTATCGCTTCCTCTTGCCAGGTATTCTGGAGAAACCATTCTCCGTGAATCTTCTTCTTCTTCTTCTTCTTCTTCTTCTTCTTCTTCTTCTTCTTCTTCTTCTTCTTCTTCTTCTTCTTCTTCTTCTTCTTCTTCTTCTTCTTCTTCTTCTTCTTCTTCTTCTTCTTCTTCTTCTTCTTCTTTTTCATCTTCCTCTTCAAAATCATATTTAATCATCCTTGTGTTCTACACCCTCCCCCCCCCTCCCCGGCCTCCTACCTATTCTCCCAATTATCCCTCATAGTTCTTTCTTTATTTTTATTTAATCCGCACCCCATCGTCATCAGTAATCCAAACAGTTAAAAAAATAAAATTTATCTCTTTTCTCGCTTGAAGTCTTTAAAGTTCTCTTTCATACAGAGTTCTGGCTTGTCTGCCTGGGTTGGATCACATCTTACGGCCGTATCCAGTCTGCAGCCGTGGCTCATGTTGTTTGTCCTGTCGCTTTGTATGTCCTTCATGACAGAGATGACCAGTAATACGGCCACAGCGACCATCCTGGGACCTATTATGGCTCAACTGGTGAGTGGTCAGTCCCCACCTAGAAAGACAAGCTAGTACTGGCAGGATTGTCTCTCGTTAAAGACATCTTGTAACTCATATTTGAGACATTTTTGGTGTTTTTCTTCATTTGAATGTTTACCTTGAGATTGGTTGTATTAATGGAAAAAAAATGAAAATAAGTATTTGACGATTGCGTCTATACCTTCGTCATGGGCTTGCAAACGTCCTAGGTAAATTGTATGGCAAGGATGATTGCCTTAAGTCAAACCTTGATACATCTATTTTTTAGGCAGAAAAAGCAGTTTATATCACCTCTCTCTCTCTCTCTCTCTCTCTCTCTCTCTCTCTCTCTCTCTCTCTCTCTCTCTCTCTCTCTCTCTCTCTCTCTCTCTCTCTCTCTCTTTCTCTCTCTCTTTCCCTCTTTCTCTCCCTCTTTCTCTACCTCTCTCTCTCCCTCTTTCTCTCCCTCTCTCTCTCGCTCTTTCTCTCCCTCTCTCTCTCTCTCCCTCTTTCTCTCCCTCTCTCTCTCTCCCTCTTTCTCTCTCTCTCTCCCTCTTTCTCTCCCCCCCTCTCTCTTTCCCTCTCTCTCTCACTCTTTCTCTTTCTCTCTCTCTCTCTCTCTCTCTCTCTCTCTCTCTCTCTCTCTCTCTCTCTCTCACTCCATCTCTGTCTCCCTCTCTCTCTCTCTTTCCTAATCGCCATATATCTTTATTTCCCTGGATCCCTGACCCATCTCCCACCCAGGCGGTCAGTCTCCAGGTGAATCCGCTCTACCTGCTGTATGCTACAGCCCTCTCCTGCTCGCTAGCGTTCATGCTACCTGTGGCTACAGCTCCCAACGCTATAGTCTTCGCCACGGACTATATCCACATCAAAGATATGGTAAGGACAAAATTGTGGGCTTCTGAACACAAAAGAGTATTATCTATATCTTATAAGTTTGTTCTCCTATTTTTTAATATGCAGTCGGTATTGTTGTGTTTTTTTTTTGTTTTTTTTTTTTTCTTTGTTCGTTTGTTTTGTGTGCGTTAGGCAACTTAATAGCAATATTGAGATGTAAATTTAAAAGCAAAAAGATCAGAAAACGGGTACCACTTTGAGGGTTTTAAGTGAGGAACCACATAGATCAATGTGCAGATTTAATATAAAATCATGGATGGAATTCTAGAGTGGTCTAATCTGACGAGATGATTCAGTTTCTTCGAACCAGCCACACTGTATTGGAGATTGGTTGTCTCTGACTGTAGAAGGCACTTTGAATTAGCACTTGTCTTTGATGAAATAAAGCAGGTGCAAACAAAATGTTTTCTCCGTCTCAGCCTTTTCTCTCAAACTTTTCATCAATTTATATTAATTCACCAAGCAAGGAGCCAGAAAAAGTTGTTGAATTTCATTATGTTCTTTTGGATTATTTATAAAATGGAATGAAGCTCTATTTGGGGTTGAATTTGGACAAAAAGTTTCACTTAAAACTCTTCGGAGTCGGATTTAAACGTTAGGTTTAACTTAAATATTAAAACTCTTTTCATTCTAAAACATCCAGCCCATTTCTTTTTATTTATTTTTTTTTCCTATTTTTAATTCTCAACTCGGTAGGTCAAAGCAGGGGTAGTTCTCAACTTCCTGTGTGTGTTGGTGATCTGTGTGTTCATCAACACTTGGTTCACTTTCCTCCTGGATCTGGATGTGTTGCCTCCGGAAATGACGTTGGGTCTAGGAGCGTACAACACCACAGAAAGTTATAACGGAAGTAGTGTAAACAGCACTGTAACGCCATGGAGACCGACTGAAAACGGCACCGCTTCATTCATATGACTTCTTTGTGGGGATTTTGTATTTTAGTATGTGATGGTTCTACGTATTGTACGATACAAATACCTTGTGTATAAATTAAACCCACAGTATCTATTTTATAGGTTATTTCCTTGAATGCAGTACTTGACTGCTGCCCTCAGTACTAAATGCTTTTTTTTTTTTTGCAAATTACATGTTTTACAAGTCATTTTGTCATTCCTCATATAGGCTCAATATATACAAGATGTATGGTAGTCTTTACCAATGGACTAAGTTCAAATTTTATAAATGATAACATGAAGTCTGCAGTTTCATCCATCTGAACAAGTATGATGACATTGAGTGTCAATCTGTCATGTTCAATATTCACCAAGTTTCTCTTATAATATAGGATTTATCAGCTAGTCAAATTAATTGGCAATGTGCGTATGCATTCCATACTAATAACTACCAGAAAAATAAAAATTAAGTCCAAAAGAAGGATTTAAGGTCATATATTACTTTTTTAAATGACAGAACTCTGGAGTCAGCAATTTGACTACTGTATTATTACTGTATTTGAAACATTATTTCACTTCTGAAATTAAAACTAATTGGCAGCTCTTTTAATGTCATTTTCGTTGATAGAAAGATTGTATGCCTAGCTAGCAACTTTTCGCATATGACTTGAAAGACTTTGATTTCGAGGATACTTATCAATCTACAGTGTGGCTTTTTGCCTTGGCAGCCCTAATCGAAAAGAGGAAACAGCAATAATTTTACAGAAATTTGAACAAGCAAAATTTCAAACATAAATCCAGTAAGTTTTCAGGTTGGTTTTAATGCACAAAAACATGATAGCATAGGAATGGTAGATGGAAAGCACACACCAACTTTCATTACATGAATCCAGATCATCTTTATAAGACTTAACTATAATTTACACTATGTGGACAAATTTAAAATAACTCAAGAGAATTGTGTTCCCTTTGCCATTAAAAGTTTTATAAAAGACGTGAGAGAAAACACAATAATGCATGTAATGTATGTATGTAAATAAACATTATTTTATGTTGCCCTTCATTTTCTTCCTCTCTACACTTTCTGTGGTGAAAATTGACAGATGAACTGTCTTACTGAGCGGATCTACTACTTCAAGTGCATTTTCAACAATAGTGAGAAGACATAGATACACACATACGAGGGTTCACAAACAAGCCATGATATGAAGTTTACAATCAACCTTGTATTGTGAATTACTCATGCCTGATATATGACAAAAAAATTATCAACAACACCAACCCACTCCCGCCAACAATTACTTGTGCCACTTTTGTCTTTTCTCTCATTTTTCATGAACTTGAAGAGAAGAGGATAAGCCTTCCAAGTGGCAGAATCCATCTTTACAGGACAAGCTGAAGTTCAGTACTGTCATGGTCATAAAAACATATTTATTGAAGATATTTTAGGTGTTTTTTGGTTGAGGTGAAAAAAGCTATTTAAAAATCTTTATGTTTGATTTTTTAACAGTGGAGCTAGAAAATAACAAAACACATCCAAAACAAGTTGAGGCTTGAAACAAACTTCTGATTGTTGCTCTGGTAATTCTAACTCAAATCTTAAAAATCGAAACTTATGTAACATAGTTACATGCCACGACAGTATTGTGCTCCATGCTAAACAGCATGCTTGAAAAGGGCTATGAATAAGAATCCGAACTTGGCATAGTTTGCTAGGAAGATAACTGTTAAGGACGATAATAAAACTATTGAGTCAGGTGTGATTCGAACATTTGGTTTTTGCTGCTTTGATACCATTTGGAATTTCTCTATCCTATGAGCATTATAAAGACCATTTAAATAGAAATATCAGTCAAACAAGTACTCATTGAGATAACAGAATTAAATTCTTTTCAAGCAAAGCATTGTTAAATTAAAGCCTCCACTCAAGAAAAAAAAAATGATGAACATGAAAAGAAATTTAGTCACGAGATCAGTGTGTGACAAACACAGAAGAATTTATTCTTCAATAATACGAACTTGAAAAACGTGTACCTTGTATTCAAAATGATTTAGGACATTTTTGTGCGTATAGAATTTTAAACATTAAGACAGGGAATGAAGGAATAATGGAGACATGAAGAATCATAAAATCTAAAAAGAAAAATTTTCACTCCTAACAAAGCATATATTTCTCTACAAACTTTCTATCTATCTCCCTTGACATATTTTCAGACCATAGTAAAGGTTAACAAGATATCAGGTGCCACTTTTATTATAAATGTATTTCTCAATTTAACAAAAAGAATGCTTATGCCAACGTAGTTTACTGTTGGCAAATGACATGTATATCATGCAGGCTCTTGCTGAATATTCAAATTCAAGAGTGTATAACCATGCCCTTCCAAGTCTTTCAAAAATCTAATTTTAACTAAAACTATGACATCTTTTGCAACAACAACATCCTCCACCATCATTACATTAACAAACATTTACTTCATCTCCATGAAAGTTTTTTACTACTAAGACTTTGTTCCCGAGGATAAACCAAATTCTTCAGTGATATGAAAAGTAAAACTTTCTAAAGTTAAAGATTCATTGACACTTATAAGGTTTCCAGGATTTTCACTATATTGTTGCAATTTGATGATGGTATTATCTAGTTACATATCGCAGTTGTCTATCATGAATAGGCAAGCAAGCAATCCTTATGGAGCAATATGTTGAAAATATGAAATTGTAATTCGCCTTTTAAAGTGATTTCGATTCTCGAAAATTGCACAACCTGACTCATTTAGACGGGATGCAAGACAACTTAATCTGAAAATGATAAACCATGACAAATCTGCTTCTCGAACTTCTTTTCTTATACTTTACTTTAAGATGATGATGATGATGGCCGGGTCCATGTTTGACCACTATCTTATATTTGCCCTACAGACTATAAGTTTCCATCCAAATCTCCCTACTTATCAAAGATTCCATCATGCTCATCAACTGAGGTATCAGTCTGTCTGCAGCACATATTTTACCAGGATCCAACTCTCTTTATACGTCATAAAAATTTAATGAAACAAAAGCCAACAACCTGAAAGGCTGTTTAATCTCTGAACATAAAAGTTTAAAAATTAAAACAAGAAATTGCGCCTGCAGTTCCTAGGCTGTGTTCGATATCATAGTAAAAGACGGGACAGCTTTTAGAGAGAAGGTAGCAGGGCTAGTCAGCCATTTTACAGAGAAACTGTACAGGTAACATGAGGATTGGTTCCTGCTCTGTGTTGTCTAACTTGAGCACATGATCCTCTCCTTCTGTGGCAATGATGGCACCAGTCGCCTCTCGATTGTCGCCTGCAATCACTTTAGCCTGTGACAGGGAAATATAGGAACACAATTTTTAATGTTATGCTGGCAAAAAAATTATTTTCAACAAACAGACAGAAGAAATCAGAAAAAGAAAGAGAAAAAAAATTAGACGCAGAAAGATGATGAGATGAAGCATATTATAAAAATTCATGTAAGTCTATAACTATATTAGTTTGACACCAAAAATATCTCTGAATAAATTTGTATAGAAGATTTCTTGAGTTTGTAAGATGTGGGTAATGGTTTAACTTCATGACAAATGGCATGAGTTTTGCCTATGAAGCTTTCACATTAGTCATTTGTCAGATATGGGCTGTAAGAAATTTTATTTTTATTAATCCAAAAGAAGAAATCAAGATGTTTTTTTTTGCTTTTTACGTATATAAACAAACATATCAGAGTTTGGGGAATTTCACTGTTTTAGCAGGTTTTCAGTATTTAAGTCAATTGAACAAATCAGTACTAATAGGCAGTAATGGAGAAGATCACCTAGTTCATAACCTTTCTCTGCATTGCCCTTTATGTGAAGTTTAATTCAAAATGCTTATCAACTTAAGTATACCAGAGCATAAAAATACAATGGCAAAAATACCATACGCAAACAACACCATTAAATCCTTCATATCCAGCGGTTTTCCACATTTTGATTATTTTCTAGATTTATTGTTTGTCCCCTTGGTTTATCACTGTATGAAAATCCTGAAAGATGAAAGGTTTTGGCAAAGTTCGTTCAATATTCACTCTGCACAGCGTAGAATTTCGCCCTAAAAGCTGCATTTTAGTTCTGAATAATGGGGGGATAGGCCCGAAAGCTAGTTTGAACTTAGGCGACTCAAGTATTGTTATAGCGGGCCGGGCTCAGGTAACGTCATCAATCACTGTCAGGGTCAGGCCCGCCCATGACCGCAGATAATCGCTGTCTGCACAAGCCAGTGCACAAATCTGCTGAATTTTATGTAATAAAATAGAAAATTCCTCTTTTTAACTTACAATATCTTCAGAACTACTCATAGTACAGACATCGTTCAACTTTAAACAGTTTCTTCTAAATCTAAGTTGAAACCCGGTGTTTCTTTGATATTTCTATCACCATATTTGTGAGTGTGGTTACTGCGTTTTCATAGTCCATGTTTTTATCTAAAATTTTACCTGGAATTCGCTCCTATTAGGTTTAATTGCTAATTAATTAAAAAGTACACGCTAGATTATCACTTTTCAATACTTATCTGAAACAACGGAAACCCTAGATTAAAATGATATAAGTTTTGTTGCGTTAGATGGGTTCAAAGCGGGTCTATGCTCGTTTTCATCATTCTATTCCTTCCCATTCAGTTCTAGATAATTATCCTGAGTTGAGTCAATCAAAATATGGAACATTCTACTGGTTATAATTGAATCACACACACGTTGTATAAACGATTTGTGCAGAATTTGAGGCAGACTTTGTGCTATAACACCTAAACAGAAAAAGAACGTTTACACAGATCTTACAGACACAATCATCAAGCAAACACAAACCCTTACCAAACAATCTATTCCGTATAGACAAAGCACATACAATACAGATCATTTTTAACGATCTCAATGGCGCATTCAGGACAATTCACAAGTTTCTATCCCACACAGCACCTATAGATGACAGCTCTTTACCAGATTTTCAAACATTAATAGACAATTACATGACAACTTACAGAAGAATCTCGAGCTAGATCTAGGTTTGTGGTTGATTTTCCTACACTAATTATTTCTTTATTTGCATTCACTTGCATCTTAAAATCCTTAGATCTAGCTTCGTCTGCCTCAGCCTCTAACGTTCTGTGACTGCTTTCTTTAATTCTATATTCATTTATGTCTTTCGGTTTCAGTCAAATGTGCATCTTTCTAAGATCCGTTAGAGGCTAGTTTTTTATGTTCTAAATGGACTTGATAGTTCTTAGCGATTCAACTTCTTAGTCTATTCAAGCCAGCATGAAAGTCACTGTCTCTGAAGCATCTATTTTTTGTAGATGCGGATATTCAGTGGTTAAGTGCCTGCTTTTGTCTCGGCAAGGCGACGGGTGCCGCATCGAGGCGCAGGTTCGATCCCTGTTCATTCCATCTGTTATAATGTTTCCACGTCTTTCTTCTTATTTGTCGGTCTCGAGCTAAATCTAGGTTTGTGGTTGACATTTCTATACTAATTATTTCTTTATTTGCAGTCACTTGCATCTTTAGATCCTTGGATCTAGCTTCGTCTGTCTCAGCCTCTAACGTTCCTTGACTGCTTTCTTTATTTCTATATATAGCTAAGTAATATAAAGCTCGCTCAAGACAGAGACATGTACGAAAAATCCGTCTCCTGCAAAAAGTATTCCATCATAAAAAAATTTCGTGAGTAGTTTATTCAAAACTGATAAGTTCTATATGTGAAATTTTAAAAAAATTCCACGTTCCGTTTAGTTGTTACGACCTTCTAAAAATCACTCTATTGTTTTCTAATATACTACAATAAATGTACTTTTTATGGCCATGTAACAAAAAAAGTATTTGAGTTAGAGTTTTCGTTCTTGCTTGTGTCTACAGCCTGTTTTATTTATTTTTCAATGCAAACTTTAAAATAAAACATGATTATCATTATTGTGGTTAGAAATTACAGTCAAATGTCGAAAAAAACATAAAATGCCGTGCAGGCACAGAGCCGCCGGAGTCTACCTGAGTTGACAACTAGGTCACGGGGTCAGGTCATTGACACCGTGTGGGCCTGGGCAACTAAAGTAGCGCTTATGCGACGCCGTGTCTGACTTAATCTCAATCTATAAAAATGATATTGAAATTATCATTTTGCACTGAACATTTTCGATCAACAGGAAAAAAAAAAGTGTGTAAGATCCTTATGAAATACAGTTCAACGCTTTCTCTAAACATATACAAAAAAAAATTAGGGGAAAAAAATGCTTGCAAATTTCTGTACTATAATCCTGAATTTCTGCATTTTATGGTGCTGCTTAGTATATAAACAGAAAGGTTTTGTCCAATTACTTTACTTGGGTTTCCAGATGCGTGCAGAGTCCAATTACAATGACAATTTAATTTTCAAAAGCATTTTTATTTGAAAAGGCAAATAATCATGAGGAAAAGACCTCAAACCTAGCAACAAATATTAAGAAGCCTCACCCTGTCTCCTTTCTCCGGTGGTACAGGCTCCAGATGGTCGCAAGTGATGTTGATCATCTTCTCCTCATTGGTCAGATATACGGTGCACATACCACCCTGATAGGACAAACCAAAAAAATAGTAAAAAATGAATTACTTGTTTTGGCCTGGATTTTCACACCAATCACAGAAATAACTCATTTGAACCTGTCTTGATGGTATAACTATAAACATATATTTATTATAAAAAGATCTTTAGCAGCATTCACTTAAACTCAGCCCCATTTCTTTCCATAAACCATAATCTTCTTCATCATTGGGTAGTCCTAGATCTAATTCTGTCTCTCCATCAACGTTTGAGTTATAAGATGTGTAAACATCATCATCATCATCATCATCATCATTATTATTATTATTATTATTAAATTTATTATCATCATCGTCATCGTCATCATCATCATCATTATTATTATTATTATTATTATTATTATTATTATTATTACTATTATTATCATTATTCAAAAACTCAGACAATTATACATAGATAAAACTGAAAGCGACCAGTTAAACTTAAAAAAGTAAAAGATATTTGATTCTTTAGCACAGGTTCACAGCTTCATTCATAACCTCTATATGTAAATCACTATAACAATTAAACTCCAGCATCAATGGAGGACAATGAATGGTAGATCATGTGGTAAGTTATGAGAATAGGTTGTCAAGTAAATAACTATTATATCTTATAGCATCCATATCGTTTTATCTTATTTTTTTTTAACGTGAACTTTAGTACAGTAATAACGGTCTATCAAATATGTAACTATCGATCCTTTTCATTATTTAATTCATGGGTATCAACTTGGCTCTCATTTTCTCAAGATGCTTTGCGAATAGGATGTCTCAATCATCAAGTGTAACATACCGAGATACTCTTGATGACTCCCTCTTGGTGAACAAGCTGGTCGTTCTCATAGGTTGGTCGCACTCTCACCACGATATCTGTTGTGTGCCAATCTGTCAAGTTGGTCTCCATGGCTGATAGTGGAGTAGACAAATGCGTATCTTAATAACGATGCACATCAATGATTAGCCAAGTCAATGAATATAAGACTTTGATCAGGTCAAGTTATTTAAGGAGAGTGTTCTGGCTTTGAGCTATTATTTTTGTGAATCAGGATGGTGACTGGTTGCAAATTTTTAACACTCGCCTGGAGAAGAGGAGGGTGTCCACATGCAGCTCATGATCTTAAATTTCTTTGTTTTTTTTTGGGGGGTGGGGTTTTCCTACCAATCTGTTTGCATTGATAGATTGTTTGCCTACCTAAGACTTTATCTCCGTTTCTCTTTATTAGTGTAAAACTGAGAAAGATATAAACTGAGAAGCCAATGAATACTTGTCAATCTTATCAATATATTTACACCACATAATGTATGTGTATTTCTGGATGCTAAATTTCTTTTCTAAGGTTTGAAGCAAATTTGGGAGGGGGAAGCTAAAGTGCACATCTAGATTTTGCTCTTACCAAGATGATCTATACACCTAAACAGAGTTCAAAAAGAACTTATCGAAGTTTTTGAAGATTCAGATCATCATAACAAAGCAAATAACCATGTATTTTTTTTTTCAAATCTTATTTCACTCTTCAATACAGAGTTTTTTCCTGAGAAAAACTTTATGGTTGTATGGGAAAAATTAAATAAAATTGCTTTTGGAAGTGACAATTTGCATTTCAGTATTTTTCAGTGTCACCTATGATGTTTAATTTGTTGCAGAATTTTTATTAAAATAGCTTTAACAGTTGTTTATTTAATTAATTTTTTTCTTACATAACCAAAAACCCCTCTCCTGAGCAATTTAAAAGTTAAAAAAAAAACTTAGTAGCTAGTGAGATAGCAGATTTTGATGAAATCAAATGGAGACTGGTGTTCATAGATAGATCAATATTGGCAATAAAATAAAAAAAAATAATAATAACAATTATAATAATAATAATGAACTGAAATGATAAGTCAGTATAGTAAATCAGAAGCTACCAGCTTCTCCACAATTAAAAAAGAAAATGGTTTTTATAGATTTTTTAAAGGAAATTTTTACCAGAATAAGAGAAAATTCTTTTTGAATATCAAATTTGTAATGATTCACATTAGGCACTTTTAACTCATCAAAATTTACTATTTATTAATTTATATTTTTTTAACTTTCATGCAAAGTGCCTATCCTCTCAATGGTAGTAGAACAGCAAAGCTGTATCAAACATCTATTGCAAGAAAATTTCTGTTCAAGTGGCATGGACAAAACTGATGAGAAGAGAATTTTTTAACCCACATTATTCTAAAACGTGGCATATCCCCTCGTTGAAATACTATATTCGTAAATTCAAAATCTTCAATCTAGACATATAAAAGTATTATTCCTGTAGAGCAAAATACAACTGAGGAAAAAAACGAACACAAACCTGCGCCAGGAGTCTGGGGTGTGAATGGAGCCCCAGGCGTCATGGGGCTGTAACCCATAGGAGATGGACTACCAGAAAAACTGGCTGGACTAGGGCTAGACATGCCTGGATTAGGTGTGCCCACATACCCTGGGCTGGCCACTGTTGAGATACAGCAGAAGAAAAAAAAAACATATAGATCTTGGTTTTTCTTAATTATGGAACCAAAAAAAAAATTTGACACAACAAAAGATGCAGTTTTAGAATAGGAATAAGATAGTTGTCTCTATTGAAATTTTAGGTTGTCACCCCTAGAAAAAACAAGCCCCATTGATAAAATGAAATAAATTACATTTCTCTCAGGGAAAAAGGTTTACATGAAGGAAAAAAATGAAGAATAGAGAACTGGGAAAGGAATAAAAGGAACATTTCACGCTTTTACTTCTCACCAAATATTCATTTCTCCAAAAGGTTGACATGTAAAAAAATGGCATCCAATTCCCCTCCATCTATGATGTCTGAATAGGCAAAAAAAAGTTGCTGGCACATTGCAATTTTTTAGTCTCAAAACATCCTCATGGCCTCCGCCAAGAAAAAGAGGAGATAAAAGGAGTAGAGGAGGACTGACATCCCATTGTTTTCTACCTAAAGCATGTTTAAACAGACAAAAAAAGTTGCTTGCAAATGACAATTTTAATCCAAAACATCCGCATGGCTTTCGCAAAAGAGAAGAAGAAGAGGAAGACACCAAACAAAGAGAAGAAGAGGAGGAAGAGTATCCACAGACCGTCAAAGCCTCCGGGTGACTGGGCTGGGTAAGGGGAGTAAGCACTGCCAGGAGTTTGAGGGGTGAACGGTCCATGGGGAGAATCTCCATGGTAACCTGGCGTTGCAGGATTTGGTGTGTTGGTACCAAAGTCAGCAGGAGATGGAGAGTTGTAGTAGTCAAAGTCATTGTTTCTGGAAGAAAATGAACAAAGAACAGGTTAGTTTCAAGCCTTTTTTTTTTTTTTGAAAGAAATCATGAAGGCAGAACTTTATTGCATTCTGGTTTTCCCGTTCACTAACTGTGCAAAAATTTTTTTCTCTTTTCATCGTTGTTACCGAATTTTTTTAATCATTTGCATCTTGAGATATATAAATCCAGACTGTCTTGGGATGTTATATCTTTTGTACCACATATGGAAAACATGTTTGCATTTTTCTCTTAAATAGTAATCTTACATGGCTTTTAACTAGTTTCTGACTGACCCAAATCATTTAATTATTACATGACTTGCTATAAAGAGAAGAAATAAATTCACAAAGAAAAGATGGTTTGAAAAAAAATTTAAATGAAATATTGGTTTGGACAAGATTTTGTGACCCTTAATTGGATACCCATATGCGATTTGCCTGGTGAATTAAAATGTAATATTGTTACTGACGAAGCAGTATTCGTGATCAATTCAACATAAGTTAATGCAATCACACCAGCGTGATTTGAATATTGTTACATGAGTTGGTGGTAGATGTTTTCACTATTAAAATATATTTCAAACTCTGGTTAGGGTTTTATAACTGTTCATATTAGTTTAATGTAATAAGAAATAGAAGTGATAGAAGAATTAAAAGTTGTAAAAACTGACCAACAATAGAAAAAACATTCAAAGTAAAAAAAAAGGGAATGAGGAATAAAATTATATTTCCATCACCACCACAACAGAAAAAAATAGAAGGAAAAATTGTTGCCACCCTTTTACCCATTTATGAGCCTCTTAAAACCGACATATTTTTCCTTGGTCTATAAGTCCCAATGGAGCCTTGCCATAGGTCCAGGCCCTTACCTTGATGGTGTGTTTGATGGATCCCACGCACTGGCTCCCCCACTGGGTGTTCGCCCCCCAGATTCATGAGATGGCGTCATGCCCCCATAGTGCGGTGTACGTGAGCCATCATGAAGTGGTGTCTGAGAGCCGTACAAAGGTGTACGTGAACCACCATACATTGGCGTCTGGCCCCCATAGCTGGGAGTTCGGCCTCCATATGTGGATGTCTGACCACCTGAGGGTTTGGGGCCACTGGAAAAGAAGTTGCAGGAAATGATGGATCAATTTTGAAAATATTGGAGGAATTGGTCATGGCCAAAATTATCTTACTTAAAAGATGTAAAACCTCCCATTCAAACAATACTTCAATCTTTATAATTTCAAAGTAAACATTTCAGTTCAATAACTTCTCACAGGCATGTTTTTCAAAATTTGCGCATTGCAAAAAATTAAAGATAAAATGAAAGAAAAGAGAAAGAAAACAGGATGAACCTTTGATTTTGAAAAAAATTTCAAATAGAGACATAAAAGACTAACGTTCGAGTAGACAGGCGGCTTCTGTCCACAGAAATGGTTTTGCAGCTTGAATGTAACTCAACACGAGCAGTGCTTTCTGTTGCATCTTTGACAATACCAATGTAACCTGAAGCGTGAAGAAAAATGAAAAATGATATGAACTAATCAAGATTCATTATACAAAAAGAAACAGACAGCCTGTGAAAAAGAATAAACTTGAGAAGCAACCTGAGGTATACCTCGCTCTGCACAAAAGTAATTTGGTTTTCAATTTTGTAGCTTTCATAGAGAGAAAAAAGATTTTTCAGATGAAACTGAAAACCTTGCAAGCCGAGTCTCGACTTGTGCTTGATTTATTCATATCGTTTCACATTTGAATTGCTGGAGTATAGATTTCATAAAGTATATTGATTATAAACATCTATTTCAAAATGATGATTTTTTTAATATCTTGATTCAACAGATCTGCACACTTGTTTATACCATGATTAAGATCTGTTTCTGGCATAACTTTTGCAACAATACAACTTAAGTCATAAACTTTTTTTAAAAAAGCACAGCTTTTTCAAACTTGAAAGTTTCCATTTACAAAAAGGAATAACAAGGATTAAAAGGATAAAGACTTCAAATCACTTAACTAAACCATAAAAATCAATTAACCTGCTTTACTTTGGACATTTCAATTAAGCAAAACATCTGCATTAAGTTAAAAAAAAATAATTCCTTGATACTAAAAAATTGTGATAAAAACTAATAATATTACCCTTAAAAGAGCCTTGTATAATGCGGACAGTCTGGCCAATGATTTCCCTGTCCCTGCGAGACATGCCGCCCCCGCCGCGGCCTGCACCTCCCTGCCTGTTGTTGGGAGACTCTCCTCCTCCGCCACTCGGGTGAGCCGGGCTTGAGATACGCGGTGACATGGGAGCGAACCCACCCATGGCCTTCACAGAGGTTTGCTGTTGGGTAAGAGCCAAAGAATATGAAGGTCACAAAAATTCATTTCAAAATATTTGTTTTCGTAATAATATTAGTGCTTACAATGGGGATTTCCAAATTCCCCCTTGTCTGAATTGGATTGAGAGAGAGAAAGAGAGAGAGACATGTGAAGTTATTATTTTCACTTGTAACTAACTCACCGAATGATTTGGTAGGTTCTAGTATACCTGCATACACAAAATGACGTTACTTTTTGTTCATTTATCTATTGTTTCAGCAGTTCTATAAATGGTTTCAGGACAACTGCTCAATTTATTAAGAATATCTCTGAAAATAAAAACTAAATACCTGTACAATAAAATGTCTTCTGAAACAGATAAATTTTTCTTAGAGGAAGTCTTGCTTTACATACACCAAGTTGCTTTCTTAATTTTATTGTAATGGAGAGCCTCTCATTTTCAATGTCTTTAATTTAATAAGCCATTTCTAAATTTAAATTACAGGACTTACAAAATGCAAATATATTTCCTATATAAAGGTCTACAAATAACATTGTGGCTTTTTTTTTATATATTTCATTTTTCAGCAGCTTCCCCATCATTACTATGCCTTGAGACAATTTTTTTTATCACCTTTCCTCCTCCAGCTAGAGTGAGATGCCGAGTTCTGCATACAAAATAGCCACCGTTTTCTGTCATTAGTCGAGAATTCAGGAATGCAAAGTTGCGGTAAAGGTGTTTGATTTCTCCAGAACGCCCCTGTGATATGGTAAAGAGAGCTGTCAAAACTTCTTTAAACTATGATAGTTTGGATCAAACAGAGGTGCATCATACATTCCCTCAGCTGCTTTGAGTTTTTCAACAAAAAAAAAATACATCAAAGTTTTGGATCAAGTACAGAAAATGAATTAGATAATCCAAAATGGCTTCTACTTAGCCAACCAAACAACAGAACTTAAAAAAGAAAGCCAGAAAATGCAGTTAACATATTTATTCCTGACCACAAAGACATTTATCTGTTATCATAATAATCAAGTTAAGCTTATCAATATGTATGATTTTTATTGAGTGTATTGCCAATACAAGAAGGCTAGGTTCTTCTATGCCCTTGATCATCAAAAGCACTCTTTTTTTTTTTAAATACATATTCTAGTTTGAACTTAGAGCTTTACAAGCAAGCCTGGAGATTGCTTTACTAAGAGACTTACCGAGTGAGGTCCCTCAATTACATTGACAATGTCTCGCACTTGAACGTTGTTGTTCTCAGAATCCAAAGATACTGCATTACGGGTATCTTTCTTTCTTGTAATTGACTGTGGCTTTACACTCACCACCTATGGAATAGTCATGATCACAATATTATAAGATTGAAACAATATTAATATTAGCTGAGAAGAAAATCTGAAATCCAAATTTTCGTTCAAATTCAAATGTTTCTTAAGCTTTCAAGCTGGTTTAATCCATGATTTTATTACTTTTACTACTCCATAAAAGCGGTTGGAGAATTTGGCTTTACTATCAATGTGTTACATAAACATTTTTTTAGCCCTATTATTCCAAAAATATGAACACCTTTCAAGCAGCTATGGTTAGAAAATTTAAATCAAAACAACCGTTACACAGAGACTTTTATCTATCATTTAAACAAGCTATTAATTAGTTCCCCTTGATTTTTCTGAATGCTTTGCCCTCATCTCACTACCGACAGCTTTGATCAAAATAAACTATTTGGGAATCATTAAGGTTAAAAAACCTTAAATTAAATCACATTCAACAAATGTAATTCTTACCACGGAGATATGTGAGCATGAGTAAAAATGTACACATAATACAGTCCAATTACATTGATTATAATGATGCACCAAATAAATTGTAATCAAAGACTTCCAACAAGCATAGGGTAGATCTCTTAGATCTTATAACTTAAGCCCTTGTGAAATTTTTTTTTTCTTCAAGCTTATCAACCAAGACATTTTGATTATGCTCAATATATGTGTAGTGACACAATGAAATAAGATGTTTTGTGACAGAGAAATTTTTGGGTAAATGCAATTTGCCTAAAGAAAGTTTGAAATTTCCACTGTTTATGCTGCTATAATTTCTAACTTTCATATTGTTTACGGAGTAAAAGTACTTGAAATAGAGGGGATTTCAAGCATTCTTGAAGAAAATGGCATTTTCCCAAGTACTTGTCTGCTGCAAAACGTCTCATTTTATGGGGTTGCTACACATATGTATCCAAGAATGAAACCCACAAAACCACTAAAATTCTTTCAACTTGTTTTGATGATTGTATTGTGTAATCTAAGATTTAAAAGAGTATAAAAAAGTCTCACTATCCTTTGTTACTTGTAAAGTTTTAGAACCTACTTACTTTATTGTGCATGCTGAGCACTTGGAAATTTTCTTTCTCTAGACGCACTATCACACCAACAGTCTGTGGACTAAAAGAGATGGAAATATAAATACATATTTTAGCTATTTGTGCAGTTTCAAACATTCAATTTCATACTAAGCTATTTTTATATCTCTGCATAGGATTTCCCTTAGTTAAAACATATAACTCAACAATTTCAATTATAAATATAAATCGTAAAATTTTATTATACAATAATATTGACAAAATGTTCTTAGTACTCTATGAGCATAATATTATGCAACATTTATGCTTTAGCTTTAAAGCAGTTGTGCTCAGAGGAAAATAAAAAAGCTTAAATCAGCAGATGTTAAATGTCAAAACCAGGATATACACTTACTCCAGCATGACCAGGTCACCAAACTGGTACTGTCCAAGAGAGTCTACACCTGTAGCCATATCTGCACACAGCTGGATGTCTTTTGGGAGAACTTTTAGCTGCGGGAGATGAAAAAATATCAAGTAAGGTCTCTAGTATTGGTTAAAATTTTTTTTTTTTTTAAATGAAGAGGGCTGGCCAAAGGTTCTAAATACTTAGCTAAAAATATTTGCAAAGCGTTAAAATCAGTATTTGATGACTACCATTAGTTATTATTTCCAAAATACTAAATCATTTTGATCATGATACAATTTATCTGATTTAATCCACTGAACTGATGCTATCCATTCCAAACAACATAATCTAATCCCTTAAGCTGGAGGTAAAGGCTTGTTTGATGGGTTTAAAACAGATGTGTTGAATTGCACTTCAGGTCTGGTCAATTAGAGTTCAACGTGACGCACAAATAAATAAATCGAAGGAAATGAAGTTTGATTTCTAGTAATATCTAAAGTATTTTTGCCACCACCTAGCAATTTTGCCTTCAAAAACTTTATCTTAGAAGTGGACAACTTTTTTAAACAGAAATAAGAAAAGGCTAAAACTTTAGCAAATATAGCTTTAGTGATCAGTATAACTACAATGAAAAATATTTGAGAAAGAAGAAATGACTTATTCTGATACGTTAGACAAATCTTGTGAAATTCAATTTGAAGAACATGCCACCATGTTGAATGGGATAAAGATATCTCTAACCCCTTTGATTTGCTGAAGACATACGAGGAATACATGTTTTATTGCCCTTTTTCTTTTACTACTTTGTGCCAGTGTCTCTGGGCAAAGCAAAAACTTGGCTTTTAGACTCTCAGTGATCTTTTTCCATAAACAATCCTTGACACACATGAAGCTGGGGGTGGTGGGTTGGAACTTTAACATTAAGGAGGTTAAGAGAAGTGAGAACACAGTGTTTTATAAAATTAAACTCACCTCGTGCATGGTGATGTCAGAGAAAAGTACAATGACATTGTCCTCAACTCGAACAATGAGCCCTGTGTCACCCTCATAGCGGCCTGCAATCACCTTCACATGGTCACCCATCTTGAAGAATTTGCGGAGCTCATAGTAAGGAAACTCCAGAGGATCCTGCAGTGGATAAAAAAGTAAAATATTGTTCAGCAAAAAGAAAAAAGGTGGTTAACTTTGGCATAGATCTATTCTGATATTGATCCTTCTTCCCTTTCTTGCCTAGTAAGGCAACAAGTAATCAAAACAAAAGAAGTTATAAACATTTGCATAACATCAGTAATTGTTGGATCAAAAGGCCGTTATTCAACCAGCCCCATAAAATGAGCAGTTTTATATTTACTACAGCATCCAAAACAGTGCTCATTAAAAAAATGCAAATTTTTTCTCAAATCAGAAGGGAGCACTCCCAAAAAAAACAGACACATAACAAAATCTTGCCTGATATCAGCCACCCTTGTTGCATTTGAATTGGATTGAGGGGGAAAAACCCCAGAAAGCATTAAAAGTCAATTTACGATTCACTTGACTACCATAACCTTAAGTTACTGGATCATAAATAAAAAAAAATTAGAAATAAGAATATCATTTAATCCCTTTCTATTTTTTCATTCTAACCTTCTAAAAAAAACAACAGATCTTACAATATGTTAAGCAAGAATTTTTTATACCATACATTTTCTTTGGTCTGCTAGAAACTGCCTTTTTTTTTTTTTTTGATTGTTTAAAAATATCTCACCTTTAGGACTTCATGACGAGGAAGGATGGTGATCTTGTTGCCATCAACCTTGATGACTTTGCCCGGAAGATGCTGCAACTCACCCTCAGCCACCATTACCCGATCTCCAGGAGCGAAGGTGTGGGATATCTCGGAAGCCTGTTTCTCAGGAACCACTGGGTCAAAGCTAAGGAATATAACACTATTTGCTCGACTTGATAAATACTGCACTTGAACTTAGAGATATGTTCCTCTTTTTTTATATTTTCATAGGAAAAAAAATTTTTTTTTTGGACAGAAGCTTTGATTGAAGCAAAATTTGCACCATTTAGAAACCTAGAAAAATGGATTGACTAAAAAGTCAACTTATTTGAATTTGACATGAGCTACAAACGACTCATTTGTTTGGATGCAAGACATGGCAGACAGCTCTCAGTCAAGAAAAGCCCCATTTTTTGTTTTTTTTTGTGATGAAATATTGTTCAGGTATTGACGAAGGCAACTAAAATGAAAAAATTAAAACTTGCACGGGAACAAGAAAACAAGTAAATGCACTGTAAAGTATGAACAATGATGAAAAAGTTAAGGATCACAAAAATCAACTCTTAAAAAATAACCTGAAGGGATGTCATAATTTTTTGTTGGCTTTTTTTTAGTTCTAGAAACTCATGGATTTTGGTTCCAATTTAATTTGCATCAAAACTTGTGCTTTGATTAATATTTGATTTTTGTTTCAGTATATAAAAAACAGACATGTGAAAAAAAAAAGGCAGAGCTTAAAATTTTCACGTTTTTTTTTTTTTTTGATACCGCAATATTAGCAATTATTTCATCTAAGGATGGCTCTACAAAAAATTTTTTTTTTTTCAGAGGGGGAAAGGGTATTGCAACTTTCTCATTTTTTTTTTTTGTCATTATTTACCAAACCAGAATTGAGTAAATGTAAAGTGAGAAAAGATCACCATAACATATTATTTCACTTTATCATCATCATCCACAAGGACTATCATTTTTGAGGCTCAAATCTCACTAGAAGTAGAAATTTGTCAAAAGCAATTTATAAATTAGACCCAAATCAATAGACACTGCACTAAATCAGCCTATGATCTCAAAAGACTCAGTGCAGATTCCAAAACTTTGAGGTTCCAAGCATAGATATTTTAAGGATACACTCAACCTGCATCCCTTCCGGCTGATCTTCAAATTTCTCCAGTTCTGCCAGCGTGGGCTTGATACCCTCTGCAATCTAAAACAAAGAATATGGAAGTGTTATTTGTTTTTTTTTTCACAAAGTTATGCAAAGAATGTTTATAAATGAGGAAAGCTCGTAAGCACAAAGTGCACAGTATTTATTTTGCACTGCACGAGAAATGTTTAATATTTTTTGGCAATATGATTTTAGGTCTATTGCACGTTTAAACCTATGAGGAATTGTAAGATATACTGGTGATGACACCTTGTCTGACTATCAATGTTACTTTAATAGCAATCCATCACACTAAAATTGACTTGGCATGTACATAGTCAAAAGCTTTACTGATTTTCAAGAGATGCAAAAAAAAAAGCTAACATTTTCAACATTAATGAAGCTGGACAATAATTTCCCTAAGTGACACTTATAAATAGCCTCTTTATTTTCTTAAACAATCTCTGGGCATTATAAAATTCAGATTATTAAAAAAAATTTAGCTTTGTATTGGTGAATCATAAATGTCTTTCTATCGCACTCCAATATTATATTTATTTTTTTTATATATATATATTAATAAATATAAAAAAAAATCACTTAGCCTTACAATGGCAGACATAGCAAAGACTTTGAATAAGAACCCTTTGCTGTCATATCTGTTGCCTTCAAAGACAATAAAGTCACCATCTGATGCTATTTCACCTCCAATTGCCCTGTGGAATTTGATTAAAAATGTTTACATTAACTGTTTGGCATAATAAAAGAAATTTAATTCATGGCAAACCTCTCAACAATTTAGGGCAATTTATATCTGTTAGAGGGCAAAAAAATTTAAGAATTTCCTTAATATCATGAAATATTCTAAAGATTGCTCCCAAACTGCAAATTTTGCTATTGAATAATTGTGAGAGAAATTTTTAAAAAAAAAGGTAAAGTATCAGAAGGTAATATTTTTATATTCACCTGATCCCTTCTACATCAAAAAGTTTCTGTGGAGGACGCCGTTTCCTCTTTTTCTGATCCTGATTTAGTGAGCTGCGCATCACTCCTCGAGGCCTGGTGTAGTCAATGCGAGGAATAAGTTTAAGCCACACCTCATTCTGAGAAGGGTATACTACATCCACCTGATATGAAAAACAAGGAAGAGTTAAGAGGTAAATGCTAAAAAATTGATCAGACCGTGAAGGATGCCCACAAAGTTCATAAACAAGTAGCAGTAAAGGTAAAAAAATGTTAATTTTTTTTTTTTTTTTTGGTAGCAGTAAGTAAATAGGGTAAAATAACAAATATCAATCCTCTCTAGTAAATATTTAAAAGTAACAGGCGTAATATATATTTTCAAACACTAGGGTAAGATGAGAACATAGCAAAGAGCTTGAAGTGAGACTGATGCATTTCTTGAGCATTTTTATCTTCCTTATGCTTGAGAATCATGGACCTTTTCACCACAGCAGACTTATAGAGTAAAGATACTGGGTACAGAACTGACACGCTATCAAAGACTTTTGTGAATCTCCTACAGAGATAGGTTCAAAGACCTTTAAATCTCATCTTTGAGAAGATGTAAAACGATCAAGTATGGACATACAATAAGATCAACAAGTCTTGCAAAGATAATCCTCAAGGATATCGTACAGGGAAAGAGCAGGTGGGGTAAGCAGAAAAATATATGAAATGACATCAATGACAGCATGATAGAGTAAGATTATATATATATATGAAAAATTTCTTGTTCTGAAGAGTTCAATATGAGTGCTTGTTCCTTTCACCTTTATATCACAAACTCTCACATTCTGCCGATCATTATATGCAAAAAGTTTGTGCAACTGTCACTTTGACTTTCAGAATAACCTTTTTGAGATTTAAGACAATTTAACTTATCCATATTTTATCAAGGAAATATATGATAGTAACCTCTTGTTCTTGAAAAAGTTTCAACAAAAGTTTGCGAGGAATTTGTCTTGAGAACAAAACAAAGATATCAAAATGATAATCATATGACCAAAAAGATTACCACATTTCCAGTTATCTGAAATGTATTTGAAACAATTTCTTTCTCTTCCATGAAAAATCAACAAATAGTACAATAAAACTTACAAATTCAGTCTTAATCAATCAAAGTGGTTTGCAGAAAACAAAATATTATCATTAGGCACTTCACACATTTTTTTTTATTTTGCAATTCCCTTCCAACATTATTCCAAAGTAAATTGTTCATAACTTTCTTTTTAAATAGTAGAAAGGTTAATTTAAGGAGAGAAAATGTTAAAAACTGAAGGCTATTGACTTTGATATTAAACAAAGACTTGCCTTAAATATAATTTACCTGTGCAAGATCATCCTTAAAGACTCCTCTTTTCAATCTGACCCAAGCTTTTGGTTTTAGGGTGGCCGTCTCCTTTACAACCTTTAGCACATCAGTCATTTCCTTAATAGGAACCATCTGAAATCCATAGTTTAAGCCTCGTTAATAAAATATGCTAAAACTTTTTACTTATGCCTTGTCAATTAAAGAAGGATAATTTATCCCAATGTTTCAAACATTTTAATATCAGAGTGTACAAGAAAAGAAACAAAACATGCAAAATTGCAAAAAAAAATTTGCTAAACTACTCTTACATATCGAGGGTCCAAAAATAAAATTACTCCTGTTGACAATGATAAAATTATTTCCAATCCAAACAAATATTTCGTGCCCTTACATTTTTGTTTTGTTTTGAGGCTAAAGAGATTAAGCACTGATTACAAATTATATGAAGCTGTAGGTAAAAAAAAAAAAAAAAAAACAATGCCAAGCCATGATCTATTCCTAGGCTGTAAAGATTAAGTTAAAAAAAATGGTAGAAACATGCAAAGGTTAAAGCCATGTCTCCGCCTTTCATAACATTCTTTTAAGCTTCCTGATGAAGATTCTGTTACAATGCAATTTTGATATTAGAGTGTCTCTTCAACTTCATTGTCATTTTTAGTCGAGAAAAAGAGAAAGAAATAAAAAAATTCAACCTGTTGCTTGTAATAGCCCATCCTCAGGTTGCCGATCCCTTCAATGGCTTGCTTCACATGAGTTTGCTTGAAAGCCTCTATGTAGATGTAGCCTTTCAAGCCTTCCTTGCAGACCACTGACATGATTTGCAGAGGCTGACAGAGAAAAAACATACTTTCAATTAACGGACATTGACTTGAGACATTAACTTCCTCTTTTAGAAAGGCTTCAAAATCGATTGTTAAAAAGTGTTAAACTCTATTTTTCTTTTTTTTTCTGCCCTCTTTGAAAATGATTTAACAGAGAGATCATCTAAGGCAACATATATTTTTTAGATATTAAAAACGTAATCCAATCTATTTGTCCCCTTTTTGAGATTATCAGATATTTTTCATATCATTATAACCATCAATTTCCTGCATTAATTAATAGCATACTTTAACATATAACTTAAATTCTTCCACCAGACCCATTGATTCAGTACCCATTCCAATTTAATCGAATTAAACTTCTGAATATTTTTTACCATCAGTAGTTTGTATGGCAGGGAAGTTCTAGTATTGATTAGCTTTTTGTCCGATGTAGTGATCATCCCCAATGAGATTTTCAATAGAAAATAGCTTTCAATTTCTTCACAAGTCTAAAGAAACCATCAATCTTTGGGTCTAGACCTACTTCTAGAAATACCAATCATAGTCCTTTAGATGAGGAAAAAGGCCAATGGTATAAATCTGACATTGAATGAAAAGTTGAATGTGGAAAAGTAAGCTGATCAATTAATGAAAAAGGTAATGACGGGACAATTTCGGACAATCTAGATCTAAAGTCAGATGAAGTTGGGATGAAGGATTAACCGTTTATGTAGAGATAGATAGATATATTTGAACAGTGAGAAAAATAAAATGGCCTTGTTTTTCATATTTTTTTTATATTGATTGTACAAAGATAATTACTTATGTCTATTTTTAGGAAAGTGTGATCGATAAAATATTATGTATGCTTCTTGACTAGGGATAAAATGAAAGTTCAGACTGAGGCTCTGTGATGTCAGTAGTTAAATAAAAAAATCACAGGGTAAGGCAGACCTCTTCAGTGAATTGATATGTGATCATCTTTCTCATCAAATGAATGACTGTTGCCATCTCCTCTCCTATGCGACATTTGACTACCCAGAGATTAGGATCCCTGCAAAATAAAAACAATTCAGTACGTCCCTTTCCATGCCACAAAATAATGTTGATGGAGAAGACATATAAAATAGCATGAAATCGAAAGTAAGGATTTCATTCATTTTTATTTGAAATATTTGTTGAGTTTTCATATATCTATTTTCACAAAATGTACCATTCACTTGATATTTCTTTGTTAAAAAACTGGATGTTAAAAAATTAAATTGGCTGATTCCGATAAATTTATAAAAGCTTATCAATTTTGCAAAGTAAATCAAATGTCTTCTGCATAGCCCTATCCTAAGAAGTGACACATTTCAAATAAAATTGTACCACTTTACTCATTTAGACAGAGCGTAAAAAGGAATAGAAATTCTCAAATTTCTAGCAAATAGATAAAATTATGTTATACATTGGCTAAAATCTCATATTTAACACAGCAAGTGAAGCAGTGCATGAGCAAAAACAAGTTGCAAGATAGATGTGTATAGGAAAAGAGATACACACTTGACTCCTGGCAAACGCCCTTGCTGAGTGATCTCATCAGACATCTCCTCTCCTTCCCCATAGCGGTCCGCTGTAGAGGCATCGCCAAATTTTGTCCTGTAGTATTCCTCTATCTCATCCTCTCGTTGGATCCTGAATGTACAAATTTCATTAAAAAATTGAAAAAAAAATTCAAAAGCATATTTAGACTCAATGGATAAAATTGGAAAGGTTCTTCAATTCAAGGTGAGTCACTTATACGTATTGAAAGATTTCCAAGAGGATAACAGAAATAAATTAAAAAAAAAATATTTCTATGTAGTAGCTACCATCTGTTAAAAGAACTAAAAACACTCTTTTTAGTGTTGGTGTTTTCATTTTTTTCCATGGCTTATGACTTGACGAGAAAATTTTTTTCAAGAGAACTTACTCCCACATATGCCTAAGCCTTTGGTGGCTTTCAATCTCTCGCTCTGATGTGTCGTATGTTGATTTTCGATCGATAATTTCCTCTGCCCCTTCTTCCCACTCAACATCATCTTCATCGTCATCATCATCCACGTCTGCAGATAGAATTAAAAAAAAAATTAATGAAGAAATTCTTTAATGAATTTTGAGTTCATGCCAGGGTATAAAGGGCTTCCTTTAGCATGAGAAATAGTAAATTAATGAAGATGTATCTTATTACTAATTACACCCATTAAAATAAAAAAAAACTCTATGGAACAAGATCTTTCAAGAGATATTCATTCGAGCTAGTCAATAAACATAAAGTATTAAAAGATTGTCAGTTAAAGTCGTAGCCTGAGAGTGAAACTTCTTTAATATCCAAGTTGGATAACTAGGCGGTAGGGAATGTTGGTCTTCACTGAAGATAGTGAAGCTCAGTAATTTTACCAGAAGTCTCATAAGAAGCCCAACAAGAGTAATATTCATGGTAAAATACTGCTAAAATGTTAAGAAGCCCAATGAGAGCAATATTTATAGTAAAATACTGTTAAAAATGTTAAGATGCCCAACAAGAGCAATATAAACAGTAAAGAACTGCTAAAAATGCTAACACCTAAATACAAGGCTAAGGCAAAATCTCCAATTCAGTTTTCTTTCGCTCATAATTCACCTGGCTGAAACAAAATATATGTTTTAGTAAAACTATGATTTCAGTTTAACAATGTTTCATTGCAAATTGTTTAAATCCCTCCAAATGTCTCTTAAAAAATCTTTTATTGATGCTAAAACAGTGAATCATCTTGTAACTCAAGTCAAATGTCTTATGAGGGAATCTGCAAAAAATATACATGTATTTTGCTTGATTACAAAAGAGGGCTAAAACATTCGGTATTTGTTTAAACTCAAACCCATTTACATAGATGCCACCCAAGTCTGAAAATTTTGCCTGAACTTTTTTCACTCCCCACCCCACACTCCTCAGCACCAATTACTAATTCTCAATTATAATATGTGCTAATTCTGCGTCACAGATAAGAGTTAGATGAAGTACATCTATTACAACATTTTTTACCACCATTTGTTTACATTTCAGCCCCGACTGCAAGCCAAGTTAGAGTTGTGTCGAGCAAA
This sequence comes from Elysia crispata, assembly GCA_033675545.1. Lineage (NCBI taxonomy): Eukaryota > Metazoa > Mollusca > Gastropoda > Plakobranchidae > Elysia > Elysia crispata. Next base: position 100,529 of record JAWDGP010000850.1, read on the forward strand.
AGGTCAGCTGGATTCTTACCTGCCTCCTGGATGATAAATCCAAGAGCTCCTTTTTTCTTCTTCTTCCTAGCCCTGTGCTCTTCTTCATCATCTTCCTCATCGTCATAATCCTAAAAAAAAAAAAAGAATTGAAAAGCAAGCATCATACTATGTTTTATACACTACCAATGAGAATCCCACATCAAGCATAATTTCTTTTAAAGTTATAACCAATAGAAGTAAACAGCTTCACAAAGTAATACTGCAAGTGTCTTTCTTTGTCTTAGACTCAGAGTACTATGTATGCCGAAAGAAATTACCTCAAGCCATACCTTTTGTGCTTTGTTCGTTTAAATTTCAAATGTTGAAAAGCTGGTTCTTAGCGGCAGGTACGTTTCAGAAATATTAACGTAAAAAAAAATATGTGGTAGTGAAGGAATTTGTCATTGGAAAAATCCCACTTCTGCAGTATTATTCAAATGACATTGTGGAAGAGTAAGCACACAATGAATCTCTCTCACAAAGACTTTATATTTCAGAACTAGGCTTAGTTACAAAAAAATTATCTATATCAACACAATGCTTCGCCAAAATCAATCTCAACTTATTTTTCAATAGTAGAGGAAAATACGGAAAATTGACCGATTGAAATGACCTTAAAAGACTCTTTTTTACCCTAAAGATAGACTATTACCTCAAAAAAAAAAAAAAGGTCACAATGAGTATTCTCATATCTCTGAGAAAAATAATTATGCTAGCAATATAAAAATAAATTATAATGTGTTTCTTACGTTCAAGGTATTTCAAATTACCAGTCCTATTATTAGAATAAAAGAAGTTTTCTTCTCACATCTTCATCACCAAGATCCTCTCCTTCGGGCTCTTCGCTGTCGCCATCTTTTTCCTCTTCTTTCCCATCACTCTCCTCAGCCTCATCATCTATGGCCCGGCCCTGTGAGTCTCCGTCGTTATCACTGTCTTCATTCTTGTCACTCTCATCGCCTTTGTCACTGCCATGGTTGCTGCCTCCCCCACCACTGTTTTTATCACTAGCGTCACCATCATCTGAACCTGCTTTGTCACTTTCATTGCCAGAGAAGTTATCATCTTCACTGTCCGACATGTTGATCTGAAAATAATAAAATTATTAATGATAAAGCATTGTGTTTTTATATAATCATAATAAATGTTTTGGACTCAATGATCAACCAACAGGTTGGGCTAAAGTTTATAGTTTTCTCAGATTCAAATTATTATCACTGTTTCAAAGCAAGCTGATTTGAATTTTACGGTCAAAGACTGTAATGACCTAGTGAGCTTTTATAAAAAAAAAAAATTATACTTTGCTCATTTTTTTATATATATATTATATATAGCAGTTTGGTATTTAAATAACAAACCTATTTAATATATTGATAGTGTTCTTGCTGGATTGGATATGAATTTTTTTTTTTTCATTTTTTCTCTCAAAATAAAAAGCAAAATACAGAAAAACACTGATGAAAACTAGAAATAGAATACATGCAAAACCAAATATGAGTGCTATAAACTTCTAAATCAGTTTCACATATATACATATAAACTATCCTGATTAAATCACGAATATATAAGAAAAACTTTACGATGCAGTCCCAGCAGAAGAAGAAAAACTTTGGTTTGGAAATGTTCTAATATATGGAAAAAGTTGGTCCTTTGTTTTCTATAATTGGTTCAACCAATGCCATGCCAAACTTATTTACTTAACAAAACTATGCTGACCTCACTTCTTCACACATGAAAACATAAAATATTTTATCATAAAATCACCTTCTTTTTCTGTCTCAATCAATTTTTCCAATACCTCTTTGGTGAGAGCATGCAGTATACTATGACTGTTTTCATGAGAAACAAATTAAATTTCAATGGTTTTTTCGTAGGAGGTGAAAGGCTGAGCTGCTCGTTTATTTCAAGTCTATATGAAATTGATATAAAGTTTCCCATAGGTATTTGTTGCAAATTGAGCCAGCTCCACATAGTCAAGTTAAATTTTTTTCTTTGCCGCTTGTTGACCTCGTCTTTATAAATACCAACTTGAATTCTTAATTTTTTTAATGAGAGTGAGATAGAGAAAGAGAGGGAGGAGATTAATTTAAAATGTACATAAACCATGCAGATTAATTATTACTTGCCAGAAGTAGAGATCAATATAGTGTTGTTTATAATAAAAAGCAGTTATACTCTAAATAATTATTCAGAAATAGGCAAAGGAAAGTGAGACAGAAGAAGATAGAGAGAGAGAGAGAGAGAGAGAGAGTACACAATCTGTTTAACCCTATTTTGATCAATAGGTTATTCTTTAAAATACTGTAGGACCAAATCCACCATTAAAAAGGTAACAACTACAGCTTGCAATGTATGTGCTAAAAAAAATGAATTTAGTGCAACTCATTAGAGTTTATAAAAATAAACACAAGCAGTGGCAACATTTCCTGTGCTCCCCTATATTCAACTCAAAGATTAGGTATTTACAACGGCTAGGGCCAATGTCTAAAGTAAAAGTGAATGGTGTGAAATCAGTTACAACACCTTGCCCTCAACCAAAGAAATTGCACAAAAGTTATAATCTATACAACATTTTTACAAGAATTTCACCAAAACATGGAATTCATTTTCTTGATTTCAAGATTAAAGTTTCTGTTATCACCATACCCTACCCCAGCAATCAAACAAAATTCTGGCATATTCACAGACATAGCTATGTTACAGTTACTTGCTATTTAAAATAGTCTTTGAAACTGGACAATTTACAAACCTAATGAGCTTCAATGTTCAAACTGATTTATAAATTGTAGAAGTTTACAAACATAGATTTAAATTGCATTTAATGATGCTGCTACAGTACTAGATCTAGCTTTCTTACATTACAGAGTTAAATTTCTTATATTTTCCTTTATCATGAAGCCTTCTTTAGTATTAAACAGGGACAGTACCCATTCAAAAGTAAAAAAAAAAATAGATCTTTCTAATTTATAAGCTAGATCTAGAAACTAGAGATTTAAGTAATCTACATTCTAATTTCTATGGATAGATCTCCCTTTGGTGTTCCCTCTCTGCATCTGAATCTAGATCTAGATCTTGGTGTAGACGTCTAGCTCGAAATATTATTTAATCATATCAGAGATCTAAAACTAGAAGAGGAACTAGAGTCTCTTACCTTGTATTTTAGTCTACCTTGGAGAGGTAGATCTGTGCTCTTATTGCCGAGAAAGTCCTTACTCAACGTTCTCCGCAACTGGAAAGATTCTAAACAATCTTTCCTAGATCTTAGATCTCAAGATTTTCTGAATGTTATATTCTCGTCAAGACTTACGACTCCAGATTGACTTCGGAAGATCGTGCAAATGGCTAGAGAACAACCTAAAACAAGGCAACAACTGTGGATTGTCTACCGTGTAGAAACTAAAGCGGAAGTAAAGTTACAAACGCAGAGGTGTTTACAGTGCCGGTGCAAAATATGAAATATAACCAAGGTCGCCTTCTTAGCTGGCGGTACGTCCACTGCTCGACTAAGCCTGCCACTGAATTGCCTTGTATGCAAATGAAGCAGTTCTAAAGAAAAAAAAGTAACGTGTGCCACGATAGGGGTTATGCGGGATGGTACAACTTCAGCATAGGATGGACAGTTTCGAAATGGAGGTTGGACAGGCTAGGGGGTAGTAAGGTCTGGGCAGGACGTGTCAGTGAGAGCGGGGTGGGGCAGGGTTGCAATTTCTCTCCTGCTTCTACGAGATGTGCGAGGAAAGGGGGGGGGGAGCGTTAATTGATTGTCAACGGGAAAGGTGGGGGCGGAGTTTGCACTCGAGGAGAAGACCTACCTCTACCTGGAAGTCAGTCACGCGCGTCGTTTGCCAGGCTGCACGATTTGCCCGCGAGCACGTTCTTTTGTCAGGCACTCGGCTGGCTACCCAGCGAAGGCAAGTAAACACAAAATAAGGTCAGCTGACCCAGCTTAGTGGACGCGGGCAATTTTAGCAAGCAGCAAAGACTACTTTTACCCTTTTCTTGTCGTTGTTTTACATAGTTTATAATTTTTAATATGTGGCTATTTTATTTTGTATTTTTTGCAAGCATATCATTGTTCGGCAATTCTAGTTTACAATTTAATTGTAGGTTTGGCTGTTTCACCTTTCTTATTAATTCAGTAAGATTTCTTCCTTAGTTTTTCATTTTTGGTGTCCGTTAAGGTATAGTGGGGGAGAGGAGAGGAATCTCCATCGGTTAAGAGGAACCTTGGAAGGCCTAAAAAAAAGAAGGCACTTCCTCACTTCATCAAAGCACAATTCAGAACCCTCTTCTCCTGTCCCACCCAACCCGTTAACCGGAACCCATGCCCAGTTAACTCTCTCCTTTCGTCAACGGTGGGGGCCTTGTATGCAAATGAAGCAGTTCTAAAGGAGGAAAAAAAAGTAACGCGTACCACGATAGAGGTTATGTGGGGTTGTACAGCTTCAGAAGGCTCTGAATTGTACGTTGATGAAGTGAGGAAGAGCCTTCTCATTTGAGTCTTTATTAGTTACATTTGAGGTTTATGGTTATCATGGGTAGGACTGGTGGGTCTTGGGTCAGGATATAGAGAGTTATTAAGGAACTGTCCTCCAACATTCTCCAGGAGAGAGTGGGGAATTCGGAACGCTTCTCGTCCTTGACCAACTAAAGCTCGTACTTAAGGTCCCCAAACTTTTCTACCAGCTCCATCATATTAGTGGTTTTAGCAGCTGTTGTTAGTGGGCCTCTGGAATCTCGTGTGGGTCTCCTGTCGAGTGTGGGGTCCTCTTTTAATGTCTGGACCTCTAATACCTTGGTCTCCGGGCTTGGTGGAGAGAGATGTGCTGGGACGTGTCGCCTCTACTGGTGTCGAGGGTAATCAGGGTGGGCTGGGCCTGTGGATGTCTGCAGAGGGTTCCTTAGACTATGGGCGGGGCCGGTGGGAAGTAATTTATGCCACGACAGGAGCTATGCGGAGCTGTATACAGCCTCAGCATAGGATGGACCGTTTCTAGAGGGCGAATGGGCGGGCGTAGAGAGTAAAGGGAGAGGGGGCGGCGTTCCAGGCAGATCGTGTCAGTGGGAGCGGGGTGGGGCGGGATTGCGATTTCTCTCCTGCTTCTACGGTTGGTGGGCTGTGCGAGGAGGCGGTGGGGGCATTAACTGGTGGTCGATGGGAAAGGTGGGGGGGAGTTTCTACTCGAGAAGACGACCTAACTCTACCTGGAAAGTGCCATAACCTGACTGCCTTAGAGACTCTTTTCCCAGTATACCATGAGTAACACCAGGATTTAAAAAAAAAGAAAGAAAGAAAAAGAAAAACAACAAACAAACAAGTTTTCAGGTCGGCTAACTGAGTTTATCCTTTTGGATTTATTATTATAATAATAAATTTATTATTATTATTATTATTATTATTATTATTATTATTATTATTATTATTATTATTAAATAATAATAATAATAATAATAATAATAATAATAATAATAATAATAATAATAATAATAATAATAATAATAATAATAATAATAATAATAACAACAATAATAATAATAATAATAATAATAATAATAATAATAATAATAATAATAATAATAATAATAATAATAATAGAATGCTTCATTTGTTTCAATGATTTAAGCCTTTCTTCTTATTTTTACGTTTTAAGAATTTCTTTTCTTTTTATGAAACTTGCTTTGTTATGATTATACTTGTGTCTACATCAATTTTTTTTTCTTTCCTCAGTTTACTTTCTATTGTTCACTCTGTTTTAGTTTTCCTTAATCACGCTTGTGGACCAATATGGTTTCCTGCCCAGTTTTCTTATTCCCAGGTGGTTGATAACCGTGGTGTCAAGCTGTCAAGGGTTATTTTGATAATAGGATTGATTGTGGACTGTCAGAAGGTTGGTGTCAGGAAGGTGGACAATTAGGGTTAGTTAGTTGGTTGACGCGCGATTCCTTTGAAGGGGCGGTAACTATGTTGATAGTTTGTCTAGCGTTGTTGCGGCTCAGTGAATATTAACAATAAATAGTGGTCATGTACTATAAAGTGTGGGGGATTAGACGTTCTATACAATTGTTTGAAGGGGCGGTAACTATGTCGACAGTTTGTCTAGAGTTGTTGCAGCTCAGTGAATATTAAAAGTTAAAAAAAAAAAAAAAATTGTACATCTATCAATTATGAAATGTGGGGGATAATAATTATGTTCTATTCTGTTTATTTAGGGATCTGAATCGCTTTATAGCTAGTGACCAGGTGGATATTTTTTCTCTGTGATTAGTTCTTTTAGTTTTAAACAATTTTCTATGGGATTTATTTTACTTTCTATCTTTAAATCATATTTTTTCCTAACTTTAATAATGTAATATATATATATATATATATATATATATATATATATATATATATATATATATATATATATATATATATGTGTGTGTGTGTGTGTGTATCCGGAGCGAAACCTGTCTCGACAGCAGTAGTGCTGGACACGGGGAATGTGTGATTAGGATGCTGAAGAGTGAAGGGGAGGTGGGAAAAGAGAGGGGGTGGGGGGGGGGGGGGTGGGTTCTAGAAAATAATTGGCCTGAACCAAGCAGTGAACTGTCCTCATTATATATTAAAACCAAGAAACGCTGGAAAATCTTTAGAGAGGGTAGATGCTCCGACCTGTGTCTTAACGAGCATGAAATAAATATATGTAGCTAATCAATAAGTTACTATACAATTTTGATTTTTTTGTAAAAGGTAAACTTCGGTAAAAGAATGATCTTGAGACCTCAGAGGAGGATAAATACCGAGGATCTCCCATGTTGGGCATACATGATTGTTTAAGGACACAAAATCAGTAGGCTACACATAATGATAACACCCAGCCTCTTAATTAGAAATCATCTTCACTTACGCCTTACATACTGAGATGAACCAAATTTTCTCTCACTCCATTTAATTTTTAGATCTCATGTATAGGATATACAGTTCTGCTCGATGAATCGGAAATTATTTGCCCTGACTGTATAAATATAGGGGCTATGAGAGTTCTTCTCCACGGAAATTTGCTTTTTTTTTTTTAATCTAATTCATATCTTACCTATTGATTTGGCCCAAGTGATTAAGACTGAAGAAAAAGATAAAATAAAGAAACCTGTTCAACCCATATCATAGACTTTTCTCTTTTTCAGAGTTCATCTGAAACCGATTTCTTGCATATTTGTCTGAGTACGGGTGTAAGCCCTACTCTCCATTCTCCAATAGATAATCGCCGAATTCTTTTTTCTCCTCCCTCTCATCATCATTCTCTTTGGTTCCTTCTCCTGATTTCTGTATTTCCAAATACACCTTTTTTGTCTTTTTTTACACCATCTATGTTTACCTTTTTATTTGACTATTACCTGTACAATTATAGATATCATTGGCTAATCATGCTTGTCTTAAAAGAATGAGAAAGGTCGAAAGCTTAGGCTTGTCTTGAACCTTAATGAGCTGCACAAGTTACACTCCATGATTTTATCATAAAGGGACATAACAGTACAAAAAAAAAACCCTCATAACGAGGGTCTTTGTATCGAAAACAAGGGGCATGTACTCTCATCTTGTTTTCAATCTGACTGAAAGATAAAGAAGTGCGAGTAGAATAGGCTTTTTTTATTCTTCAAAGTCTTGATCTGGAAAACAAGAGATCTAGTCCACTGCTCTTAAAAACATCGGCGTTTGTCTTCAGCCATCAAAATTTTCCCATTGTGTTTCTGTCTGTGTCCCACATCAGGAATCTTGATTACCTAAACTTTAGATTAGATTTAGAGCTCGCTTTAGACCAGATTCTAGGCCTACTTTGTCAGTTCGTCTGATAAGAGACGAGATCACATTAAAAGTTCAGATTAGTCGGTGGTTTGGTTTACACTGGCTGTTATCTCGTCCCAGATCTAAATCTAGATTAGGCGGGTCCTCACAGACTCAGAATTCAGGCCTCAGTATGTTAAACATGTCACATATAGCAGATAATGAAATAGATCGCAAGACCATCTAGATCTAGAACCAGTTATAGGCCTAGATCTACTGACTCAGAACAAAGACAGCCAGACAGACGACACAGAGACACATCTTCTGCAGTAGATCAATCTAGATCAAGATTTTATCATTAAAATGAAAGTTTAGAGCCAGGATCTATATGGATTTGTGGTAAGTCAATGTGCCTTAAAACTCACATTTTCACATGATTTTCTGGCACCACTTTATTTTGGAATGTTGAGATTTAGATGATAATGCCCCTTTGAACTAAAGACATATAGGAACAGAGTAAAACAATCAGAGTTTACTTGTAAGCTTATTTGCAAAGGAAACAAAAACAACTTTAAAGACCTAAGTACTGTAAAATTGCACCATGATGCATCCATATCTCAACAAATAAACCTTCCTCAACAAGAGAAACCTAAACTCTCAAAGCTGATCAATATCATCCAAAGTGCCTCTTATATATGACCAAAAAACCCCCAATGTTTTTTTTTTTGAGAAGGGAGAAGGACAAGTGATAATTATACTTGATCTAGTGAGATTTATATCAATGCTGATCTTATTTTCCTGAACAGTCGGGAAAATAATGTCAATCCTTATTTTCCCGAACACATAGAACTTATAGGCATCTCCTTAACAAAGCATTTTTAATAATATGCAAGGATACCGTGGGCTAGATGTCTGTCGTAAGAAAGTGCACAGAATTAAGTTTAATGAGTGTGATTTAAAATGAAAGAAGATTAAAATGGACAATAGGAAATATGTCATATATCTAAATTTTGTGTTCAGAATAAGAATTATCTAGAAAAGATTCCAAATAGAGATGGATAGGTGGAGGCACATATATCTGGATCATTACAAGTAAAAGGATAGATATCAAGACCATTTGTATTATAATTATAAGCCTATTTAATACAAACATGCACCCTAGTCCGGGCAAATCAATATCAGGTGCAGAATCCCGTTTGTAGAACAGAGTTTTCAACTTGTTTTACAAAACTATAAATGGTCTGCTTGTGCTAATGGGATACACTTATGTACATGCGCGGATGTATCAAGCTTGTTATTTGCAATGAAATTTCAATTTTATTCTGTTGTAGAGCTAAAATCATGGGAAAAATCAATCCATTGCCCAGATAGCATTTGTAGCCATAAAATTTTTAACATGTGCAATTCTAAATAAGATACATGTATTCATCATTGCATCTTACCTTACAAAAGACAAGTCCTTTTGGTATACGGTGTAAAAAGACTCCGGTTTTTTTGGCACCTTCTTTAAGTTAACCAGTGGGAATGGACTTCGGAATTTTTTGCATCACCTACAAGTGCTGTAAAGCTGAAAGGATGACAGTTTATTTTGTTTTTTGCACCTTTCACAAACGGTGTGAAAAGACGATGGTTTTTATGCGCCTTCTATAAACGGTGTTAAAAGACGCCAGTGTTTTTGCACTTTCCACAAAAGGTGTAAAAAGATGCAGGTCAAATTTTATGCACTCCCTATAAACAGTCTAAGGAAATAGCTGTAGTCTGTACACCTCACAACCTTGGCAGTACAATACGCCTCAGAAGAAGAAGTCAGCACAGCAATTAACATTGTTCACAAATGAACTCCAAATCATCCAGATAATCCTGACTCATCATTACAATGCACTGGAAGTGAAACCGTTGCTCACAACCTGGCTTATCACAACAAGTCATATTTAGCATATGGTTGCCCAACAAGAGCATGTTCTTGCTTTCTTCAAACAAAGAAAATACATATGTGCGATGGTAAAGATAATTTTACTAAGCAACTAGACTATGTAATTAATTACAAGCAATACAAATGCAATTCGTGTCAGTTTCTTATAAGTAAACTGTAAACACTCACATCTGACCCTTGCGAATCCCCTGTGTGGTGTGTATGCATTTGGGAAAATAAGTATTGGATTTATTTTTCCAAGTTTTTGGGAATTTAGTATCAGACTTATTTTTCAGAATGTTCGGGAAATTAGTCACTATGCTATAATAATGTCATTTAAATTTTTTTTTTTTAGTAAATAAATAATGCACTTTTAATACTGATTATTATATACTACATGTTAGAGTGGGATGAGCGGTGGTCAAGTCGATAGGGCGCTTGACTACCAATCCAGAGGTCGGAGTTCAAATCACAATATGGGACAAAAGTTTTTCAGCTCCCCTGTGTCCACCCATTAATTAAATTAATTTACTGGATTTTTTTTTTTTGGAAATGTTTGTTTCACGATTCAAAGTACAAATATTGGTGATTCTTACGATGGTAGAATTGTGCTGGAATGTTGGCCTGGAGAGCAACTATTGAGCATTATTTCTGCCCTACTAGATCTAGAGTTTTGTTGTACAAAGAGTTTAAAAGATTTGGAGTGACGATAATAAATCAAGTTACCCCCTGAAGTGCTCGAGGATAATAAATCTTTCTCCCCATTCAACTTTCCAACATATGATAATGATTTAACTTTTCAGTTACAGACATGGGGTGAAACATACTATGTAAGCCAGGGACCATACAAAGTTTGTCTCTACTTGGGAGATACATATGTTTGGGCACTAGACCGCTTTATTTCAGGCTAAATTGTCAAGTGACTTTTACCTCGTCAGTTTTTTTTTCTTTCCACTTGACTTCGCCTGGAAGTGAATAGGGAAGGGTTGGAGAGACTTGGGCCAGACATGATATTTCATTATCACTTTGAGCCTGTCCTCTGCGTTTCTCGTGCCTAATGCTTGATTTTCTAGCTTCTTTGTGAAGGAATGCATGACTCGGCTCCCTTTCGGGACCCATTCCAAAGACCTGCCTAAAAACACACTGGGCACAGTGGTGTTCTAGAAAATGTAATTTTGGAAACCCATTCTTGTTGGCATTGACTGTAAAAGTTCATGTACTCATCATTTCTTGCAGTGTTCCTCCTTTTTTATTATCTATGGGTCTACTGTGGGAAATGGCTGTGTGGATATGGATTGAAATGTATGTGTGTGTCTCTTGTCACATGGAGATGAAAAGGTTCAGAAGTGCTTGGCACTGCTTTGTGATTGATGCTCTCGTCTGTTTAATACCAAACATGGCTCAATACGGATTTTGAGTGGAGAAAATTATATTTTAAAAAGGAGCTTCTTATTTAAATTCAGAGAAATAAGTATGCCAGCAGGGTGAGGCAGCCAAAGGCAATTATCTCCCTTCACTGAGTGTGAAGTTACTGAAGTGCAGGGTATCAATTTCACTTGGAGGTCTGAAACTAAGTGTCCACATTTTTGGGCATTTAACCTGCCGTATACTCCAGGTTCCCCTAAGCTTGGATGTAGTTCGGGACTCACTTTATATGTTAGAGTACAAATCATGATTCATTTCGTGATTGGAGAGAACCATTTTAGAAATTATATGAGCAAGTTTTATTTAATTTATAACATGTGGTTATTAGCTCAGATATTGTTCTTTTAACTCACACTACTTGCCTAAACACTATTGTAATTTGTATACTGTGTGTACAGTTCAATTTCAAGTGACCATTCCTTCTATTTTATTGGCACAATTAATTTCTCCAAAGAGCACAAACAAAGGAAATTTTTGTGCATGTTGTAAAAAAAAAAAAGCTTAAATTGTTTATAATTTTGAGGAAAAAACACTCTGACATAGAGAGAAGGGGGTGAACATGATAAAGACAAAAAGAAAATGAATATAAGGGAAAGAGTGAGAGAGATTCAGAGACAACAAAAGTAAGAGAGTAAATGGCAAACCATCTATGTGTGACTTTGTTTTGACGCCTCACGTGTTAGTCAGACTTTGTTTGAGGACTTGACTGCTGATTCAATCCATTTTTAGATCCAATTTACATTCAGACTATGCAAATAAGTGCATTCATTTAGTGGGCATGGCCTCACACTTAAATGTACTCTTCAAGACAGAGTGATCAATCAATCTTCAACTTCGCCTCTTTCAGTAGGTGATACTTTAGTTTGTGGTGAGAAAGGATCTTTATTTATCATATTCAAGACTGCCACACTCTATCAAATGAAAATTCTAGGTTGTACTTCATGGTTAATAGAAAAATTAAGGGCTGTTTTTCGATGACATAATTTACAAGGGAAATATAGGCTTCAAAGGAAGAAAACGCAACATTGTTTTTGAAAATCAGCCTTTTAAGTGTGCATGCTTCAAGTGATGTATAAACACATGGTATACACTGTTATGTAGGTTGAAAAATGGGTACATCTAAACATTTTATTTAACCCAATCAAACATTCATTTGTTAAATCCTTTGATTGACAAGGTCATGGCTTTTATTTCTGTAAACCTGTTTTTATAAAACACTACATGAATCCAAATGTGCAGCAAGGAAAACTCTTGTGTAAAATCTAAGAGCAGCAATTCTAACTTATGTTGCATTAAAAGGCTCTTTTCTAACACTATTTTTCCCCCACACATTTATAACAAGCTCAACACCTTAAATCTGCAATGATCTGTGTTAAAAGAAAATCATTCATAGGGTCCTTAAAATAGGATGACAATTTGTTCAAGAAGTTAAAAAAGTGAGCATGCAAAATTTCAATGATAGCCAAAATGAGAAACAGCAGGCAACTTAAAAAAAAAAAAAATTCCTTGCCCTGTGATATACTTCCAATGCCAGTGAACATTATAAAAAATCTTGTAAAGGAAAATGTTTATGTGATGTATTGGTTTTTCCTCAAAGAGTTGACCAAAGAAAGGAATGTGAATGCAGGTCAATTGCATACTGTCTTTATTTTTAGAGTGATTCATTAACATTTCCATCAAGAGTTTTTAGGCTAGAATTACAATCTAACTGCATGTTTTGTGTAACCGGATGAGTTTTAAGTTTTTAATTTTTTTTTCATTCCTTTTTCAGGAAGAGCTGGGCACAGTTTCATTTGATAATTCAGATCAAATCATAGAGAGGACAAATGTTCTGAGCAACATAAGAATTCAGCAGTTATGGAAGAAGGTAATGGCAATGATATGAGAGCTCCAGATTTGAGCCCGATGAACTCTGAGCCAATCTCACGACAATCTGATGTTCCCATGTTCTGCTATGATCCAAAACCAGAAATGTCACAAGGTATGGATTTTGTGTCTCGTCCTATGATGGATGAAGCAAACAAGTTGTATGTTTGCCATCTGTGCGATTTCCGCACAGCATTTAGGAACAGTTTACTTAATCACCAGGCTGTGCACTCAGATAGCAGGCCCTGGGTGTGTGCAATGTGTGATTATGCTGCCAAACGCAAACAGGATCTTAAAAAGCACCTTCACACCATCCATGGAATGATGGTGGACTCCACAATGCTGAAGCCTGTAGAGGCCAAGCCGTCAAATACAGCGCGAGGTGAGAGCAGTGAAGAGAATAACTCCAGTGATAGCTCGAAGGTGAATGGTCGCCATGTAGAGTCAGATAGCGCTGCTTTTCTACCTCAGTTTGGTGGTGAGGGAATAGCTGGCCTTCGTTCACCTGGGCATCAAGATGCCGTGCAAGGTTTTGTGAAACAAGAAATGTTGTCCCCTGGTTCTAGTCACTTTCTGCCACGTACAACATCTGAGTCGGATGACAAAACTGTAGAGGACTCTCCAGATGATGATCTGCCCATATCATTTCCTCCAGTCTCGGCCCCACCTGGGGGTATGGACAACCAACCATCAGATGACGAGCATCTTTCAAACCCACAAATGTACCCTGCATCAGGCCATGTAGCTGGCAAGTTCTTTGAAAACAAGCCCCTCAAACACAGCTCAAACTTCTCTCATATGCCCATGTCAAGTCCGCCAATGCAGAGTTCAAGATCTGCATACAACCATGATTTTACCTCAATATCCCAGCATCCTTACTCTGCACAAAACAGGAAGCGACATCATTTTAGAGATAACAGTGCACCTTTCCCTGAGGCTCTAGTTCCCAGCAATGGTGGTGGAAGCCAAGTACGACTGGCGCCCCCTTTCGCCAAGCGCGCAAGGAGCCCTGAAAAAGAAGAAACACCCTGCAGTAGCTCAGCCGGGTCATCCCAAATCAAGGGTTCTCAAACTCAGACAGCTTTCATGTGTGACCACTGTAATATCATGTTCTTCCAGAGGGCCATGTATCTTATGCACATGGGTCTCCACTCTAGTGAGAATCCCTGGCAATGTGCAGTATGCAAAATGACGTTTACAGAGGTTTACAGCTTCACTTCACATTTCATCAACCAACACTAATCTGTAATCTTTGTTGATTGATATTTTTACCCAAGTCACTGTTGAAATAGTTTCATCTTTGTTTTTACAAAAGTTTTATATTAGACTTGCCATTTTAGACCATTCCCAGGATTTTATTTCAATTCAATTGTATATTGTTGTTTATAGAATTCAAATTTCAGAATCTTCAGAATTACATTTCTTTCTTTTATAATTTAATTTATGCTGGTGTGAAACATACAAAACAAAACCCATAAATTTTCTCATAGTTTACATTCTGTTATTTAAATGCTATATTTGTTCCATGTTCAAATACAATTTGGAGGGATACTAAAACTTTATGTAACAAACTTCAGATATTGGAATACAGAGTATCAAGAAACCAAATTTTAAAGTAGATTCATATTAGAAAGGCCATTTAATGGCTCGAAAATAGACATCATATAAAATGATATCATTCAAACACAAGGATCTCATGTCTTCTAAAGAAATAACATTTTGTTTTTAATAATCCTTTTGTCTTTCAGTGGTACCCTCACTGAATATCAGCTTCTATGAAAGCTTTAATCAGAAGGAAAAAAGTTTAAATGACAAAGGATAGAAATTCAGTTTTGGTGTATCCTCAAAGTTTTTATCAAAACTGATTAACAGAGAGTAGATTTGAAATTACTTTTTCAATAGTAAACATACACGTATTGTGGCAATGGTATTAAAATTTCTATACTTACAATGTAATTAGGACTGGTGTCCAAGGTGGCTTATATTGTCTAGATCTGTAACTTTTATTTGATGCTTGCGCACTTGAAAACTGTTAAATCCTAGTCAATTACTGAATAATCTGGCCCCTTTCTCAGCAATGAACTGAAAGGTACTGAGATACGGTGTTAATGGTTTAAAGTTAGAGGGGCACACCCTGCAATTCAATGATTTTTGTATGAAAAAAAAATTTTTTTGGCTTTGTTTTACTTTCACGCAGAAGCAAACCTCTCCTGGGTATGTTCACCATTTATGTACTAGGATAACCACAACAAAATGCCTCAGATCCTTGTTGATGTGGTAGTCTGAAATGGTGTATCTTTCCCTAATTCTCTTTCAAAGTCTTATAGTTATACTAAAAAGAAGAGTGGTAGTTTTCACTCATATAATATAGTGCATCTCTTTGAGTTGAGAAAGGAAGTGTGAATTGACTGTTAATCACCCCTATGAGACTATATATATAGATTTGTTTCATAATTTTATAAATACCGGTAGCAAGAACAAGAGGAAAAACCCTACCTTTAAGTATTACTTTTTTTTTTGTGACTCATACTTCTGATATCAATCAAACTTAAAGCCAATTTTAAAAGCTATGCATCAGAAGTTCACTTTTAGACCACCGAATCTGAGATGCATATATGTATTTTCCTTCATAAAAATGAGATAAAAGAGAGGCACCTCTAGTAATATCATGATCAAAGATTTTAAAATGTTTTTTGAGTCCAGACTCTACATTAGTGTGTAAGCACACATCTAGCGAAGTGACAAATGACTCTGAGGAAACCCTGTATCAAATGTTGCTGCATCGCTTGCATTTTTTTTCTTTTTGGAGGAGCCCTGATATCATCACTGATTTGCTGGTAAAACTTTTAAGTTTAAAATCAATCAATTGAGCGGTGAAAGTGGAACCTGTTTGACAATCATGAGGTGAATTTGAAATATGTCTTCAAGAAGTCATGGTATGTTTAGGATAGCTGTGCAAATTTCATAGGCCATTTTTTTAAGCAGGAGCTTCTGAGATGGTTTGAACTTAGCGATGCAAAAGCTATTTTTTTATTATTTATTATGCATCTTAACAAGCCTTTTTTTTTTCTTTTGTCTGTGTAAAAAATGTTTTCCTTTTCTAAAATGGCTCTTTTTTTTTCCCCCTTAATTTTTAGGTCAAATTGATAAATAATATGTACAAAACTTACTTGATTTATAACCAAGACAACAAGGGAAAAGGTAATAATGGCATTAATGCGTGTAGTAATTTTTCATTATTTTTATACAATATTATAAACCATGAACTAATCAACATATTTATGTATTGTTTCATAAAAAAAATAGCATTACATTTCAGTTTACCATACTATCTGTCTTTTTTTTCTCTCAAAATTTATTATCAGGAGAGCTTTTTAAAAGAATAAAAAAAATGATTTTGTGTAGATGAAATGACATAGCAAAGCAGGATTTTGACACTACAGAAAAGTGCATCTTAACAGGAACTTGTGTTGCTAGGAATTCTAATCCCAAGGCTAGTCTGTCTTCTTTTAGTTTTATATACATGCATTTCAAACAAATTGTTTTTCCAAAACAGTCCTAGTAAAAAATCAGTTTAAAAGAAAGATTCAGACATTGGTATAGAAGTGGTTAATAGCAAATTTTTTAAGTCACTTTTTTATTGCATTACAAAAGAAAGTAAAAGTATGTGAGTGAGATGTTTCTTTTTTTTTCTTGAATATAAAAATAATGAAAGCTTTCAAAACTCTAACTACGTGTATTTACATGTATTGACGTATGACTCAATTCGTCCGTTTGGGAAAATTTTCTGAGTTTATTATGCGGACAGGGGGGGAAGGGAATTCAAGAAGTCTTTGGTCTAGATATGAAGCAATAAAAATAGAATAGAGCTTTTTTAATTTGGCACACAAACATGTACTTTTATTTCTCTATATAGGCACCATGCAGAGTTACACATTTTTGCCACCTCTTTCTTCGACCTTAAAAAGTCCTTGAGAGTAAATGGACCCCTCAGCCGTCTTCAATAGCTTCAGTGGAGTCAATGTCATGGAAATTGCTTCCTTTGAGTGATTTTTGAGATCGGGGAACAGAAAAATGCCTGTTGGATGAGCTGGGTTTGGCTGGATTTCAAAGCTGCTTTGATCTGCCTTTTTCTTACTTTTTCAGACTGCAATTTTATCTGCAAATTCAAGTATTTTTTTCCGGAAGGTTTGTCCGTTTCCAGGTAGTCGGTCATAATTGACATAATTAAACCTTCACAATCCTAGAAACCCTAAAAATATGTCTTTTCATTAATATGATGGTGTCACCTTTACCTTCTTTGGTAAAGGTGAGAAAGGGATTTTTCCTTGCATTGAGGGCATTTTTTGTTTGGGTTCAAAATAATAAATCCATGTTTCATCTATGATCACCATGCTTTTAATGAAATATGTGTCAATTGGACTCCATTCGAGGGAGAATTTTGCAGGACTTAGTTCTCCACTGCTTTTAATGAAATATGTGTGAATTGGACTCCATTCGAGGGAGAATTTTGCAGGACTTAGTTCTCCACTGCTTTTAATGAAATATGTGTGAATTGGACTCCATTCGAGGGAGAATTTTGCAGGACTTAGTTCTCCACTGCTTTTGCTCACGGGATGATAGGCGAGGTACCCGCTGCGCAAAAACCGGTTTCATATTGAAATGTCATAGAGAATAAGTTCAACTGACCCTACACTGGTTAAGTTTCATTTGAGAGCTGTTTGACAGTTAGGCATTGATCATGTAGAATCAGTTTCTTCACTGTGGTAAAACTATCCTCAGTTACCACAAAAGATGGCCACCTATCACATTATCCTCATCACTGACATGAATCCAGATTTGAATTTTCTACCCAGCATGTCACAGTATTTTATGGAAGACAATTTTCTCACCATGAATTTGGACCGTTTCCCCAAAAATCAGAATGGAATTTCCTTGCAAGTGTAAAAACTTGATAATCAAGCCGTATTCAACTGGCTCCATGATGCAGCCTTAGCAAAGAAAAATATTTTTTTTTTACTTTGATTTCATTAAATGCGCCAACAAGTGCCTAATTATCGTCATATTTTGCCGAAAATTTGTATCTTGCATTCTAAAGAAATGATCTGAAGGCTCTCAAAATTTTATCTCTACCATGACTCCTTCCTACTCAGACTAAAGACTTCTTGAATCCCCCAACTTATGTGCCTCAAATATGAGTTGCTTGAAGAATACTTATGACATCCCTTACACAAGGGAAAGGAAAAAAAAAGCAGTACATATGGAGTTAGTCCAGCCCTGTCGAACTTGATTTTGATTGAATGCAGTTGTGATTGGAGCACTTTTCTAATGCTTCCATGAATGGTTTTTGAAATCTAAAGAAATGTCATGGTCATGGTGTCATCTCTTGTTGTAAGATGTAGATCTTCTATGCTGAGGGTAGGTTATTCAGTGGCTCTTGTGAATTGTAATAACTCAATCAAGTCTTTTAGTCCCTGTATCAAAGAATATGACTTATGCAGTTGAAGGACAAAAGCTTGCATATGACGTAAATAATATATATGTATGTACATGTATTTAGTTTGCCAAAGATTTTTTTTGTTCTTTTTGTGGAACACAACTTTTTTTTTTTTTGTAATTAAAAGAAATTTACAATATTCATTTTAACTTTATTAGTGAGGTACGCAAGTCAAATATATGTGACAATTTGAACCTGGATATATTCTTATTCTTTCTTCACCTCTGGGAAAAAGAGAAAAATAGTTTGTACTAGTATAAATTAAAGTAGTTTACATTTTCCAGTCATGGGAATCAAAAGCTTAACCAGCTTATAATATTTGAAGATGCATTATGTTCAGCCCAGTATAGGAAAATATAAGAGCTCTTCAAGGATTTTTTTAGTGTTAAAAAAGTGTTTATCTTCCAATGTATAGTACAACAGGACCAACAAAGCAGAAGACTTTCATTTATTGAAATTTATATCTGGTTAGTTTTATGTACATATTTAAGGGATTATACTGACACATGTGTTTCAATTGTAAATTGTACATTAAAACATGTACCTTATAGATGGAAAAGGACTTTGCCAAATACTTGGGAAATGTTGCTGTCATAATTGATTTGCTATCATCTTTTGGCAGAAATACTTTACATGCTCTTTATTTAAAGTTTTCAAATTTCCACCAGGCAGTTCTGACATTGAATATTGGGATCTTGCTGCCTGCTACTTAATTAAAGTTATCATTCTTCATAACTGACATTTCTAGTTTGAAATTTATATTCATTTAATTCTGTCTTTCCTTAAAAATAATTTGAAATCAGTGGCTCTTGACAAACTTACTTGAAATGGCCATCCTAATTTGTTAGATTCATATCTAACCACTTGAAATTTCATTGAAGAAATGTTTCAATAAAGTGAAAGGTATCTTTTTTTTATTGGCTTAGTGCTTCTAAAAAAATTATCAGTGAAAAAGCCAATATTGTAAGACCTATAACATGAGCAGAGAGAATAATAAAGAAAAAATAAATTGCAAAATAAATTTGTAAAAATACACATATAGTCTCCACTTTGTGGACAGATTATGATCAGAATATTTGGACAATATATGGGCCCTATATCCTTCTCCATAGAGTTTGAAACATGTTAAAGAAGTTGGTGACTTATAACAAATATGAATCTACTTGTGAAATACTTCTTACTTTTAATTAAAAAAAAAATGTTCAAATTTTTTTCTCACATTTAAAAAAAAAGAAAGTTACATTTGTTTTAATAGGTTTTTGTAAATTTATATATCTAAATATAATCATTATATGTGTGTTTTTCCTACCAAGGCAATTGATATAGACATTTACTTTTCTTTCATTTGAAAGGGGCATTATGCTTTGGTATAGTTCTGATTGTTGTGATGGCATTGCATTTTAATTTTCAGCTCAGTCCACATGGCTCAATTTTTCAGCTGTTTGTTAAAATTTTTTAACGCAATTTTTTTCTTTAAAAAGTATCGCAACAAAAGAAGCAGAAATCTAGCATTAAAAAAATGTGCTCTTCAAAATTACTTGAAAAGACCAACTTTTGGACTGATCTTGAGACTAAAATCCTATTTTTTAAACTGAAGTATACAATTTTTAGTGAGAAATTAAAATTTGATTTTGAGCTCATACAAAACAATGGAATTAATTGAAAATGCCTCAGCATCAGTTGTACAGCTGAAGCTAGGAAAACTTTCAATTTAGAATTGCTGTATGTGTGCAATAAACTTAAGCTTACTTGAAGTAAGTAGAGTTTCACCATTCTTTGGTTGTTGCTCACTTTGTGTGAGTGAATCAGGCCGGTTATCACAGGCAATTGTTCTCTAGTTACATACTTTTATGCATATATAGAAACTGAAAACAAATCTACCTGAACTTTTTCTAAGTCCATTTTTACAAAGTGTTTCACATTTTTATTGCTGCAATTTTCTTATGTACAGTATTGTTAATGTTGTGGTAATATTTATAGTTTGAATAAAACATCAAGGTTTCATAGCATCATTTACATCAATATACACATTTCAGATTTTAGCTCTTGGAAGTTTTTTAATTTCCTTTTTGTAAGGCATTTGTGAAGAAAATCTGTTGTATTATTTGTACTTGATAGTGAAGATTATTTCATTTATTAGTTCAATTTGCTTTTTTTAGCTTTCTTTTTTTTAATCATCTTACTATAAATGAACTATTTGCTGTGTCATCTTGCCTTTACCCAAATTTTCATTTCGCCATTTTTCACTGTAAATCATTATTCACATACATCTTCGAGTAAAACACACCTATTTTTATTTTCACAAAACTAAATTTTCATATGGCCATTTTTCATTGTAAATCATTATTCACATACATCTAATAGTAAAACACACCCATTTTTATTTTCAATGTTACAATGTCCATTGTTTACTAGTTTTAAATTGGAGAAGATTTAGACATAAATTTATCATTGTTGATGGTTAAAAATTCTCTTAAGACAGTCTTGCCATCTGCTTATGGGCACGGGAAACAACTCTGACTCCCATGTGATGAAACAGGAAAGTTAAAAACAAAAACTAGAATGAGAGACTAAGATTGAACAAAATTATTTCCTCTTCAACTACAGTGTCAGTGCTTTTTGTCATCAATTGTAATGTAGCAACTATTTGTTTTTATCAAAATCATATCAATGGTTCAAAATAATATTGATGTCCGGTCAGTGAACACACTGAAATACATATATTCTGTTGAGCTTTTAACAATGTCAAGCATGATTTTTCTCTTTTTTGTTCCCTCATTAATTTAAATTTGAAAGAATTATTGTTGAGTTTAAATGACAATATATAGTGTACATTTGTGTTGAAGATTTATTGGGTATGATTTATGCGAATAAGTATTACACAGTACTTTGAAATAACAACTATTTGTTACAAGTTTGTTTCTCTGTCCAGATTCTAAATGTCAAAATCATTCTGTGTGTATTTGTGAATTTGGCTGATGTAAAGATAGATGAGGGCTTTTTTTCTTCCATTACTCACATATCATTTAAAAAGTCTTTTCCTGATATTGAAGGAAATGAGATACTGATAGAAACTCAAAATTTCATACATAAAATGATGAATAAATATTTTTTCACTTTCAAGCATCTTGCAGGACAACACACTACTGCCATCTATCCTTGACCTTTAATAGTCTAGTTGGAGAAAAATGTACACCTAACAAATCGGATCCACGTTTGAATTTTCTAACCCAGTATTTAATAGTTTCATAAGGATATTGGTTGGGATACACCTGAAACATATCTTGAAATAAAGCTGAAAGGTATTTTCTTCACAAGTGAAAAAAGTTTATCAGACTTTCTTCAAGGAATTCTATTGTTCTGCTCTGGCACACATAATCAATGAACGTATTGGTTTGCAACTGCACTACAGCAGCTAGATTTTCCCAAAAATTTGCATTTTGTCTTCTGTTTGGACTAACTTGGTCTTGGAAAATTTCATTGCTCTCCATCATTTTTCTTGGTCTATTCAAAACTTTTTGAATGATCCTCATATTTGTGGGGACAACAGTTAAATTATTCAATGCAACCACACAATTCAACAGAAAGTTTGCAAAGAAAAGTAAATTATGCATATACATAATTAGATTCAATTTATTTCAAGACCTGAATGAGCTCCCTTGTATTCCCACAATCAGTGGACCTCTGAATACACTTTCTGATAATGCTAGAAATTTCAAGCAGTCACACAATTTCACCACTTTGGATCGGCAGTAAAAAAAAACCCATCTGGTATTGATACTTGTGGATTTCTTTATGTCAAACTTGTAGCATTTATTGTAACTCTTTTAGCCTATATTTCAGTGTATAAAATGATTTTGAACAGTTCATTTTGGTAAAGAGGCTTTTGGAAATACATGTATACTTTGTGAAAACTGGAAGCACACTAAAGCTCCTGCATATGTTTAGATGATATAAATAAGATCTTAAAATATTATTACTTTCACTTTCCTGCTATTCGCATTTCTTACGCAGAATCACTCTTCATTATATTTCAGTTTTGTGACTAATGGTGCAAAACGTAAATATTTCATTTTATGAACATCAATTCAAAGCTAACTGAAGTCAGTTTGGCAGCATAAATCCAGTTGGAGTTCAATAATCTTTCGCTCAGGGGTGTCTTCTGCCCTGAAGATATAAATAGGATGTCAAAGAAAGAACAAGTCGAGCAAGGAAGTACATGTAGAGCAAAAATGAATACATGTACTTTGGACTCATTGAATGTCATGTTAATGTACCTTTCAAATTAAAAGGCTAATAATATCAGCATCTAAACTTTGAAACTTAGAGACCGAGATGGGAGCAAAATCAACTTAATGTTGAGAATGTTATAATGAGGCCACCATCATTTAAGAAATGGAGGCATATAAAAATAAGACCCCACAAATTCAATACAAGCAAAAAGATTTTTATTCTTCTGGAATCAGTTTGAACAATTTTCTTTGAGAATTATGCTCAGTAGTAAAGAGAACAGATATCTTAAGAGGTAGTCTCTTTAACCCCTTGGCTGATACATGATAGCCCCCCCCCACCCCACCCCCTCTGAGCTTAGGATTTTCCTAACGAGTGCGTCAGAATAATGGGATACTGATACAAACACAGTCCAAAACAAAAGAGGGTGACACTGAGTTCTACTTTACTCTTGACAAAGGTTTGAACTTTGCAGGGAGATTAAAATCATACATAAAAAGTTGTGTTGCAGCATCAACGAAACAATTAGGTTAATGATAGGGACATATCTAATGTGTCTACAGCGCATATGGCCCCTCTATTTGGAGGATGTACCCTATACGTCTACGGGGCAGCCAAAGGGTTAAATTCAACATATGATAATAATGAAAATATAGCTCTTATGTGTTTGCATTGATGATACAATCTGAAAATCATTCTAAATAATACCTTGCATATTCTGTACTTTGGAATCCCCTGAAAATTTGAGTGATAAGAGAACAAATCAGCTTATTAGTGAATGTCCGTTATCTAACACATACATATCCCATATTGATGGAAGCTTCTGTTCATAAGTTGAGCTTCCAATGCAATACATACAGGAAGTTTTCAAGTTGGCATTGAACTCAATACATACATGTACAGTGTTGCAGTTTTTTTTCCAAGTTTTTTCTTCCATCCAGCTATGTGATTCATGCTCCTAAATGGGGAGTAAACCAGAGGGTAATGGTGGAAAAAGAAGTATCATGGACAGAGCATAAAAATTTAAACAAATAAAACATTTAATGAAAAACAGAGGTCACACTTTTACTTTAAAAAAAAAGAGACAAAGTCCTACATTTATTAATAACAAAAAGTTCTTTTCTCCATGCCCATAAAAGATAAAGGCGTCAAAAAACAATCTCATAACATGAGATTACTAGAGTTAGAATCGAAGTAGAGAGATGCTTTTACACATAACATTAAAGAGTGCAATGAGACTAAAAATTAATAAATGCAAGCACCACTTCCAAAGCATAACAAGGGAGAAGGGCAAGGTGAAATACATGTTCATGAAAAGTTCTTGAAAAAAAAAAAAGTAAAATCTTGTCAAGTTTGAGGTCACTCAAGGAGAATCTAAGACTGGCAAGAAAAAGCATGAAAGACGTACCCTGGCAAAATATAAACTCAAAGTGCAGTTAAGAAAATTCAGCTCAGACTCATTTCTTACTCTCATGAGGCCAACTATGACTACATCCAACAAAGCCAATGGAAATTCAGATGGCACATATCTCGCAAACTAAAAAAAATCTCAGAAGGTTCCACGATGTAAATGGAATGTTCAATAATACTGAAACTCCAGCTAATGTCGAAAGCTATCCCCCTTTACTTTTATCTCACAAAACTGGCATGACTGTGGTGTTTGCAGGTAGTTTTTAAAGAAACCAAAGAGATCACACATTTCTAAAACAAAACAACAAAACACAAAATCAAATGTATAGAGTACAGATTCAAATGCAAATAACTTTTTTTCACAAAAAAAATTACATTAACCCAATACCCAAGAAAAAAAATCAGACGAAAAATCTTTTTTAAACTTTTCATACCGGTACTTTCAATTAAAAAGCCTTTGAAGCCATAATGTTAATCATAACAAGGTTTTTTTTTCTCTTTAATTTACATCTCTAAACACAAATTTTGATCTAAAACTTATCTCAGAATTGGCTTTGAAAAGTTCAGTTTATTTATTTAACAAATTGAGAGCCTTCATCCTGCCAGGGGTATTTGTGAACCAAGGAACCAAGTTATTGTGGCTGTGTGAGTGTTGGGAGGTGGGTCCTAGGGGAATAATAGGTAAAAGAAGGCTCGAGTCCATATTGGGGATCAAAGGAATCTTTCGTGTTGTCATTGCTGACTCACAATGAGTCTAGATGCCGTTAATTTGGAAAAAGTGGTTCATGTATCACAGTAGAGTCGGTGTCCAATCACAGTAATTTGACTAGAGCTGACTATCTTGGTGATCCTCTGTCTTTTTCTCTCCTTCATTTCACACATGTAAGTCACTGAATTTCTCTTGAGTATACACATGTTGAGGCTTAGTTTAAAAAAAAGTAACCTTGCATATGGAAGTTTGCTGATCTGTCTAAGAATCTGCTTTTCTTGTCTTCTAAGGAGTGGGTTTTTAGGCGAGTATAATTGCTGTATTGGACTGCACAACAGCCACAATACCTTAGTTCCTGACTTTTTTGAAAAGACCCGGTGAGAAGTTTGAGCAATTTATATCTACATACAATACTTAAACCAAGCAAGCATCAACTGAGTCAGAAAAGTATTTTTAAATGTTCACTTCAGAGTAACCTTGCAGTCCGAAACATTGTTCAGGCTGTTAATGGTTAAATGATGCTTCCTAAAATCAGTTTGAGCTGCTTGCTTTAACATACATAAAACCATTTCAACCAGTGCTTTAAAAAAAAAGAAGAAAAGAAGATATAAAAAAAAATGAATTAGATATTTTGTAATTTTCGCCAAAGTGAAAAAAAAATGCCTCATTTGTTTTGTCACTTTGTATTAAACAATAACCAGCACCTCATTAAGTTTCAGAAAGTAGTCAAATCTTTGAAAGAAGTGACTTGCCACACAATGTGTGTTTGATAGACACGAAAGACCCTTACAAACTACACTTGGATACATAATGGTATAAAATTCTCAAAGGTCACAAGAAGCTCCATCATCAGCTAATTTAAAAAAAATGATGAGGGTCATATGATGAAGATCTAAATGCGCCACTTTAGCATTATAACCATTAATCTAGATTTAACAATACAAAGCAAAAAGACAGAAGACAGAAAAAGTTACATTTCTCGGCCAGTTCAAGGAGGATCGGTGGCTTGCATTCCTACCTATTCAGATTGGCAGGGCAGTGCCTTATACAAGTGGTGGTTCGACCTCCGTCCATGTTATGTTTTTTGTCGCACTGTTTTGTAGCATTGTTAGATCTCTTTCAGTGGTTGCCTCCCTTGCTGGCGATTGGCATCTTATCTTTTTGGAAAGGCACTTTGCAGCAACTTATTCCTTTGCTCCATAAATGTATGAATAAGTTATAAGTTAAAAAGTTAATGCCATGATGAAATGCACAGAAGCATTGTCATATTTTACAACAAGATCATGAATGATAACAAAAAAAAAAGTGATACAAAGATCGCGTATCAGCTTAAGTATGAAATTTATTGGAATATGCTTAAGAAGAGACAAGAACTGTCTACCACTGCTACAAATTGTATTCTGAATAAGTGATAAAATCAAATTATTACTTGTATTAGTAGAATTCCCTTTGAACAATGAACTCAGAGGAAATGCCTGTGACTAAAGAGAACATTTGAAAGCAAAAGAAGCCCAAAATTTAACAGCTAAAAAATGATTCAACGCAATAGCTGCTTATAAAGTTTATTTAAGTCTATAAATACACTGATAGATGGGATGAAATGGAAATTTTAACCCAAAATATTGAGTATTCTTTAGAAAGTTTGATTACAAAATGCAGTCCTGGCTTTGAATAAATTGAAACTTGAATTCATCAGGATACAAAAGCAATATTATTAAAAAAAAACAAAAAAACATTTGTATCTTTCGTGTTGCATCCTAGTGTTTCTAGTCTTCCTGCACCCACTAACAAGCCAATGGTCAACACCTTAGACAGAATAACTGACAGCATACATTGAACGATAAAAAAACTAGGCTCACTCTGAAGGGGCTGGACCTATCTCGCGGTGATTGGTTCCGCGACCATGAGCATCCACTTTTAACGTCAAAGTCAAGTAACAGTTCAAAACTGAGCCCTTCGGCTCAAACCTTATCTCTCTCCCTAATCTCTTTTAGTTGCAGACTCCTGTAAATTGGTGGAACCACATACCTACACACACTTGCCTTTTTGAGTATCCCATTGCTTTTTCTGTAGCCAAGAACAGAAAAAAAAAGGAACTTGTCTTGAAGAAACCAAGCCTTTTTGCTAGACTTTGATCTTATCAATACATTTAGTTTTTAGTCCAGACTGGTAAATATTTGGTAAAATTAATCCACTGTAAACTAATAGAGAATTTGATTTTTCTCGAGTTTACATTTTTTTGGATCCAACTTTAATTTGGTTAATCTAGATTCAAAAGTTTTTAAATTAATTGAGTGGCCATTACCAATAGCCATATTTTTTCCCCTAATTCTTAAATTATGAAGACTTAATGACAACATGGCTATTCAGATAGGTATGAAATGACTTTAAAAAATAGTACTCAAAACATGTAATCTTAACATTCTGTCAAGAGAATTTTCCATAATGGATAGAAGATGGAGGGGATAAGGGGAGACATCATATTAAAGTTATAAGTTTCACCCTGTCATGTCCGGCCAACAGACAAGCAAAGATGAAACAAGCAGCAAAGATGCCTAGCAAGATATGGGAAAGTACTTACGACTTGAAGTAAGCATCACTTAGGCAAGATTTGGAATTCACTAGATGGTCTTTACATTGGAACAAAAAAAAAATACCATTGGTTTTAAAATAGTCAATTGTCTCCATTCATTGTACAGTAGTAACATATAGGACGGAGGATGGATTTATCATCACTCATATAATTGCTGCTTAAATGAAAAGCAGGACTAATGAAGATTACGTGATAAAATAACAGAAACAGAACAAGGGTGGCATAATATACAGTCTGCCCCAAATAAAAACATAATAGAAATGACCGTGTCCACATAAATTGAGTAAAAAAAAAATTGTGGAGCAGTTGTCAACATTACCAACACCTGTATATTTTAACTTTTCACAGGCCATCGAAGGAATATTGAACTAAAGACAAGTCAAAATGTCTTTGAAATAGCTCACCTTATTGGTGAAACACAAAATAATATGTCTATTAGTCTCATAAATGCTTAACGCCCAAAAA
Source organism: Elysia crispata (assembly GCA_033675545.1). NCBI lineage: Eukaryota > Metazoa > Mollusca > Gastropoda > Plakobranchidae > Elysia > Elysia crispata. The sequence continues at coordinate 128,422 of JAWDGP010000850.1, forward strand.
ATCCAGCAAATTATTCTTTTTAAATGATGGGAGCAGAAACTGCTGCCATCATGCTAAGCCTCAAATAAATGCAATTTTTTTTATTGTGATTTTAAATCTTTCTTGTAACTAAGCATATTATAGAGAACACATTACAACAGCAAATCCAAATTTATAGCATTGTATATAAAGGTGTCAAGACAGCACAAAAGGAATGATTAAAATGTTATTATTTCAATATTTCAAAAACAACGTCTCTGGCATATCACATATTGCCACATGGACCCACACTTAAAACTTGATGTAGGTAAAACTCGACATACAAATGCTTAGTAATTCTTTACAGATAAGGCAAATATTCTTGCATTGCATCTTAAGAAACTGTTTTATTTTTACCAAGGGTCAAAACTTTTCTATAAATATAGAATTAGGCTATCATCTCCACCAAATGAAAAGACGAGAATATCTGATCAAAGTCAACATAGTAGAGGGCTAAATTTATACTTGATGTCCTTAACAACAGGCAGGGCTGATCTAAGATCTCTGAATATTAGATTTTTTTTTTTTAATTATTACTAAGGTTGTCAAAATAAGTAATTATAAGAAAACAACAAAAGATATTTCAACTAAGCGTGTTAGAGTTCTGATTTCTCTGCATCTCCGCTGCTACTAGCAAGTGAGGGCAGCTGAACCTCATCAATTTTGTCAAAGTTGCCGTGCCACTGATTAAAAGCCAAAAGTGCTACATTGCGTCCACCTATAACAGCAGTCTCCATCGCAGAAGCAGCAGATTCCACTGCGTTGACATAGTAGAGTCTGTCGTAGAGCATGAAAGGTGGAAGGTCCATCCCAGCTCGGTACTCCGGGTAGGCCCACCAGTCCACAAGACGTAGGTCACTGTGGGACTCAAACAGCTTACTGATTTCTTCCTGTGTTGGGTTCTTGTTGAAAAAAACCCTCCAAATCGCCTCCTCGGCTTTGAAAGGAGTCTCTGGCTCTGTGTTGGGTGACACCGGGGAAACTTTTTTGACAGAGTTGAAGAAATAGTTTGGGGTGATAGTTATGACTTCATCTGGACATTCTTGCTGGGAGCCTACATTAAAACTTGTTGCATTGATTTTCCCCTGAACAAACATGGACACTAGTTTGTGATATTCTTGCTTAAATGATACCACATCACGTGGAAATTCGGCAAAGGAGATCTTGTTTTTCGTTTGCTCGTTAAGCGGGGCTGCTACTATGACAATATCATATTCTTTTGACTCTGTGTTTTTCTTGTCATTTCCCTTGATGTAATCCAGCTCATAAGAGACACCACCAGTTCCCAGATCATCTCTGATGAGAGCAACAGTATTCACAGTGCCCTTGACCAAGTTGGCTTTAGATTCTCTCAGTAATATTTCTGCCATCCGTTTGTTTCCATCCTGGATTGACCACAACTCGGGCTGAACTGCCATTAAAGATACAACACCTGAAAATAGACAATACATGCAGATGGATTCAATAAAACTGCTCTTCATTTTGAAATTATATACCTGCTCACTCTTTTTTTTTTTATAATTCTAATATAGAGCATCTAATTCTAAAGTATAAATGAGTATTATGAATTCCTAAAAAAAAAAAAAAATTATTGAAAAATGTGGATCAAGCAAAGGCCTCACTAGATAAAGTCTGTTTGAAAAAGATATAAAAAAAAGTTTAACCAGTTGCAATTACAGCATATCTGACTCATCAAGTGCTGAACAATTTTAAACTACTACAACAGTGATTTCTTCCAGCCTCTTTTTCAGCATGATCATACATAAAAAATGAACATGAATAACTACCCTTGCATTGTCTTGTGTAAGTTAAAATGACAAATATTGAAAGCCATACACACAAAAATTTGACATTCATCACATATCTTGTTTATGAACATTTTCTAATAACCTTTGCTGAAATAGGAAAGCACATAGTTTCGTGGTAAGAACATTGAAAGCTTACCTAAAAATCCGTTGGCCTCTACTGTCTGGCCATAATTATCCTTCACTGCCGCAGCTGCATACTCGTCAATGAACGTTTGTGAGAGGCCAATACCTCGAAGGGCCTCATTCATGGTATAACGGGTCATGTTGAGCAAGTCATCTCCCATGGCACGAAGCATGTCTTCAACAGTGGTGAAAGCCATCCCACGGTCTTGGAATTCATAGATTCTGACAAAAGAGCAAAGTAGAAATTATCTTTTAAATATCTGCATAAAATCTCACATTCCTTAAGTGTATTGGTTTTGAAAACATGCACAGCATTATCTGTTCATCATTATAAAAATGTAGTGAACCTAAATTGTTCACAAAATATTGACAGTCCAAGCAAAACAAAAATTCTGGGTTAAATAAGATAAAAAAAAGAAGAAAAAAAACACCAATCACCCCACAAAAAACAAAAAAAAACAAGGAGAACAGGCTTTAAAAAAAAATACAGTACACCTCGAACCTTGCATTCAACAAACATAGTAAAATCCCCGGTTTTTTTTTTTTGTTCCTTGACTCTCTTAAAATACCTTGCATCAAACAAACTAATCTCAGACCCAACCTCGGGTTCAACAAACTGCAAGTATTGGCAAATCCACTATAGAATGCTTCTCTGCTTATAAACTATGTAGTTGAAATTCAATCAAAAGGTCCCCTGTCGGCTGTTAAGAAATGGTTGAAGTGTATAGATGTTGGGCATCCATTATGCCACAGTGTATATTAAGGGTAGGGGAGAGCAAAGTATTGATAGTATTGATATACAGAGGATAATAAAAAGAGAGGGGGGAAGTGGGCACAGAGCTGAGGGGCAGCAAATGCGCCATGGGGAGACCATGATACAGGATCAAAGAGCCAAAGCGGCAGTAACTTGTGCAATGGTGGGAAGGGTAAAGAGTGGCTTTATAGACACATGGTAAGTTGATAAAAACAAGGGAGAAATTTATATGAAAATTTCATTTTGGTTGGTTACTTTCCTTGTGGTGCCTTATGTCATGGCTCCAACAAACCACACATTCAACGAACTGTCACAAATGACTGAACTAGTTCGTTGAGTCCGATGTGTACTGCATAAACTTAGAGTCTTATTTCAGAGATGCATTTTCAATTATCAACAGCAGAGCTCCAATGATATTTTCATGACTTGAACTTTATGACCAATTTGTGAGTGAATTAAATCATATGAAATACAGTTATATCACACTTTCGGTTAAATTTCTGATAACTTAGGCTGTATCATAACAGTTCCTTAGGACCTTAGTCCTACTAATGGGGACTTTTTAATAATTGCACCTTCAGATTTTTTGAAGTAAGAGGCTCTGAATGAAACATCCTTATCACCTACCTGGAAAACTGTTTGAAACCTATGTTGTTGATCCAGTGGCGGGCAGTATAGAGGTCCATACCATACCTCCAGACCAATTTAGCTAAGGTGATGGCTGTCCACTCACTTGTCTGGAGGCGAATACCATCCTCCGCCCAAAGACCCAGAATTCCTCCCCTGTTGTCATAAGCAGCTGAAACGCAATGAAGAAAATTTACATGCTATTGTATTAGCATAGTCTGATGATAGATTGACAAAAATGTACTGGGTATTATCAAGTAGCGAGCCCATACAATAACCCTTTGGCATTATGGTGTGCTACAATAGAAATCGAACAACACGACCTATTTTAAGCTGACACTTTTGTAAAGCTAAAAAAGACAAAAATTTGGCAACAGAATTATTTAATACCCTCTTAAAATTCTACCAGAGCCACCAGGTAGCAAGAATCAGAAGTAAACCAAACCATTTCTGTACTATAGTATATTGCGTTTGCTCTTTCTCTACCCGTGTGTTTGCCTCCCTTTACCTTGTCCTCTCTGTCTCAGCTCAGTTCTTACAGACAGGACCACTGGCTAGACAAAAAATCACAACATAGTGGCCTTGGTTCCTACGCTTCATTTCCCAATAGACATAGTTGTGATACTATTGTCTCGAAACTTTACAACATGGGGCTATTCTTGCGCTGTGCTTATTTCAGTTCACCGTATTAAGGCAAAGGCAAACCTTTTAACCCTCCGAAAACTGAGTTTTAGAGACAATTTCTTTGTTAACTTGCATGGAAAAAAAGACTGAAAGTTTCATTGTCTTGAGTCAGCTAATCATTTTCTTTTTATCTATTTTCATTGGTGCTAACTATGGGATGGTGTGCTGTTTTCACCACAGAGTATGAAAAGAATGATATCGGTTATATTAACCAACCACTTATATGTATATATATACCGCCACATAAATTATTTTTGTCCAAAGCTGAGCTTAAAATCAAAGTGACAGGAACAGAAGAACTGCAGTATGTATACAGTCTTTTATTGAATTGCCAGTCAAAGCACAATGAATTGTCCAATAAACGTACATGTAATAAGTTAAGTTGTATAAAATGCCCACTATAAAAAAAATTACCCCTTCAATACCAGACACCTACTCAAGTTAAATTTTCTGGCAAGCTCGACCATGTACTTGTTCTTTTTGTGAATAATGGTACCGCCAGCTTCATAGTCTTGAGCGTTGATTCTAATGTTTGTTGTGCGGCCGCCAACCTTTTCAGTTTCAAACACATCGATGGTCACTTTTGGGCCGTACAGTTGCCTCAGGAAGAAAGCTGATGATGTGCCACCAATACCAGCTCCTATAATTCCTGCAAGTAGAAGTAGAGTGGTCAGAAACAAAGGTCTAAATTAAATGTGAAAGTCTACTTTTATCTACTTCTAATAATATAAATAATAATAATAATAATAATAATAATAATAATAATAATAATAATAATAATAATGACTTACTGACTGACTGACTTATTGCCGTGTCGCATCCCAGTTCACCGTCTGTGACGCTTCGGCAGCTTTCTCTATCCTCGCAGAGAGTTAATAATAATAATAATAATAATAATAATAATAATAATAATGATAATACAAGGTTCTAGCTGAGAGGTTTTGGCTTCTTAGATCACGAAAGTGTTTCTAGATTTAATTATACTTTTTATTGTCAATTTAGCAGCTTCGTTTGAACTGGCTGAGTGAAGCAAGAAAAAAAAAAGTTATATATATGAAAAATCTGTAAACAAAGATTTCTAAATCCAATTAAGAGCTCAAAATGCTTTCCAACAAGTCATCACCAAGCAATATACCTTCTTCAAATGACAAAAGAGCATGGCAATTGAAGGAGGAGCAGATGTTAGAAACGACGCAACACTACCCAAACATATGGTAATGACAGCATCTCCCACTGCCAAATTATAGCTCGGTATACCCAAAATCTCAAACTGGCTAGTTATCGGAACCGACAAATCTCATGTTACTGTTGGTACACGCAAGATCTCCCGATACTTCCACTGTTCTAGATCGGTATAAGCATGGTCAGCCGTTGATGTAAATCCCTTAGCTTTTTTTTTTCTCATTTTGTTTTTTCAACTTGTCGCATCAAGCTAGGAGTAAATTACAATATTTAAATCACGGAAGTCCTATCAGAACAAGGCTGCTTTTTTATTATTTTTTTTTTATTTTATTTTACAAGTAGATGCATTATCAAATACCGCTGAGACAATTTTACTGTTGAGCAACGATGAGAGATAAAATATTCAGAACCAGCAACTGAGCGTTGTTTAGGCGAAGTTGTAAAGGGAAGGGTAGATTTTCTTACCTACCCCAAATCCCTTTCACACCTATGATTTCGTGAGTATAAAATAGAATAGGAGATCTATAGCACCCCCCCCCCCCAAAACCACCATCCTTCTTTCCTCAAAATACTCTTTGTCCCGCTCTACGTGAGCACACAAAGAAAGTCTGAATGCCATATAGCCTACTTACACATTTACAAGACTGGTAAAACCAGCCATAGCAAGATCGAATCCCTTTCACCCCTTCTCTGATTTCTTGGTTTTTTTAAAAACTAAGAATAGATTTATGGGCGAGTTCAACCCCCCCCCCCGCCCCACACACACACACACCAACCCTTTTCCTCAAAATACTCTTTGCCCCGCTCTTCGTGTGCACACAGAGCAAGTACAGTACATGTACAATGTAGTATGAATGTCATGTAGTCTACTTTCGTACAATTACAAGATTGATAAAACCAGCCGTGACAAGATTTCGCATCTTTTAACAACAATCGTCGGCATAGACCTTGCAAGAAGGTCCAACATTATAGAGTACTATAATTATTGCACTCTGTTGGCCCAACTCACACTAGTTACAGTCACACCAACACTAGTCGTGGTTTACAGTATCACACACACACACATGCCATGTTATGGCAGAGGTTTTATGTGAACCGAATGGTCACTTTGTTGTGATTTGAGTCTCTGAATGGGTGTAAAGGTGAAGGGTTCACTATTGATTTATGACTGACGGGACAGCGTCTGCGTTTTACCTTGAGAGGAAGATGGGCTGAAGCGGAGGACACGGACTAACGTGTGCCACCATTTCAAGTTAACACCAATCCTGCTGGTGGACACACTGACAAAAACGAAACTTTGAGGATCCAATTATTGCGGTAATAATTATCTACATCAACCTTACCCTGGCTCTTCACGAACCTGTCTTGTAGGTTTGTTAGAGGCCACCGTTTACAATTATTCAAAGTAAGAGAGAGAGAGAGAGAGAGAGAGAGAGAGAGAGAGAGAGAGAGAAAGAAAGAGACAGAGAGAGACAGAGAGAGAGAAAGAGAGACAGACAGACAGACAGAGATAGAGACAGAGAGAGAGAGAGAGAGAGAGAGAGAGAGTGAGAGATAGACAGACAGACAGTCAGAAAGACAGACAGACAGACAGAGATAGAGAAAGAGAGAGAGAGAGAGAGAGAGAGAGAGAGAGAGAGAGAGAGAGAGAGAGAGAGAGAGAGAGAGAGAGAGAGGGAGAGAGAAAGACACACAGAGATGTTCTGACCTTTCAGATTATTTTCTAGATCGTAAGCACAGTCAATTTTTTTTTGGGTCGCTTTCACTATTCACACGATTACTACAATATTTCAGATCTTGTAGATCACAGTTTCCAATCGAATCCGTTATGAAAGAATCACAGGTCTCAGCACCGTTTGGGTTTGGAGCCAATTTCTTGCGAAGTTGAAAGTAAAATATTTTTGTAAAATACTTGCCAAAAGGAAGAGTTCCCAACAAACACACTTTTTTTTTCAATTCCTAAGAAGCTTTTGACGAATGATAGAGGGCCCCAGTTTTACTTTTACTAGTTATGTTAACCAGGAAATACTTTCAGAGTGAAAAACCATAAGATGTTTTGAAGGAGTGATTTGTGTGTTTGTTTCAAGTCAAAAAGGGCGTAATTTAAGAAAAAATATTTAATAAAAAAAAAATTAAGATAAAATCCGTGAACCGCCATATAGGATCGATTTGATGTATTTCTTTGTTTCAAGAACACATCCACATAACAAAATAGCATGCAAAAGGGTGTACAAATACTACTATAACTTGAAAAAAAAATAAAAAGGGGGTGAAGGATTTCAGCCACGAACCTCCGCCATATAAGCACTCTCGGTATCGCCTGCTCAACCGACACCACATTGACGAAGTACCCTAGTCGCCGGTACCTCTAAGGAGGTTGTGGTTATCACACACCCTCCGACAAAACTTCCCCGCCATCATCTATTCTCCAATGTATTCCGAGTGTATTATGGGAGGAGCCACACCAGACCCAAGGCATACATGACGACTGGCGCGCGCCGTCATAGCGTGTGGACCTTGACCGTTTTGCGGGTCTTAACACCGTTAGGGATTAGAGCCAGTTCTTGGTTCGTTACCTAGCCAAGCTTACAACCTATTAACAATTGGAGGGCTTTATAAAGTAACCTATTGGGAAGTCCAATTTAATGCAGATTACTTAGTGTGAATTTTGATGCAATGTATCAATGAATTTAATTGATTAAGTTAAAGCAGTTAAATTTGACTAAAATGGGAAGACATTTTGTTTATCTCAATTAAAAAAATGGTACAATGACAATTACTCATGATTTCTTCATAACAAAAAATTCTACCCTCTTTAATGTTGCTGCTGAAGACAAGTAACTCCAACTCAAACCTGGCCGCTATTGTGTTTACATCGGTGAACTTGTTTACAATAACAATACGAAGGAACTACTGAGTACTAGTCAGGCTGTCTCCCACCCTCGCCAGGATATTGACAAAGTGAGAAAGATTGCTTTCTTTTACCTTTTCCTACTAAATATCTATTTTTGTATGTCTGCAAACGTTTTCGCGAGATGGCCTTCACAGAAGTGTAAAGAAAGTGTTTCCTTTAACTTTATGTTGTCATTTTCAGATTCTCTTTCCAACCATTTTGTCTTTTATGAAGCCTTAAAAACACAGGTTTCTTAGTCTCAAGAGAAACTGAAAATTCACGTTCTTTACTTATCACATTGCCAAGCCACTTTGTTCTCTTTTTCTCACTGATATATGTTCTACATCACCGTATTGAAAGGGAAGAAGAAAACAAAAATTAAAGCTTTTCAATGATTTCAAGAATAGGCATGACTGTGAAAAGACAAACCTTACACATGAGAATAGATAAACTAGATATGGGATCATCAGGATCACGCCCTCCCCCTCCGACCTACTCCTGAAATCTCCACATCTACTCAACCGACAATCATTCCTCTCCGCATAGTTCCTCTATCATCTTTTATTTTATCCCCTCGATCTTTTCCAAATTGCTTTTCCTGTCTCTATATAAGAAGAACATCACCACATTTGCCTCACTGCTATCCCTCTTTTTTCTTCCACTTTCTCTGGAAAGCTCCTTTAAATCCCAATTGCCCATTATAATTGCCATTCTACTTATTGATTTCACCTCAACTTTATTCTTTTAACTATTCGATCTAGATACCTGTCTTAAAACCGCTTTATACGTCTGTCTATCCATCTATTTACTTTCCCTGTTTCTCTCTAAAAATAAAACGTACTTTGTATGTCCCATGCTTTCTGTCAACAGCTTCGTTTGTCATAGAAATCAAGAGCCAATTTACAAATTCTACATTGATGGAATGATCCAGGTGAAAATAAGTGGTCAAGTTATCAAGCAGCTGGTGTAATTTAGTTGCATCTGTTAGCTAAATTGCATAGATTACCACAGACACAGGAAGGGGGGTGGGGTGGGGGGAAGACTAGGAGCAAAGGTCAAAAGACAAGACAACCGAATGTAAAATTTTATTGTTGGTGGAGCTCGTGTTAAAGGGCTGAAAACGGAAAGGATGAACTCAAAATAAACAAGTTGCTCGACTTCCCTTAATGCCCCAACCATTATCTAACTTAAAGGAATAGAACTGATCAGATCTAGATGAGAACAAATGAACTGTGAACCGGGACCAGACCAGAAGACGACTGGTCCAATTACAATGTGGGAACCAGTTTTCACAAACAGATAAAGAACAACGGACCATAGGTCAGGATTCATGTAACTGCTAACAATGACAAGTCCATTCGAAACAAAGCATTTTGTTGGATTTTTTTTTTCTTTTGTTTGTTTGCTTTATGCGTGAAGACAATTTGAATAATGCGAAATAAAACACGACAGGCGAAATTTAAATGACATGACACGTATTTCATGCTAAGCGCAGAGAGGGTTGGCAGAGCAACCCATTTACAATCAGCTCGGCAGGTGTGACGATTTCTTTCGCTCCCAGACAACCTCGTGTAGCACTAATGGCGCCATTAGCACCTGCTCTTTACGGGCATGTGAATGTGCGATGGCGGGTACACAGGAAGTAAAGAGCGAAGAGAGCTAGGGTGTCATGTGCCACGTGCGATTCAGAACGCATGCAGACGTTAAAACGTTTCACATAATTTACATAATTTTTGATGTTGAAAAAAAAAAATGGAGATTAACTGATTGGAAAACCGGAATTCAATTGCCATAAATGAATGACATCATACATGTATCAGAAAGTCGGTTGCTTTATGCCTCTCATAGTTGACACAGTTTTCTAGAAAAAATACACCGTAGTAGATCTAGACTATTTCATCATCCACTAAGCCTTTCTCAAGGTCCATCACTGAGAGAAATAAAATCATAGATGCCTTCAGATCACGCCGATGACTGCTTATTTAAACAGAAATCTGACATAATTTATAGACTGCTGAGACTACTATATGTATCTAGACTGAGAGGATGGGGCAGAAACTACTATGTGTATCTAGACTGAGAGAACGGGGCAGGGACTACTAGATCTATATGTTTATAGACTGAGAGGATGGGGCAGAGACTACTATGTGTATCTAGACTGAGAGGACGGGGCAGGGACTCCTATATGTTTATAGACTGAGAGGATGGGGCAGAGACTACTATGTGTATCTAGACTGAGAGGACGGGGCAGAAACTACTATGTGTATCTAGACTGAGAGGACGGGGCAGGGACTACTATATGTTTATAGACTGAGAGGATGGGGCAGAGACTACAATATGCATCTAGGCAGAGACTGAGTCTATAACCAGTATCCCTTGTATGAGATACATCATGAACCTTTTCAGCGACATGAAAGTAAACAAGTTTCTTCATACAATAATAGCACATACACACACAAATGAGGCTATTGACAGCTGGTACTTCCTGCTGATGTCAATTACCCTTTTTAATTAAAAAAAAATGGCATAGGCCAACGGCACTGTGCGGAAAGTGTATTAGCTGCAATTGTACATATTGTACATGAAAGATCACGAGAAGATGAAAAGGACGAAATGGGTAAGAGTAAATAACTGTACAGTTTACACTTTACTGACAAAAACGGCGCCATCCAAAGATGACTGACCATTTTGTAGCCTTCCATCGTGTATTCCCTCTTTTTTTGAAGGGGGATCCAACATTATTATAAAGATATTGGCAATGGCTCAACAAGTATATTTTACAGCTATTAAATTTGGCGCCTCCTTTTCTTATAAAATCAGTACATTTTGGCGGCATGCCGGGTGGATTTTTTTTTCTAACACAACAATAAGAAAAAGAGAGAGAGAGAGAGAGAGAGAGAGAGAGAGAGAGAGAGAGAGAGAGAGAGAGAGAGAGAGAGAGAGAGAGAAGCACCCAAAGAAAAGAGGACTCTGAAATATATATATATATATATATATATATATATATATATATATATATATATATATAAGCAGTCATATCAGGTAATATAAAATCATATATCGTCACCTAACTTAAGAAAGAATGGAATGTTTAAGTAAAGGCTTCAAGAAGTAGATAAGGAAGATAGCGAGCGAAAGCTGACATAAAACATAAGTAAAACTAAAATAAAATATTCTATCTTAGTTTGAGGACCAAATTGAAATAAAAACCAAAACAACAACAAAATAAAAAAAAAAAAAAATTCAGCCCAAACATTTTTAACTAAAGCTATACCGACGGATTTTATTCCCAGCCCAACAAGCTCACGAACTTAAATACAATAAACGCTGTTGCTAATCTAGATCGCTGATTTAAATCTTTGTCTTTTCTATGCATATGCCGGTATAAACTAACCCTGCTCTTGAAAATAGACAAAAAGCCCGCGGCTAAATCTCCATGTTGTTTGGTACAATGATTTTTCCCTTCGTGATGCGTACTTTTGGTTTTAAGAACAATTATAGAGAGCACAAAAAAAAAAAAAAAAAAAGATTTCGGGTACCACTTTCACAGACTGGGGACATTCTGGATCAACCCGAACCGAGTATTATTCAACAGATCCGCTGAGAACTTGCGAATAAAGTTACACCTAGACATCGCCTTCTGATGTACCGTTAGACCTAGTTATCGATGTCAAAGTCCAGAGCTGCGACTATAATTATTGCATATAGGCCTTAACTGACAGGTGACACACTGAAACTGCTAACACTAGACGAGGCCGCCTATTTAGAAGCACAAACTGTTTCAAATCACTAGCGGTAAATCGAAAAAAAAAGTTTAAAAAAAAAATTCAAAATATTCCCGGTCTTGGATATTATCCCGTCTACTCATCCAGGCGGCAGTGAATCTTTGTGCCGGTACTAAACACAGACGTTCTAATAATAGCATGCTCTAGCTACTATAAGAACATCTTTAGTACTAAAGGTAGAGATGATACGGGAGTCGCGATCGAGAGGAGACAATGGAGAAAACCCACGCATTATCTCCTGGTTGAGGTGGGGCATTTCAAGTTCAAGCTAGGCACAGACTATAGGACTGAACCTAGCTAGAGCAAGCTGCCGTATGACCTCTGACCTGAACCGGGCTGTATGGCGCATATGAGACGCGGCGCAAAGATATGACCTGTCGTAAGTTGACACGTCGCTTCAGTAACGTGCGTTAAAAAAATATTGGCCAGTCACTGTTGAATTGCATGAAGTGAGTGATCCTTTATAATAATTATGGGTCACGAGTCTTTGACAGGCAAATTGCGGTCCCACCAAGCAGGGCAAAGATGAAAAGTGACATCTCTATGTCACATCATGGCAAGTGCATTGTTCAAATTTACAGAGCAACAATGCCTTAGTTCTTAAAATTCATTAAAACATAGAGACACACCATTATAAAATCCTTCGAGGCGGAGTTTGAACGCGTTGATTTCAGAGTATCAAGCTAGATTTACCCCTCTAACACGCTGAATTTAAAGATGACCTCTAACTGTCTAAGCAAGAATCAAGCTAAATTTACCCCTGTCACCCTCTGAATTTAAAGATGACCTCTAAACTGTCAAAGTAAGTATCAAGCTAAATTTACCCCTGTCATCCTCTGAATTTAAAGATGATCTCTAGCGAAGGGCAATGTACAAAAAGTCCACTATATTGACTGTTGATGTATAAATAATGCAAGAGCAAGATAAATGGCACTTGATTTTCTTTTTTGTTATTTTAAGTTTTAATTTCAGTGTGTATGAGCATCAGTAGGGGAGGGAATCGAAATCTAGATACTGGAAAAAGGGGTGGCAGAGAAGGAAAAAAGATGTCGAAGAAGAAAGGAACAGTGTTGAAATGATGTGGAAAGAAAACAGAGGAGGTTCTGTAAAACTAAAAGACTATTTTAAAAGGAGAAGAGTAAGGACCAAAGTCACCCGTAGGACCCCCTCACACCCTTTAAAAGTGTTAAGGTCCCTTTAAATGTTCATAGCAAAATCATTTGATCTCAGGCTAACAGGATATTTCAAAAGGTAACATTTGTGAACTAAGAATCCAAGTACCACCTTCACTGTGCAAAATTTTAGTCTCAAAGAACTCATATTAATTAATGATCTTCAACATCAGCAGTGTTTAAAACTTTCAGCTATCTTTGGTTTACTTGACTGCCATGTAACCTAGAGGCAAAACTCTGAGAGAAATAGGTACGGGGACAGGTACTTTTAACTGGTTAAGAATAAAAATAAAAAAAAAAAACCTCCGTCATCTCAATAAATATATATCACATAATTATTGTCAAATATTTAACATCTTCATCAAACTTAAAGATTCTAAATGTCTGAAAATGTTACCCAAAAAGAAATTACTACAACTCACATCCATGCAATATGTCCTTCTTAAACCATGGCATCATAGAGGGTAGCACTAGCAGTGCATGAACCCTACTTTCATTCTTAGCAAAACGACCTTCTCTATCTCTTAGTTTTTTATGATATTACAACAGCCTCTTAAACCCTGAGCTAGTAGGGAAATATCTTAAAATTCAGAATCAGAGCATCTTTTCTATGGACATTCTTCTCAAAAGTGTGAACATTATTCAAAATCCCCTTTAGTGGATATTTATACTTAGCATAAATCACAGAATCATGCATGTAATCATGTTTTTCAAAAGTTTTTGCTACAGTAAGCTATGTTGAAAGTATTAAAATAAAAATTCATCTATCTATCACAAATGGATAGCTGATATAAAATATAATTTTGTTAAAGTTTAACATCTTGAATAATAAATGCTTTATTTTATCATTTATAAGGCAGATACAGGGATAATGCAGAAAAAACAGATCTTTGTTTCAAAACAAAGTATTAAAAAAAAACAAGAAAACCTCGATAAATTCGCAGAAATCAGCCCAACTCCCGTAGAGAACTATTCTTTATCTTTGAGTGTTTCTTTTGCCTAGATAATAAATTTTTGGTAGTGAAAGTCGTTG
>JAWDGP010000850.1:147500-170417 GCA_033675545.1 Elysia crispata
GCCCGTATATACTTGAAAAATCAGAGTCAACACAGATAGTTTGCAACTTGCTAACGCAAATGACGTTGACTTTGTATCAAGTACCGGTACCAGCTTCATGGCGTGAATGAAATAAAAAAAGAACTCGTGGCAGATGTAAACCTCCACGTGAATATCAGCAAAGCAGAATACACGACCGTTCAAAAAAAGTGAAAACAAGCGCTGACCGAAGGTAGAGAAAGAAGGTACTAGGTCTTCTCCTAGGTGCTAGAGAAGATATCTGGCGACGAAAGCAACAGACTGTCTTGTCCTCATCTTTACACAGAGTCAGGGTAAGAAATAAAATGAAAACAAGGCTTAAACTATACCGCGCTCTAGAGAAAGCTGTGCTTTTGTACAGTTGTGGCACCTGGGCGCTCACAACATAAGAAGAACGCAAACTAAACACATTTCACAGCAAACAACTTAAAGCGGTCCTTAAAATCAAATGCCCAACATTAATCAGCAACAAGTCTTTCTACAATAAATAAGGTGAATTACCAATCAGCCTCACTATGCAGTATACTAATTGAAGCCAGATGAAGACCTTTCGAACACATCTTAAGACAAGAGTCCAATACACCAGCCAACAAAGCAATGATATATTTCAAATAGGAAGCCTCAAAAAGAAAAGGCAACCCCCCCCAAAAAAAAAAAAAAAGAAAAAAAAAAATCTATTGTATCCACTCCCAGACAAAAATCTCAAGTCTGTAATTAATAATGCAAGCATTTCAGACCTCGTTGCCCAATGTTATGGAAGGGTCTGTGGACCTGTCGTCGAATGGGCCTTGAGTATCTAACTACTTTGGAACACTGATATTATATCGTGAGCATCACAATGACATTATGGTTGGCTTGACCAGCACCTCAAATTTGTTTTGATTCCTCTTTCTTGACTCTAGTACTAAATTCACTTCTTAGCAAACGCTCATAAAAATATTTTGAATGATGCAAAATTTGCTTTTGAACGATCTAGGCTCCTCAGTGTTGGGTTTACCAGCAAGACAATCACTCTGATTCAAGTGATAGCTGAACTTTTTAAAATTTCGAATAATTTTTAAGGGTAACAATACTTGCTTTATCTAATCACATACACTAATTTAATCGTCGGAGTTGTTTTATGTTCATAAATACCGGCCATAAAACTGGAACGGTTCAAGAGTGTTTTATACAGATATTTTATTGTACTTTTTGTCTAACCATTTTTTTTGTTTTGTATGATATAGCCAATGAAAGAAAATTTAGTACAACATTTTCATAAACTATTGAACATAACTTCATATTTATTATTCTGTCTCTTACAAGTTACAATACAAGCAAGTAACATCTTAAATTGACAGATTCTTTTAACTATATTTCCATGAGTTCCCATAAAAAGTGCCCAGTTTAACTTAATCTGCTTAACTTGAGACTGCAAAACTTCCTGACTTGAAAAAGTGACTGAGATCTAGCAATTTTGAGTGTAAGTTATTCTGACTAGCATTATCATGTGTTTGGATCCGAATTCACCTCATAAAAGTTCCATAAATTATATTTACCATTTTGCTCAGGACCTAGGTCTTAGGTCAATTTGTTTACAGCATATCATAGCAGCAGCAATTAACCCCTCAGCCTTTCACTTACTTTCAAAATTTAGATTTTGCTAAAGCAAAAAAAAAAAAGGAAAATTTCAATTCTTTAATAACAAAAATAATCCTTGCAACATCTTTACAATAAAAGATAACAGAACAGAGTGAAAAGAAAACAGAGTCTTTAGAAGGAATGAGTAACACACAACATGAGATCTTTTGGAAGTAAAATAATCTAAACCATAGCAATATTAGTTAAACTTAAGGATTGATTACTTCACTAGATGTAGAAGTGTAGAAGATTGATTAATAAACATTACTAATATCACAAATCCCTGATCCACATCCCTAAAGATTGATTTGATAATTTGATTAAAAGATTGGCCTTTTCGTATCTTTACTGGTGAGATTGTTTTTTTACTTCACTGCTGAGATAAAACTGTTGTTGTAATAAAATTGTGATAGAAGATATAATAAAAAACAAACAAACTAGAAGAACAATAAAAAAGACAGCTAAACAGGCAACAAACTAATCAAACTTTTTACTTTATCAAGGGAAAAAATATATCTCACTCATAATGCAAATGGTATTTGACTTTTATTACCTTTTGACAACTTTGTTATCATTCAAACTCTTAAATGATTAATTCAAACTTCGTCACACGAATTGGCTATCAAGTGATTAAGTTTTCGCATAGACTGACCTAACCTTTTTTTTAATAAAACAATGAAGCAATACAGATTCTTGCTCGCTCAAGAAATATTGTGAGTGGGACCAATTAAAAAGGAGCATATTGATGCACGTAGATCTTTTAATTAAAGTAGAAAAAAAAACTATCAAAAAATTTTTTCCTTACTGCATTTTGCTATTCTCTCTTAACTCCTTTGTTCTTAGTCTTCCACTCTCTCTTTGTGTCTCTCACACATTTCTCTCTCTCTCTCTCTCTCTCTCTCTCTCTCTCTCTCTCTCTCTCTCTCTTTCTCTCTCTCTCTCTCTCTCTCTCTCTCTCTCTCTCTCTCTCTCTCTCTTTCTCTCTCTTTCGCTCTTTCTTTTTTTTTCTTTGTGTTTCCAACCCCTTTTAAGATAAATATATTTTTTTCTTTTTTTCTGTGTCTATGTCAAAATATTACCTTTTCCTCTAATATTATATCTCACTTTATTTCTTCTTTTTTTCTGGATCATTCTCTCTCTCTCTCTCTCTCTCTCTCTCTCTCTCTCTCTCTCTGTCTGTCTCTTTCTCTGTCTCTGTCTCTATTTCTCTCTCTATTTCTCTCTCACTCTCTCTTTATTTATTTCTCTGCCAGTCCGTTTTTTTTCTATATCTAATTTCAAGCACTCACGCACGGCTTACCTCAAGGACAATATATACCATGATTGTGTTTCTTTAGTTTGTGCAACAATCTCTCTCTCTCTCTCTCTCTCTCTCTCTCTCTCTCTCTCTCTCTCTCTCTCTCTCTCTCTCTCTCTCTCTCTCTCTCTCTCTCTCTCTTTCTCTCTCTCTCTCTTTCTCTGTCTCTGTCTGTTTTTCTCTCTTTCTCTCAGACTAACGAAATAAAAAGTGAAGGCAGGAAGAAGGGTTCGCCTTGAGATAGGACAGTTTTTTTATGATCGATTTATAAAAGACATACGCGAATGAAAAATAGTTTAGTGGTTCAGAAATTTAAACATTGATATCTTTAATCAATCGAATTTCTATCTACTCTATTCGTTGAGTAGTTGAACTTTTTAGTAATAACGTCGCAATAAGGCAAGCAGGGTCGGAGGAAAACATAAACACCCCCCCCAGGCGTGTTGGCAAACTGAACAAACTCATTTCAAGTTAATATGTTATCACATAGAGTTACATATCTTAAAACACATGAACGTTTTTTTACTGGTTTTCTTGAAAAATTTAGATTCATCCCACTATGTATCATGACAGAGAAATATATTTTTATTTAATTATTAAGCCGGTAAACAGTGCAGTTTATAATGAAATTGTATGGGTTTTGGCCTTTTTTAAATAGATTTTTATGAAAATGTGTGAGAATATGCGTCGCAGGTAAACCGCTTGAAGATAGTGTGTCACTGTTTACTTATATGGATCAGGAGTGGTTGAACTTTGTCTGGCAAGGCAACTTCGCCAGGAACTGGCTTCAAGCCCTAACGGTGTTAAGGCCCGTAAAACGGTCAAGGTCCACATACTATGACGGCCCGCGCCTGTCGTCATTTATGCTTTGGGTCTGATGTGGCTCCTCCCATAAAACACCGGGATGCGCACTTGGATGCTGGCAGGGAAGTTTTGTCGTGGGTTGTGTGAGAAGCACAACCTGCTCAGAGGTACCGGCGACTTGGGTACTTCGTCGATGTGGTGTCGGTGGGCCGGCTATCCTGAGAGTGTCTATATGGCGGAGGTTCAGAGCTGAAACCCTTCACCCCCTGCAATCTAAAGACATTTCTTCCCTTATGGGGAGTTGAATATCTTCCTTTATAGAGAAGTATTTTTGTTTGTTTGTTTTTTAACTTTGAAAGGGGCATTATCCATTAAATATGCAACACCCTTCTTTTTATTTGTTATCTTTCACGTGAGAGAAATTTATCATAATTTTCCCTTACTCCACTAACGCACTGTCCACTGGTGACTGGCACGTCATATCTGCTTTTCAGTACTAAAATCGTGATAGACTCTGCCTCGATGAGACTGTAAGTAAATAGAGACATATAAGGAAAAATATTTTGTAATAAACTGATATAGACAGAGACATAAAGGTAAAGTTAATTTATCAAAAGTATGGGAAGAGAGGCAAAGAAAAAAGAGATAGCGAGAAAGAGACAGAATGAGTGTGGAAAAAAAAATTAAAGAGAACAAAGGAAGTTAGAGAGAAAAGTAATGCATCGACATAGACACACCCGAAAGAAAAAGAAATATTTATCTTAAGTGGGCGACGAGACGCAAAGAAAAGAAAAATAAATGGTTATATTAAGTGAGGGGAGAGACACGAAGAAGAGAGATAGACATATAGATAGACAGATGGATAGATAGATAGATAGATAGATAGAGAGAAAGAGAGAAAGAGAGAGAGAGAGAGAGAGAGAGATAAAGACAAAGAACGAAACAGATAGCGAAACAATGAATATAGATCATTTTACTATACAAAAGCCAATAAACTGTTCGAGCAAAGTGATTCGTTATTATGTGCGCCAGTTGTAACCTCTGAGGTGGTAATGGGAAAAACGTAAAAAAGTATTCATTTCTTATGGTCATTGATGCGCCTGTAATGGACCTTAATTTTTTCTCATATTTTTTCGGAAGAACCCACATATTACAAAGAGACAAATTAGAGACATAATCATGGAGATAAAACACATCGTTAGCCGATACATAAGAAAATAAAAGACGACTGATGAAAATACGAGTAATAATAAAAAGCCGATGTTCGAAAAACATCCAACATAATTAAATTTATTAACTTATAACAAAAGGAAATCTATGTTTATAAAAGTTCCTAATAAGGTCAGAATCATTACCAGAAAGGGGGAGAGAGAGAGATAGAGATAGATAGATAGATAGAGAGAGAGAGAGAGAGAGAGAGAGAGAGAGAGAGAGAGAGAGAGAGAGAGAGAGAGAGAGAGAGAGAGAGAGCTTGAGAGGGCGTGGAATAGAAATAACCCGGAAAAAGAAAGAGTCGAAAAGAAAAGAAAAAGTAAAGAGCGTGGGAGCAGGAGACAGAGACAGAGACAGACAGAGAGAGAGAGAGAGAGAGAGAGAGAGAGAGAGAGAGAGAGAGAGAGAGAAGACAGAGAGACAGAGAGAAAGACAGAAAGAGAAAGCGAGTGTATTCAGGGAAAAAAAAAAAAAGAAATAAAAAAGCTCCCTCGGGTATAGAGAAAGAGTGAACTATATACAGACACATTGACAGATCATAAGAGGGAGAGAAAGACAGAAGGAGAGAGCAAGCGTATTAATGGGAAAAACGTGAAAAAAAGAAAGAAATAAGATCGCTCGGGTATAGAGGAAGGGTAAACTATATACAGACACATTGACAGATCATAAAAGAGACAGACAGACAGACAGACAGAGAGAGAGAGAGAGAGTAAAAGGAAGAGGAAGAACGAGAAATACAATAAAGAAATTGTCCCTCACACGTACATATGAACAGTGAGTTATAAACTATAGAGATAGAGAAACTAAGAGTGCGGGAGAGATAGACACAAAAACAGATAGAAAGAGAGAGCAAAAGAGATAGAGTTACAGAGAGACAGCTAGTTTGAAAGAGGAGACCCAGGAAAAATAGAAAGAAATAAAGCCTCAAGAAATGATCACACATTAAGGGCATGAACTCTATCAAATACGTGTAGGCCTTACATTTAGAAAAAAGCAACTGTTGAAATGCAAAATTAACGACAACTCATGGATAGAAATCATGAGAAGAAAAAATATACAAAATGCTTCTTTTTCGGAGGCGTGTGTCGTAAATTGTATAATTTTTTTAAATAAAGTTGATGAATGCATATAAGTCTTTCAAAACAAGTTGAAAAACTATCAAACAAATTTACTATAATTAAATAAATCAAGATTTTAAACAAAATTAATAAACTGTTCGTGCAAAGTGATTGGTATTATATATCGGAGTTGTAGCAACTAGGGTGGCTGTGGGAGATAAAGGTAAGCAGTTATTTTCCTATGGTAGCTCAACTACACTCACCTCATGGACCCCCAATTTCCTCATTCCTTCGGAAGCACCCACATGTTGCAAAGAGAAAAGATAGAGACAGAATCATAGAGGCTGAAACACATGTCGGCCGACGCATCAAAAAATTAAAAGACAAGCGATGAAAATACTAATAAAAAGCCGATGTTCGAAAGACATCCAACATAGTAAAATAGTTTATACCAGATGTGTTCCATGGAAGGTTTCGAGAGAAAAACTAGCATGCAATAATAACGGTAACGTACAGCAAGGAAACTGATGACAATAAGGTTGTAACAGTAAAGGTTCGCTGGTAAATATTGAATTAAAGACAAGAAAGATAAAGCGTTTAATTTTGATAGAGGTTAGAAAGCCACAGAAATACAGAAACATCAGCAGAGAATAGTGGTTTAAAAAAATGGAAGACCAGTCATAGTTATAGACCGAGCGTGTATATTGACGCGTGTTTAGTAAAGAATTAGGGTTAGGAATAACATGGAGCAAAAGGAAAGACACATTTAGATAGATTTATAATAAGGTCAGCAACATTAAGAGAGAGAGAGAGAGAGAGAGAGAGAGAGAGAGAGAGAGAGAGAGAGAGAGAGAGAGAGAGAGAGAGAGAGAGAGAGTTTGAAAAAGGAAGAACCGGATCGGAAAAAAGTGGAAGAAATAGCCATTTACAGATATAGAGGAAGACTGATTGAGAGGCTGATAAAGAAAAGGACGTAGAGATTAAAAAAATATATTGATAAAAAAAAGAAGAGGCGGTAAAGTAAAAGAAAGTGTGTGAGAGAGAGAAAGCGAAAGAGAGAGAGAGAGAGAGAAAGAGAGAGAGAGCGTTAAATATAAATAAGGCGAAAAAAGAAATAGTCGCAAAGAAAAGAAATGTAAAGAGTGACACAGCAGGAGAGAGAGAGGGAGGGAGGGGAGAGAGAGAGAGATAGAGTCAGAGAGAAAGACAGAAAGAGAGAACGAGTGTATTAAGGGGAAATAAGTGAAAAAAAGAAAGAAAGAAGGTCGCTCGGGTAGAGAGAAAGAGTGAACTATATACAGACACATTCGGAGATCATAAAAGGGAGAGAGAGAGAGAAAGAGAGAGAGAGAGAGAGAGAGAGAGAGAGAGAGAGAGAGAGAGAGAGAGAGAGAGAGAAAGATTGAGAGGGCGTAGAATAGAAACAACCCGGAAAAAGGAAGTGTCGCAAAAAAAAAAAAGTAAAGAGCGATAGAGCAGGAGAGAGAGAGAGAGAGAGAGAGAGAGAGAGAGAGAGAGAGAGAGAGAGAGAGAGAGAGAGAGAGAGAGAGAGAGAGAGAGAGAGACAGGGAGAGAGAGGTGGGGAAAAGACAAGAGACAGAGAGGGCGAGCTTATAAAGGGAAAAAAAGTGGAAAAAAAAAAGAAACAGATAAGCTCGCTCGGGTATAGAGAAAGACTGAACTATATACAGACAAATTGACAGAACATAAGAGAGAGAGAGAGAGAGAGAGAGAGAGAGAGAGAGAGAGAGAGAGAGAGAGAGAGAGAGAGAGAGAGAGAGAGACTTAGAAAAAGGAAGAACCGGATCGGAAAAAAGTGGAAGAAATAGCCATACACAGATATAGAGGAAGACTGTTTGATAGGCTGATAAAGAAAAGGATGTAGACATTAAAAGAAAATATATTAATCAATAAAAGAAGAGGCGCTAAAGTAAAAGAAAGTGTGTGTGAGAGAGAGAGGGCGAAAGAGAGAGAGAGAGAGAGAGAGAGAGAGAGAGAGAGAGAGAGAGAGAGTGAGAGAGCGAGGAGGGGATGTAAAAGGACGAGGAAGATTTAGAAATGCAATAAAGAAATTGTTCCACACACATACATAATTATGAATAGTGAGTTACAAACTGACATAGACAGATACGGAAAGATAGAACACTGTATGTGAGAGAATAGATATGAAGAAAAAGATTTTGAGATAGAGAAACTAAGAGTGCGGGAGAGATAGACACAAAGGGAGGAAGAAAGAGAGAGTAAAAGAGATAGAGTTACAGAGAGACAGCAAGTTTGAAAGAGGAGACCCAGGAAGAATAGAAAGAAATAGAGCCTCACGAAATAATCATTCAGTAAGGGCATGAACTCTATTAAATACGTGTAGGCATTACATTTAGAAGAAAGCAACTGTTGAAATGCAAAATTAACGACAACTCATGGATAGAAATTATGAGATGAAAAACCATACAAAATGCGCCTTTTTCCTTGGCCTGTGTCGTAAATTGTATTTTTTAAATAAAGTTGATGAATGCACATAAGTCTTTTATATCAAGTAGAAAAACTATCAAACAAATTTGCTATAATGAATTCAATCATAGTTTTATACAAAATTACTAAACTGTTCGTGCAAATGGATTCGTATTATATATTTCAGTTGTAGCTAATAGGGTGTCGGTGGGGATAAAGGGTTACTATTATTTATTTATTTTTTTTTTGGTGGTTCAAGAACACCCACCCCATGGACCCCAATTTCCCCATTCCTTCGGAGCACCCACATGTTGCAAAGACAAAAGATAGAGTCAGAATCATATAGGCCAAAACACATGTCGGCCGCGCCGACGCATCAAAAAAAGACAAGCGATGAGAATACTAATAAAAAGCCGATGTTCGAAAGACATCCAACATAGTAAAATAGTACAATTATATCAGATGTGTTCCATGGAAGGTTTCGAGAGAAAAACTGGCATGCAATAAGAATGGTAACGTACAGCAAGGAAACTGATGACAATAAGGTTGTAACAGTAAAGGTTCGCTGGTAAATATTGAATTAAAGACAAGAAAGATAAAGCGTTTAATTTTTCATAGAGGTTAGAAAGCCACAGAAATACA
This sequence comes from Elysia crispata, assembly GCA_033675545.1. Classification (NCBI taxonomy): domain Eukaryota; kingdom Metazoa; phylum Mollusca; class Gastropoda; family Plakobranchidae; genus Elysia; species Elysia crispata. Next base: position 156,600 of record JAWDGP010000850.1, read on the forward strand.
GAAACATCAGCAGAGAACAGTGGTTTTGAAAAATGGAAGACCAGTCATAGTTATAGACCGAGCGTGTATATTGACGCGTGTTTAGTAAAGAATTAGGGATAGAAATAACATGGAGCAAAGGGAAAGACATATTTAGATAGATTTATATTAAGGTCAGCAACATTAAGAGAGACAGAAATGAGAGAGAGAGAGAGAGAGAGAGAGAGAGAGAGAGAGAGAGAGAGAAAGTTTGAAAAAGGAAGAACCGGAAAAAAATGGAAGACATAGCGATACACCGATACAGAGAAAGGCTGATTCATAGGCTGATTTAGAAAAAGAAAATGAATAAATAAAAGAAGAGGCGCTAAAGTAATAGATAGTGTGTCAGAGAGGTAGAACGGAAGAGAGAGAAAGATTGAGAGGACGTGGAATGGAAATAACCCGGAAAAAGAAAGATTCACAAAGGATAGAAAAAGTAAAGAGCCGCGGAGCAGCAGAGAGAAAGAGAGAGGGAGAGAGTGAGAGAGAAAGAGACAGGAAAACAGACAGAGAGAGCGAGCGTATTATTGGAAATAAAGTGAAAAAAAGAAAGAAATAAGGTCGCTCGGGTATAGCGAAAGAGTGAACTTCATACAGACAGAATGACAGATCACGAGAGAGAGAGAGAGAGAGAGAGAGAGAGAGAGAGAGAGAGAGAGAGAGAGAGAGAGAGAGAGAGAGAGAGAGAGAGAGAGGAGGCAAGTGGAAGTGAAATAGACAGAGGGCCAAAATGATGAAACACGGGGAGGCAGAAGAAGGGATTGTGTGGAAGATAAAGAATCATAAATAGAAGAATGAAATAGCGATACATAGTAATTTAAAATGAACTGCCAGCCACGGACATATCCAATGAAAAAAAAATCGAAAATGAGAGGATAGAGGCAAGGAAAAGAGAGATAGATAGACGGATAGAGAGATTGAGAGAGAGAGAGAGAGAGAGAGAGAGAGAGAGAGAGAGACAGACAGACAGACAGACAGACAGACAGACAGACAGACAGACAGACAGAGAGAGAGAGAGAGAGAGAAAGTTTGAGAGAGTGTGGAAGGGAAATAAAGCGGAAAAAAGGAAGAGTCGCATAACCACGCACGAGGCAGTCAAGGTTAAAGGAAAAAATAAATAAACCCACAGGCGTGTTGACAAGCTGAACAAACTCACCCCCAGATACAAAGGGCATGTATTTCAAGTTAATTAGTTATGGTATAAAGTTACGTATCATACACGGTTTAAACTGATTTTCTTGAAAAATTGAAACATTCATCCCACTATATATCATGACAGAGAAATTGATTTTTATTTAATTATTAAGCCGGTAAGCAGTGCAGTTTATAGTGAAATTTTATGGGTTTCGGCCTTTTTAAAATAGATGTTTATCAAAATATGTGAGAATATGCGTCGCAAGTAAATCGCCTGAAGAAAGTGTGTCACTGTTTACTTAATATGGATCAGGAGCAGTTGAACTTTGCCTGGCAAGGTAACTTCGCCAGGAACTGGCTTCAAGCCCTAACGGTGTTAAGGCCCGTAAAACGGTCAAGGTCCACATACTATGACGGCCCGCGCCTGTCGTCATTTATGCTTTGGGTCTGATGTGGTTCCTCCCATAAAACACCGGGATGCGCACTTGTGTGCATCACTTTGGTGCTTGGATGCTGGCAGGGAAGTTTTGTCGTGGGATGTGTGATAAGCACAACCTGCTCAGAGGTACCGGCGACTTGGGTACTTCGTCGATGTGGTGTCGGTGGGCCGGCTATCCTGAGAGTGTCTATATGGCGGAGGTTCAGAGCTGAAACCCTTCACCCCCTGCAATCTAATGACATATCTCCCCTTATGGGGAGTTGAATATCTTCCTTTACAGGGAGATTTATTTTTGTTTGTTTTTTCACTTTGAAAGGGGCATTATCCATTAAATATGCAACACCCTTCTTTATATTTGTTATCTTTCACGTGAGAGAAATTTAACATAATTTTCCCTTACTCCACTAACGCACTGTCCACTGGTGGCTGGCACGTCATATCTGCTTTTCAGTACTAAAATCGTGATAGACTCTGCCTCGATGAGACTGTAAGTAAATAGCGACACATAAGAAAAAAATATTTTGTAATACACTGATATAGACAGAGACATAAAGGTAAAATTAGTGTATCAAAAGTATAGGAAGAGAGGCGTCGAAAAAAGAGATAGATAGATAGATAGATAGATAGAGAGAGAGAGAGAGAGAGAGAGAGAGAGAGAGAGAGAGAGACAGACAGACAGACAGACAGACAGACAGACAGAGACAGACAGACAGACAGACAGACAGACAGACAGACAGACAGACAGAGACAGACAGACAGACAGACAGACAGACAGACAGACAGACAGACAGACAGACAGACAGACAGACAAACAGACAGACAGACAGACAGACAGAAAGTGAAAAATTAAGTACAAGAGAGGGAAGATAAAAATGGTGAAACAATTATAGAGAAAGAATAAGTAATATATATTGTCATATACAGAGTCATAAAGGAGTATATAATATCAAAAGTGAGGGAAGTGAAGCAAACAAGAAAGAGAGAGAGAGAGAAAGAGAGAGAAGGGAGGGAGAGGCAGTCAGAGAGAGAGAGAGAGAGAGAAAAAGAGAGACAAGGGAGGGAGAGACAGTCAGAGAGAGAGAGAGAGAGAAAGAAAGAGACAAAGACGGTTGAACGGAAAAAGACAGCGAGAAAGAGAAAAAGAGAGAGAGACAAAGTTATTGTATGCACGTAGATATCAAACAACTTTAATATAAAGATCTGAATCATTTTATTATATAAAGACAATAAACTGTTCGAGAAAAGTGATTCGTATTGTGAATGCAAGTTAGTTGTAGCCACTAGGGTGGTAGTGGGGAAGAGAGGTATATTTTTTATTTATATGTATTAATTTGTAAGGGCCATTGGTACACCTTTCATGGAACATCAGTTTATGATATCTATATCTATCTATATCTATATATATATATATATATATATATATATATATATAGAAAGAGATGGAAGATATAAAAGAATAGTCTCTCCCTTAAAGATTTTGTCCTCTTTAAAAAATCTTTCTAAATAATTATACCTTTCACTTTTTTACATATTATTTGCATCTCTAATTCTTTAAGGAAAATGTGTCAATGTACAGGCTCTCTCAAAGGCTGTGACTGGTCTTCCATTTTTTTAAACGACATTTTTGTGCTAATGATTCTTTTTTTCTTTAGTTTCTAATTTCGGGCCGGAATTACTCATTTTCATCTTTTTAATCTGGAAATCAGTATTCACTAGCGATACTTCGTCGATCCACTTTTAATGACATCAGTACAGTCTCCTTGCTTTACATTAACGTTCTTTTTCGGAAAATGTTTTGAACGCGATAACTTACCTGTCATCCAGCTGCTATACTACTACTGCTATCACTACATCTACTACTACTTCTAAAATTACTCCTCCTTCTCCTCCTCCTCATACCACCACCACCACCACTACTACTACTACTACTACTACTACTACTACTACTACTACTACTACTACTACTACTACTACTACTACTACTACTACTACTACTACTACTACTACTACTACTACTACTACAACTACTACTCCTACTACTACTACTACTACTACTACTACTACTACTACTACTACTACTACTACTACTACTACTACTACTACTACTACTACTACTACTACTACTACTACTACTACTACTACTACTTCCAATTCTGCTACTAATATTTTTGCCATTCCTATAATGCTAACGGTTATTTTATTACAGTCATGAAATGCACTCTTTTTATATTTTTTCAATCCTCTAGCAATGGGCAAGCATAAATATTCAAGGCCGCAAGCCTTGCTTCTGACAAGCATATGATATTACCAGACTTAAGTATTTAATTGCAAATTCACCTATGTTATCTATTTACTTGTAATTTTTAACCAAACAGATCGTTAACTTCCTTAAAACACAGAGCTTTGCAGTTGTGAAGCAGCTTTAACGTCAGGTTAATGGTTATTCTGTGCAGGCTATGTTTCAGCGAGAACAGAGAGTCATTGCCTTCGTCTTACCTTAAGCAATAAGATAACCGTACTGCTAAGGCGCATGATTTAATCTGGGTTTTGTTTATTTTTGGGACATCAAATGGGTATTTAAGTTGCAGAGGTTGTTTTTCAGACATACAATTTTGAAAAAAAAACGGGGGGGGGAAGGGGGGTTAGAAAGGGGAAGGGGTTAGGGGAGGAAAATCATGTGCTCCGTTGACCTTGGAATAATATGTATTACAGTTAGCTTTATTTAAATTAGCTCCTTTTAGCGCTGATTCTAACGGTCTGAAAATATGGACGACACATGGCCACAGGATCATTATGTCACTGAGCATGCTCTATTTTTAACTTCACGAAATGTCGATGTAACCCTGATAATCCTCTGCTTTCTCTCAGCCCCACTTTGATTATGAAGCATAAAAAAGCCATTCGCAACTTAACCTCCGTCTTTCTAGCGAACTTAACATGCCTGCTTTAGATCTTATGCTTGCGTGCAATAAAGACTTTTTGGTAGAGAGACATTCCGGCAAGATCTAAAGGGAAAAGAAAACGAAACAATTATTGCCTCGACGCGACCCCTCGTGACCACTTGCATAAGTATGGGCAACAATTTCTGGACTTTTAAAAGTAATTTAAAAAACGAATGCTCATTGAATTGCATGGAAACTACAGATGAAAATCAGATGAATAAGCTCGTTCAAAACATTGAAAATTAAGAGACAGAAGAAGAATGTTTACAGATCTATAATGACAGTAGTAGTAGTAGTAGTAGTAGTAGTAGTAGTAGTAGTAGTAGTAGTAGTAGTAGTAGTAGTAGTAGTAGTAGTAGTAGTAGTAGTAGTAGTAGTAGTAGTAGTAGTAGTAGTAGTAGTAGTAGTAGTAGTAGTAGTAGTAATATTACTACTTGTATTCTAAAACAAAGTTCTTTCCTTGCTAACAAGTTTAAGTTACTTAACGAGGGTTCAGCCATGACAGATGGAAAATCACCAGGAGTAGCACTGAAGAAAGGTTTTATAAATTTTTCGTAAATTCTGCTTGTTCTAAGGATAGCGTAGTCAACAAATGGTTTATTCAGTAAACTCAGCAAAGTTTCAGATTTCGTCGTTGATGTTGCTTATTTCGGAAATAACTGTTTTAAACCTAGATAGATCTACATGTATATAACTTTCTTATGCTTGATTATTTCAGACTAAAGCGCTGTGGAAGAGTTAGACGAAATATCTTTCTAGCATTAAAATAAATCTCTTAAACGAAGTACCTTCTATGAAACTTAAACATTTCTGATCTATGATGAAGTCGATAAAATAAGAACGCTGCAGTTGATTCAATTTTTCTGAGAACCGCGAACTTTCTGTAATGATTAATCAAAGAAGTCGCGGGCTAAAATCCGCTGACACAGATTTGCGTAGGCCTATTGAGTTCCTAGATAATGAGAAATTGCGCTAAAGATCACCAAATTAATTTGCTCATAATCGACGCCATGTGAGTTTTCGATTCTCAGAGGCGTTCTCTTCGCCTCCACCTTGCCTGATCATTTACCCGGCGATGCTCTCTCTCCACAAGCCAGACAATCAATTTTATTTTTATCATTGAATTCAATGACCGGAGAAAAAACAAGCTTGATATTTTAGTGATGATTCCCATGAATTTGGGAAAATTAATAAAAAGGATATATCTTTGTCAAGTTACACTTATAGGTACACTCATCGGAACAGTGAACTGAAATTCAGACGTTACATATTGTTTTCCTTCTAAAGACTAACACAAAACTTTCTGTTTACTATCCTATAAAAAAAAAAGATTATTTGGTAAAAAAAATTTGCTTTTGAAAGCAGTCGTATCAGCTCATAAATATGCAAGCATGTACAGATTTTGCGTTACTTGAGGCCTCAAGTGTGGAACATCAATTAAACATTGTCTGCGTGTCATGCAGAGGCATGGCGATTTGTTTTCTTCAATTGACTTTTGAAAATTACTCAGAGTCACGGATTGCAAGTCGCACCGCACCCATTTGTTCGCTTTGCGTAATTCAACAGAGGAGGAATGAGATATATATATATATATATATATATATATATATATATATATATATAGATAGATAGATAGATAGATAGATAGATTGATAGATAGATAGATAGATAGAAATATAGATAGATAGATAGATAGATAGAAATATAGATAGATACATAGATAGATAGATAGAAATATAGATAGATAGATAGATAGATAGATAGATAGATAGATAGATAGATAGATAGATAGATAGATAGAAATATAGATAGATAGAAATATAGATAGATAGATAGAAATATAGATAGATAGATAGATAGATAGAAATATAGATAGATACATAGATAGATAGATAGATAGATAGATAGATAGATAGATAGATAGATAGATAGAAATATAGATAGATAGAAATATAGATAGATAGATAGATAGATAGATAGAAATATAGATAGATAGATTGATAGATATATAGAGAGAGGCAAGAAGAATACAGAAGGAGGACTGAACAGAAGGCAGGGGAGAGAGAGAGAGAGAGAGAGAGAGAGAGAGAGAGAGAGAGAGAGAGAGAGAGAGAAAGAGAGAGAGATAGATAGAGAGAGAGAGAGGAAAGAGAGATAGATTGGGTGTGGACTCACAAGCAATCAAAAACAAAGACACAATCAGACAGGCAGAAACAGAAAATGACATGGGAAAAGAACAGTAGATACTCAGAAATTCAAAATGAGACAGAAATGAAGAGTGTAAGAGGCAGAGCTACCACGCAAGGCTAGAGAGTCTGAGAGATTGCACAAATTTGAATTTGAACAGAGAGGGTGGGAGAATGGAATGTAAGGAGAGAGAGACAGTCAAATAAAAGAGACAGTCAAATAAAAGAGACAGTCAAATAAAAGAGACAGTCAAATAAAAGAGACATGCGGTGAGAGCGAAATGAGGAGACAGCTAGAGAGATATTCATCAGAGAGAGAGAGAGACACACACACGTTGAGAGGTATATGAGAGAGAAAACAGACAAACAGGCATAAAGAAGAAGATGAGGAGAGAGGCGGAGAGACAGACAGAGACAGACAGGAAAGAATATTTGAGAGGAGAGACAGACAGACAAACAAACATGAAGATGGGGGTTATCAGGAGAGAGGCAAATCAGAGAGACATTCAGAGAGAGAGTATTGCTTACACATTGATTCTCTTAAGTTGGGAAAAAGATTCTCAAGATGCAGCTAACTGTCATATGAAACTCAGGATAAACTATTAAATGAGGTTGAGAAACATTTAGATTCATGGCTAAATTCATGTTGAAGCAAACTTTTGTGTGAACAAATGTCCAAACAGCTAAAAAATGTTCTTTCTAGGTAGCATGTTTTCCACATATCCTCTAGATTTAAATATCTTCTACTAATTTAGACACGTTTTTAACTCCAGTATGAAAGTACCAGATATAACTTGTAAGGCGTTCTTCTTCTTTTTTCTTCTTTTTCTTCTTCTTCTTCTTCTTCTTCTTCTTCTTCTTCTTCTTCTTCTTCTTCTTCTTCTTCTTCTTCTTCTTCTTCTTCTTCTTCTTCTTCTTCTTCTTCTTCTTCTTCTTCTTCTTCTTCTTCTTCTTCTTCTTCTTCTTCTTCTTCTTCTTCTTCTTCTTCTTCTTCTTCTTCTTCTTCTTCTTCTTCTTCTTCTTCTTCTTCTTCTTCTTCTTCTTCTTCTTCTTCTTCTTCTTCTTCTTCTTCTTCTTCGTCTTCTTCTTCTTTTTCCTTTTTATTTTTTAATATTTCGCTCGCAATTAAGTATTACCTAATTCATCTGATTATTACGATAACTGCAATTTCCATGCAATGCATACGCGTGTACTGTATTTTCGTATTCCTTGCAATAGCATAGAAATTGCTGCACCTGTTAATCAAGGAATCCTGTCCAGGCAAGTGAATGATTCGCAGATCCAGTCGCGAATGCCTCTATACCAAGTAGATCTATTCTTTGCTTTTGACACAAGTAAAAGAACACAGGAGAATGGTAAGAATATCTTGGAAAGAAAAGAGGACAAATGAATCTATATTAGAAGAAACGAACCAAGAGAGATCCCTCATAAACACAATAAGGAAAAGGCAACTGAAATTTTTAGGACACATATGTCGCCATAAGGGACTGGAATTTTTATCTCTTACAGGCAAGATAGAAGGTACAAGAAGCAGAGGTAGACAAAGGATTACATTTCTTGATAGCTTGAGCTCTTTTGTGACAGGAAACAACAAAGACAACATAGCCTTACTGCGGATGACGGAAGATAGGGACAGGTGGAGAATCATGATCACCGATGTCTGTTCCAGACAGGGCATTTGAGAGAGAGAGAAAAGAACACCGAACGCATGTTAAGCACTCTGGAACGACAGAGACTGGGAACAGCTTTATCATCCTTCATTACTATAATCGGCGAAATAGCAAGCATGGGATTTTCATGCATATCCCGACATTGACTAGTCAAAACATTTCATGAAGGCAAGAATAGGGCTGGCTTAGTAACGTCTGACCATGTGACCAGTCAGTCTTCATTGCCAGACAGACGCTCTACAACCTGTACTTACAGGAGCTAATTTCATCCAACTTCTGTAATATTATTCCAGAGTCATCGGATCACATGACCTTTCTATTTGTCCCATTTCCCACCCCCTTTTTTTTCCTAATGAAAACGCAACTCTGGACTTCTGGAGCATAAGTTTCTGTATTCATTGGATGACCCAAAAACATAGGGCTGAATTCCTCCGTTATAGAAGTAGGGCGAAAGTTTCGGTTTATACAAGTAGAGCATAACAAATTACGCTAAGGTTGAGAATGCTTCAGTCTACACAACTGCCTGGAGGAAAACAATCTGTTAAGTTTTAAGTTACAAATTGTTCATATAAAATCGGCAAATTTCCGGTGAAATATCTCACTGGGATCTTTTCTTATGTGCGTCTGAAACGAGCTTTGAAGTCTTCAAAATTTGTTCTTGACCAAAGATAAAGGACGGCCACAGCTTGAACAGGAGTACAGGTAATGTAACCATCGCACCATAAACGATCATAGTAGTAGTAGTAGTAGTAGTAGTAGTAGTAGTAGTAGTAGTAGTAGTAGTAGTAGTTGTAGTAGTAGTAGTACAAGTAGTAGTAGCACGAGTAGTAGTAGTAGTAGTAATAGTCTAGTGGCAGAGGTAGTAGTAGTAGTAGTAGTAGTAGTAGTAGTAGAAGTAGTAGTAGTAGTAGTAGTAGCAGCACGAGTAGTAGTAGTAGTAGTAGTAGTAGTAGTAGTAGTAGTAGAGGTAGTAGTAGTAGTAGTAGTAGTAGTAGTAGTAGTAGTAGTAGTAGTAGTAGTAGTAGTAGTAGTAGTAGTAGTAGTAGTAGTAGTAGTAGTAGTAGTAGTAGTAGTAGTAGTAGTAGTAGTAGTAGTAGTAGTAGTAGTAGTCGTAGTAGTAGTAGTAGTAGTAATAGTAGTAGTAGTAGTAGTAGTAGTAGTAGTAGTAGTAGTAGTAGTAGTAGTAGTAGTAGTAGTAGTAGTAGTAGTAGTAGTAGTAGTAGTAGTAGTAGTAGTTGTAGTAGTAGTAGTAGCAGTCTTAGTAGTAGAAGTTGTAAGGTAAAGTATGGTCTAAAAAGAAATAGGCACACAACTTTATAATTACGGAACAAAAAAAGAAATTACAAAACTATTATCAATTCAACATTTAAACGTTTCACTTTGAAAGACAAATTTTTAAAATAATTTTGTAATAATACTGACGAAGCTTACAAGTGAAACGTTTTATATGTTGAATTGATAATAGTTTTGTTGTTTCTTTTTTTTTTGTTCCGTAATTATAAAGTTGTGTGCCTATTTCCTTTTAGACCTTGTATTATGCTATTGAAAGACACACACGCGTCCTTTTGGATCCTTTATAATTACCAAGTTATCCTCCAAGTGAGGTGTTTTTGCTTTCTGTTTGGATTTAAGGTAAGGTAAGGTAAGGTAACTTTATTAATCCCATCCAAGGAAATTAAAAATGACATGCTCTCAGGACACAAATACAATAATTATATAAATTATCTAGTATCACAGTATACAGGTGACATAAAATTATTGAGATATATATTTATATAAGTAGGTATCAAGAAAGTTGTAAAAAACTTGTAAGTAAAGAAAATGGGAGCGTGTCATTTTACGAGTAACATCAGATTGGAAAAGCAAAGGTAATTGAATGCAAAAGTATAATTATAATTTAGTTTTTCTTTTAACCCCCTCATTATATGATACGATAGATTTTGGAAAGAATGAGTTTAGGTGTCTATTTGTCCGTGTCTTTGAGACTCTCTATCAGTCACTACTTTCTGACAGTTGTTTTCCATGTAACATAGTGAGACTCTCTATCAGTCACTACTTTCTGACAGTTGTTTTCCATGTAACATAGTGAGACTCTCTATCAGTCACTACTTTCTGACAGTTGTTTTCCATGTAACATAGTGAGTGGGTGTGTCTTGTCTTTAAGAATTAATTTCTTTTTTTTTTATAATGCGCCGTTTTGTGACATTTTTTATAACGCGTCGTTTTGTGTCTTGTCTTTAAGACATTTTTGATAATGTGCCGTTTTGTGCCTTGTCTTTAAGACATTTTTTATAATGCACTGTTTTGTGTCTTGTCTTTAAGACATTTTTGATAATGTGCCGTTTTGTGTCTTGTCTTTAAGACATTTTTTACAATACACTGTTTTGTGTCTTGTCTTTAAGACATTTTTGATAATGCACTGTTTTGTGTCTTGTCTTTAAGACAACATTTTTTATAATGCACTGTTTTGTGTCTTGTCTTTAAGACATTTTTTTATAATGCGCCGTTCCCATGGTGTCATGATATCCTCTTGGTTTTTGCCTACAACCCCACCCTTTGTTTTCATCAGTTTGTTTATTCCCTGCCTATCTTTCCGTACTGCGCACCCATTATATTTAAGCTTTGCCACGACGATGAGAGGTTGCCTCCCCAGAATACCAGACCAAAAGTCATTGTGCTGCTTACCATAGACTGATGAGTGGAACAACTGAAGCAAGTTTTTATTAACATTGAATAAGCCAAGTTTTCTCAAACAGTATATTCGGGGTTTTGTTTTCTTTACCACGGCTTCTGTGTTTTGTCTCCACGTCAGTTTATTGTCTAGCGCTATACCAATATATCTGTATGTGTCTACTCGCTCTACGTCTTTATATTTTATAATGGTCATGTCAGGTTGCGTAGTCTTTTTTACAAAAATCTATTATCATTTCTTTAGTCTTGTTGACATTGAGAACTAGATGATTAACGTCGCACCAGTCAACAAAATATTTTACTTCTTAGATGTAGTTAGTACAATCATGGTTCACATCTATTGTCAAAACAGTGTCGTCGGGATATTTATCAATTTTGCAATTATTATGTGTCGCTTTGCAGTCTGGTGTGTATAATGTATACTTGTACTGTAACAGTAGTAGTAGATACAGTGAATAATTTTATTAGTAATATTGGTAGCAAATGTTGTTGATCTTTTGAAGGAGTATTTATAACAGCTATAGAAGATGAAATCATATTATTTCTGATTTTCTTTCTTTTAGGAGATTTAAAAACAGTGGCATGAATTTTAGCAGTAGCTTGATGTACCAAGTTAGCTTAAACTAATTTCGGGTTAAATTTAAAATCCTAAATAATCTTTACTCTCTATGTTAATTGATTTGTTGTTTGTTTACTTATTACTATAAAAAAGTATTATGTATTATTTTTCAAATATTTTCCATAAATTTTACATTACTTAATAATCAGCTTCTTAGTCTGTGGTTGGATGGGGAGGGGTAGTGCGCAAAATGCTTCAAGGTTCAGTGCAATGGCTACGGACGGTAATTGGTTCGAGCGTGACATTGCTGATGTATGGGTTGGATAAGGCAGGTGTTGCGTGTTTAAAGATAGTTTGTATTTATCAAAAAATAAATAAATAAATAAATAAATAAATAAAACTTCAGAAACTGAAAAAAGATTTTTATATAGTTACAATGGGGAAGCGAGGGTAGATGGCCGAGAGGTGAGAAGGCTATATGTAAAGAGTCTCTCATGAATAGCTTATTATGCAAGACGGGATTGACATGTTTTTTTTAAATCATAAGAATGTGCAAATTGTATATATGCGCATAGCTGAAAGGAATGTGTTTTATAAATCTGATAAGGTTATGTACATATGTCACTTGTAACGTCTGGGCTAAGCTCTCCCAATTTCATGTATCACCTGTGAAAGTCACCTTCTATACATTTTTGACGCGTATACGTACGTTAAATTAATAGTTGTGTTGCTTCATTTTTCCCTTTATTATTAAATTGTGTGCCTGTTCCTTCTTAGCCTCTGTTTTTTTACAATCTACAGACTCACACGTCCTTTTGAATCCATTTTAATTACCAAGTTGTTCTCCAAGTGGGGTGTTTTTGCTCTTCTATTTAGAAAGAGAGAGGGGAGGGAGAGAGAGAGAGATAGATACATATATATATATATATATATATATATATATATATATATATATATATATATAGAGAGAGAGAGAGAGAGAGATAGAGAGAGAGAGAGAGAGAGAGAGAGAGAGAGAGAGAGAGAGAGAGAGAGAGAGAGAGAGAGAGAGAGAGAGAGAGAGAGAGAGAGAGAAAATGAGAAATTTGTTTGGGCTGGGGTTTTTTCCCTTCATTTTGCGGGGTTTTTTTTAAGAACATGGTCATTGATCAAATGAATTTGTTACATCCATAAAAAAGCGCATAATTGATTAATTCAAGTGTTATTGGGATTCTTTGAAATACAAAAGAAAAAAAAAAGTTTTTCATATCATTTTTCTGCATTTTATCAATTCAAAGCTTAAGCTCTCCACTTCATCTAGTCCAAGTTGTTGATCAACCATTCCCCCTCCACATAGGAGTCCTGTTACGTACCACAACACGTTTAAATCATATCAGAGAATTACAGTACCGCTCTCAGATCTAAGAGAGACTAATTTCTAGCATCTGACTATTTCCATGCTAAATTTGTAGCCGTCCAACTATTTCATAGTAACGTAATAAGAGCACAATACAAGTGAAATGTTTTTTACAAATCAATTTCAACTTAAGTTGAGGTTTGAATCGACCCTGTAGGCATCAAAACTCCAATCCCACGCGCTAATCACTGTGCTACTTCGTGCCAATTACTGTTTTTTTTTTTTTAACCACTACTAATTGTTTTTCTTTTCGTCAGATATGGCTTCTGAGGCATCTGACAAGATGGAGGGGTGGACCAACCAGGTGCTGGTCTATCTAGCACTGACCCTGGGTCTGATTCTTTTGGTGAAATACCTGCTGTCACCCAGGCCTCCTCACAACATCCCACCATTCCCGGCTAAACCCTACCCGATCATGGGGCATCTGCCCTACTTCAAAAACGGACTGAAAAAGCAGCTTGAGAAATGGACAGAGTCGTGAGTGTTACCAAGGTTGTTAAACTTAGTCAGTTCAATAAGATAGGTGGGTTGAGTTCAATAATACTTGGATAGTTCTATCTTCATCTTCCTTTGACTAATGTTAAGTATTTTTCTATTCAGACATCTTGGAGAGAGCGAGATCGAACTAATGTGAGCGATTGTGTCGATTACTGTAAATCAAACCTTGCTAGCAGCCAACGTAAGGCCATCATAAAAAAAAATCTGAACAATATTTTTTTGGTATTCGTTGTACAAAATGCTTCACACCTTAGATGAAACAGGTGATTTAACTGAAAGTTAGAA
>JAWDGP010000851.1:0-37500 GCA_033675545.1 Elysia crispata
TATCTAACTCCCTAATGAGTTTCTACCTACAACTATTATCAACACCATTTTTGATAGTCAACTTTATCAACACATTGGCAACAGGGCGGCGCATTTACAAAATGCTAATTTTTGTTACCACTGAGGCTGATGAAACAACCCGCTGTTTCATGTAGATCACAATTTATGATAAGACATGTGGAAGATTGTGGTCTTGTTGAAAGAAAGATTGATGAAACTGCTCCCTTGTGAATCTCAAAACAAGTGGTCTGCGCTAGCTTTTGACGGGGTAATAGGTGAGTGGAACCACTCGAGGTGTTAAGACAATAATTAGGGAAACATACTCCTATTAACAATTATGCTCATCAAACAAATTAAAAAAGTATATATCAAGTATTTCTCAAGCAAATTTTTTTTCAAACTTGTCCACCTTCGCAACGGTTTTCTCTTAATCTCCAAAGAGAATGAATGAACACTGAGAAGCGTCTGACAAAAGCCTTCCTCACACATGCGAGATCAGACGGAATTTTCGGTCTTGTGTTGCGAACTACCAGAATCAAAGTTTGGATTGCCTGACTAAAATTCAAAACTCAATAGATAAGACGATAAAACAAAGCAAGAGGTTTTTGGGCTCTTTAGATATTTTGTATCCTTCAAAAACAAAATACCACCTCCTTCAAACCAGTAAGAAACCATTGTAGATAACTTTCCTATGATTGATTGACATTCTCTAGTCATTGAGCTAGGTGTTCTGTCTTCAAAAGAAATCTTTTAGTCTGAAAACACGTCTACAGTCTAAAAACTTTAACAATGCGAATTAACAGGCTCGTTCGCATTGTCAGTTTAAAAAAAATTGTGCTGGCAATACCTGTCCACACACCAGAACCATAACGCTAAAACGCATTAAAATACAACTTGTACTGACAGACTTAATGCCTTGTCTATTATAATGAAGGATAGTCTCTACAAATAAAGAGTTCATTGCGAAGTTCGCTTTCCAGAGGGGGGCAAAGGTTTTTGGTTGTTTTTTTTGGTATCACAATTCTGCAGCATGAGCTTTTTGAATATTTTAAATATGTCAACAAATTTCAACAAAACTTAGAAGCCGTCTTGAAATAATTTTTAAAAAATAGATTCAGCATTAAACCATTTAAATGGAACAGTGCATCCTCACCAAATTCACAACCCATCAGACGCTACTGGATGTGCACTGAAAATAAAAGCTACTCAAGCGATACTTTGTCAAAAGCAAAAAAAAAGAAATGTTTACGCATCCGTTGTCTTGATAAATGTTAAAGAAGGAGAATGGGAGTAAAAAAAAAGCACAAAGAGAAAAATTGGAAAAACCAGAGACTGCCACTCACTCAAGGCTTGGATTTTATCAGTGGGAGTAATAGTTAGCTTTAAGTCAGTTTGAAAAAAAACAACCAGTGATTACTATGCAATTAAAAAAGAATTTAACATATAAGGTGCTTAATCGGATTCATAAAAGAGATTTTATGTTTGGAGAGAGTCTGAAAATGGATACAAAGATAGAAGAGAGAGACTGAGAGAGAGCGAGAGACAGAGACAGAGACAGAGACAGAGACAGACAGACTGACATTGGTTGCTAAACAAAACCCACTCTAAAATCCTTCTAAGTGTTGGCGAACATGCATTTATAGTACAATTTAAAAAAGTCTTGAAAATTTAAATAATAAAGATAACAACTTTCTCTTTTTTGTTTCCTTTTTTTTAGATCTGTTATATGTGTGTTCGCTTTTATTCGACTTCTGACTTCCACTTTTTTCTTGATGGACGATAATGGCGACAGGTTTTAAATATTGCAATCCAAGTTAATACAAACGTTGACGAAACAATATTTTTTTTGGACAAAATTACAACAACATTAATTTTAATCAAAGTCATGATAGAACAAAAAGCCTCTTTGTTATCACTGTAAACGCCATGCGCAGTTTGGTAGTGATTGGTTCTTGAGTTTTAGGCGAATGAAGTTTCGTATTTGCCAAGTATTTAATAGATAATCACATTTTTGCCTTTAATTTCTAAAAACACTAGTTTGATGGAAAATAATCTAATCCTTAAAGAGTTTACAACTTTAAGCTAAATTTGACGTTTTTAGGGGGTCTAAAAATGCTCAGTTAGATGGTCCTCATTTTTCGCCAAGTTTTATTACAAATGGATTTAAATATAACAATAACAATAATTTGTTTTAAAAGCGGCATTCGCTCTGTAAATTGTACACCCTGCGTACAGTGTTTAAAATGTTGTTTGGTTTGTCAAAACAAGTTTTGGAAAACTAATTTGATGAATTAAATGCAATAAAATGAATATATAATTTTTCAAGATAATTAATTTTTTAGCCTAATTCCATAACTTTTCTTTCTTTATTTTTTTTTGTACCACGTGGGACACTGATCTTGGCAGATCAAAATTCAGTAAACTTCATCATTGTACATAAGGTGTTTTGGAGCAGATAACGGGGAAAGAAATAACATAGATACTTAGGCATTTAAACGAATTAAAATTATGATGTACGAAGTTTTTTTGTTCAAGGCTTTTAAGTAACAGAGCAACTTGGCCAAAAAGAAAATCTGGAATAATCAAAACAACAATTTTTTTTCTTTGTGTGCGCACTGAAAACTATAAATTGAAATGTTGAATGAAACCCAATTTTCCCCGGAATTTTTTTATTACAGAAGTATTGTTTGAAATGTCGCCTCGAGAATAAAAAGTTATGCAGACATGTCAGAAGTGTAAGTAGAAAAACAAATTAAACCATGGAACTGACTAGAACCTAATAATGGCATAAGATTTTATATTTTTAGTAAGACCTTTTTCGAAAAACAGAAGTTAAAAAACACAACAAAAAATTTAATCACCAAAAATAAACAAGTGACTTATAATGATGTTGCTAGAATCTAAAGCTAGAAGGCTGACATGTATATTACACTTCAATTAGATCTACACCAAGGGCCTAGATATAACGCTAGAGATTGGAGTCCAAAATCTAGATATAGAGGCAACTTTGGGCTAAACATTCAACTCAGAACCATTGTCTAAATCAGAATCGAACTAAATATTACGCTAAGCATAATATGAGTCTAGAATGTAGATCTCGATGTAATTAATGTAGATCCTAGCCCTTTGTGAAAAAGAACCACGTTTAAATTGAATATTAATTTACGCTGAAATATTAAGGATTTTAAAAATATGGAGATATTGTATTATAAAGATTATTGTTATAAGCGTGAAGTCAAAATCTTAATTTAATAGATTTGAATACTTGATCAACAGTGCAATAAGTAGATAAATAAATAAATAGGCAAAATTTCGTGCATGTTAAATTTCAAAACCTCTTTGTCGAAATTCCAAACGTTTGTTTCAAAGATTCTGAAAAAAAGATACTGAGATGGAAAAATCTTAAAATAGGCAGACTTTTTACATCGGTCAATGTATGGATTTGAAGACTTCCGCATAAAATATTTAGCTGAGCAGTTAATAGGCCTATTTTCTCTCTAATATGAATCAAAATAAACGAAAAAATCATTCACATAAGTTTCTGCTAATTTCACAATGAACAGATGATAGGATCCCTTTTAGATTAGTTAACTTCAGCAATCCTCATCCTTTTCATAAAATGCTCAAGCATCAAATTTTATCTGTTTTTCCCAACGACAGCGCGTCTGTCCTGACATACTGAAGTGTCAGTCTTTAAAGTTTTTGATTGCGGTTTTTATTTTTAATCTAATTCTTTAATCGTGTTTGTGGATCTAATCATTGAAGGATTGTAAAATTATATAAAATTGCTTTTAAGATCTTCAAATTCTCTTTTTTGGTCTCTATAATAATCTAAACAAAGTGAATATTTAACATTTAAACATTATTTTTTAAGATAATAATATTAGCTCCAGTGTACAAAATTGGCAAAACAAGAAGTTTCTGATCTATGGTGCAAAAGGAAATTGGCTGTTCGGAATAATGGTAAATACTTCTAAAGTAACCAGAGTAATCGGTCACAACATTCAACTTGATGCTAAATCGGTTTCTATTAGGTACACAACTCAACAGCTTATCCAATTATCCTCTTTAGGGTCGACCTTCCAGAGTGGAAACACAGTGATTTCAATCTTCTGCAGATGAAAGCATCCACTGTTCCCACCATTTATTGCGACATGCCGGGGGCAATTAATTCTCTGAAAAGTGCCTCTATTGACGAAATGCTCACTTGTTTTCTTGAGGACGAGAAAAACTTTGAAGATATGAACGTGTCAAGTAGCGGCCTTGATCTCAGGGCTGTTGTTCAGTTCAGCGCTTATACCAATCGCAGAACTGGAAGGAGATATGCAGATCTTGTCGGTTTGTCAAGAGTTATGTGTCAAAGTAAACAGGAACACAATGGATTCGAGATCGATGAAAGATGTGGCTGCAGCAACACTGGCTGTGATAACAGCAGTTGGTGTGGGCGTCATTACGATAACGGTGACTGCAACAACAACATCAACAACAACGGTTCTGGCGACTACAACAGCAGCAGGCGCGACAATGGTAAGACCCCTCTGTCCATGCTGCGGCCAGACGGAAACAAGTGGACCCTGGTGCCCTGCTCCACGCTCAACAGCAACATCAATAAGGGAGGGTGCCAGTAAGTTTGATTGTGGAGGGGGGGGAGGCTAATTATTTGGTTTATTGATTGATTGATTGACTGATTCAAAAAGTACCCGACTGATTGATATAATCTTTTCAAAACAAAATTATCACAAAGTGTTTCTTGTATATAAAAAAAAAACAGTCTCCAAGAGAATGTGTAAAACTGAAATAACCCATATCATTTAATGCCAAATTTAAGATAACAGCAAGCGATATCAAATTGGATCATGATCTGATTTACCTCCCCTCGCTCCCTCCTTTTTTCCCTAACCACGAATATATTCCATATTGCTCTCGGCATGTAGTTTTAAATTTATGATATCAGATCAACTCTTTGCGAACTCTGTTTCTTACATGTGACAACACAATCATATATGTTATAAGTAAGTGTATTAAAAAAAACTGAGATACAAAATTAATGTTTCATGACCAACACGACTTCTATTGTGATGGGCAGGTGGAAGTGTTTTAAGGGCACCATAGCTTTACCTAAATTCTATTTAATACAAATACCCCTCTAGCATTTTGAAACATATCTTTTTGTTAATTTAACCTTTTGTGTATGTGTGTGTGTGTGTGCTGTACAGAAACTTTGAGGATTGGCCAGGAAATCTCGGCATGGGGAAAGGAGTGTACCTGGAGACCCCACATATTGATTTTCTCATCTGTATGGCCAGGTCAGGTAAGCCACACAGGCGCGAGTTCCCCAAATTTATTCTTGTCGTTATCAGATAATTTCTGAGTCTCAAGACTCATTGAAAAGAACAGTTTTTGCTACAAATCTACTCTATTGTTCATTTTGATATAACAGCAAAAAAGCCAAGTTTTGGAATGTGAAAATACTGTGATGAAAGTATATTAAAGTAATCCTATTCTATAAACAACCATAAAGATCTATAGTTATTACGTTATTGCTTACGCAAGTATGTATTTTTTGCATTTAGTGTGTTTGTAAGTTTAAGTTAGTGTCCTGAATGAAAACAAAAAACAACCAAACCACAATTTGTTACAGACAAGTAAAATCTCAGATTTGTCAATGTGAAAGCAAATTGGGCTATTCGAATTTTAAAATAGTTAATAAAATGTTTAAAAAACAAAAAACAAAAAAACCTGAAACACACTGCAATGAAAACTGCTATATCATAAACTAGATTTTAAAAAAAGCAAGGTTTGGAAAGACAATTCCATTACTAGCAAAAATTAAACAAAAATCTATTTATGATACAATGATAGCCATAGTTATTATGAGCACTGCCTCCATAATCACCTTTCAACTGATATTATTATAGCTATCAAAATTACTGTTATTAACGGTAACCTTGCTGCTTGAAATGATTTAAAGTATTTGAACAGAAAGCAAAAAAAAAAAAAAAAAACAATCGTGAAGCCGATAAAATAAAGAAATAATACAATAAAGGTATAGAGGACATGGTTAACACAGACGGAAAAAGAAAAAAAAACAACTTGTCATAATAAACCAAAGTAAGATTGAAACTTGAAAAAAAAATAAAAGGTTTAATTGACAAAAGCCCAAATTTCAGTACCAAAAGAAGTAAAGGATACAGCTCCCATCATGACCATTCCTTTTCCTTGCCCACTCTGAATATCACCGACATGTCATGATTGTGTCAGGCCAATCTCGAGACGAGATCCTGTCGCGGTGCGAGGCGGCCCTGCTCGCGGCAGACGTGAACAACGTCACAGAGAGCTACCTGATCGCGGCCAAGTACGGCCTGACGAATATCATGGACTCCCTCATAGAGCTAATCAGAGAGAACTTCATCCTCGTCTCCCAGACCAAGCAGTTTCTGGAGCTCCCGGTGGACCTGATGGAGGTCAGTGGCCGCAGGCTGTTCTGTCACGTCGTTGTTTGCTTGGTCTGTGTCAAACAGTGGCCGCAGGCTGTTCCGTTACGTCGTTGTTTGGTTGGTTTGTGTCAAACAGTGGCAGCAGGCTGTACCGTCACGTCGTTATTTGCTCGGTCTGTGTCAAACAGTGACCGCAGGCTGTACCGTCACGTCGTTGTTTGCTCGGTCTGTGTCAAACAGTGACCGCAGGCTGTACCGTCACGTCGTTGTTTGCTTGGTCTGTGTCAAACAGTGGCCGCAGGCTGTATCGTCACGTCGTTGTTTGCTTGGTCTGTGTCAAACAGTGACCGCAGGCTGTTCCGTCACGTCGTTGTTTGCTTGGTCTGTGTCAAACAGTGTCCACAAGTTTGCGCATCCTGATAGCTTTAATGAGTTAGAGACGACCGCGTTTAGTGCATAACCTTTAAGTATATTTTTAGTGAGTTTCTTAATCGATTTGTATCTGAATAAGAGGTTTCCGTGAACCAAAGTTAAACTTGCTAAGATTCGTAAAAGGTAGTTTGTCACGGAGAGCTACCTGATCGCGGCCAAGTACGGCCTGACGAATATCATGGACTCCCTCATAGAGCTCATCAGAGAGAACTTCATCCTCGTCTCCCAGACAAAGCAGTTTCTGGAGCTGCCGGTGGACCTGATGGAGGTCAGTGGCCGCAGGCTGTTCTGTCACGTCGTTGTTTGCTTGGTCTGTGTCAAACAGTGGCCGCAGGCTGTTCCGTTACGTCGTTGTTTGGTTGATCTGTGTCAAACAGTGGCCGCGGGCTGTTCCGTCACGTCGTTGTTTACTTGGTCTTTGTCAGACAGTGGCCGCAGGCTGTTCCGTTACGTCGTTGTTTGGTTGGTCTGTGTCAAACAGTGGCCGCAGGCTGTACCGTCACGTCGTTGTTTGCTTGGTCTGTGTCAAACAGTGGCCGCAGGCTGTTCCCTGACGTCGTTGTTTGCTTGGTCTGTGTCAAACAGTGGCAGCAGGCTGTACCGTCACGTCGTTGTTTGCTTGGTCTGTGTCAAACAGTGGCCGCAGGCTGTTCCCTGACGTCGTTGTTTACTTGGTCTGTGTCAAACAGTGGCCGCAGGCTGTTCCGTCACGTCGTTGTTTGCTTGGTCTGTGTCAAACAATGGTCGCAGTCTGTACCGTCACGTCGTTGTTTGCTATGTCTGTGTCAAACAGTGGCCGCAGGCTGTTCCGTCACGTCGTTGTTTGCTTGGTCTGTGTCAAACAGTGGCCGCAGGCTGTTCCGTCACGTCGTTGTTTGCTTGGTCTGTGTCAAACAGTGGCCGCAGGCTGTTCCGTCACGTCGTTGTTTGCTTGGTCTGTGTCAAACAGTGGCCGCAGGCTGTTCCGTCACGTCGTTGTTTGCTTGGTCTGTGTCAAACAGTGGCCGCAGGCTGTTCCCTGACGTCGTTGTTTGCTTGGTCTGTGTCAAACAGTGGCCGCAGGCTGTTCCGTCACGTCGTTGTTTGCTTGGTCTGTGTCAAACAGTGGCCGCAGGCTGTACCGTCACGTCGTTGTTTGCTTGGTCTGTGTCAAACAGTGGCCGCAGGCTGTACCGTCACGTCGTTGTTTGCTTGGTCTGTGTCAAACAGTGGCCGCAAGCTGTACCGTCACGTCGTTGTTTGCTTGGTTTGTGTCAAACAGTGGCCGCAGGCTGTACCGTCACGTCGTTGTTTGCTTGGTCTGTGTCAAACAGTGGCCGCAGGCTGTACCGTCACGTCGTTGTTTGCTTGGTCTGTGTCAAACAGTGGCCGCAGGCTGTACCGTCACGTCGTTGTTTGCTTGGTCTGTGTCAAACAGTGGCCGCAGGCTGTTCCGTCACGTCGTTGTTTGCTTGGTCTGTGTCAAACAGTGGCCGCAGGCTGTATCGTCACGTCGTTGTTTGCTTGGTCTGTGTCAAACAGTGACCGCAGGCTGTTCCGTCACGTCGTTGTTTGCTTGGTCTGTGTCAAACAGTGTCCACAAGTTTGCGCATCCTGATAGCTTTAATGAGTTAGAGACGACCGCGTTTAGTGCATAACCTTTAAGTATATTTTTAATGAATTTCTTAATCGATTTGTATCTGAATAAGAGGTTTCCGTGAACCAAAGTTAAACTTGCTAAGATTCGTAAAAGGTAGTTTGTTAGCTGTTTAAATGTATATAATTATGCTTTTTATAACATTTTTAAAGTGTGGATCAAAGTGAATTTGTTTTTCGGAAGAAAATAGGAAGTAGACATTAGGGCGTAAGTCATGAAGTTATCAAATACGATCAAGATAAAAAAATAATTCTGTTTCTGACCTAAATAATATAGTTTAGCCGTAGCAAGGATTGGCATGGTAGTCGAATAAAGAAAGATCGCCACTAACTCATTGAGCGAACCATCACATCTTAGTTGCCCAATCAATTTCAGAGTATTTTTTGTCGACATAAACTTGAACTGTTCTTCGTGAAAGCTGAACTTTCAGTCTTCCAATAGATCTTTTATATCGGGTAAAGTACGATGAACACAAATAAAAAGTGTGTCTTTGTGCCGCATGCTTTTCTTCTATTTCAGAAAACAAAAGTTTAGTCTTCTATTTTTTTAAGAAGATGATAATGAACATTAAAATAGGGCTTTTTGTACACGACAGAGCACTTAGACAATAATAATGGTCTATAAAGCCAGAAGAAATAAATTTATTTTGAAAAGCTTGAGATTGGTAAGCCCACTTTGCACATTTAGGTTTTGCACAAAAAGAAAAGAAAGAAAAATTACGTGGCAAGAGACGCCGCACACTTGAAGACACGGCTGAAGTCTCGAGGGTTGTATCCACCTGCCAGACACGTAAATATCATTGATTTATTTGTTTGCTGCCTTTTAGGTGCTGTGATAAGCAAAGCAATAGTTCAATACAGCAAGACCGATAACCTTGCTCTTTCCTTATCTATTTGAATATCCTTTTAAACTCTCATTATAATGTATTTTAGAACGTACAAAAAGGGCCAAATAGTCTACTGCGTTGCGGTAATTCAAATGTGCCCCTGCGTTTTGTACATGCATAGTAATGAATGTTATGGGGAGACCTAAAATTTGTTGTAGTTTTATGAAAAAACATAACGTTTGTTTGATTCACCCGCCATCTTCTGTGCTTGCAGCTGTTTTTGAGCGACACTTTTGTAAATGTGGAGGACGAGCTGGATGTGTTCGCCGCTGCTTTACGGTGGATCGACTACAATAAACAGGAACGTCTCTGTCAGTCAGGTTAGTATTCACCGGTGCTTTACGGTGAATCAACTACAACAAACAGGAACGTCTCTGTCAGTCAGGTTAGTATTCACCGCTGCTTTATGGTGAATCAACTACAACAAACAGGAACGTCTCTGTCAGTCAGGTTAGTATTCACCGCTGCTTTACGGTGAATCAACTACAACAAACAGGAACGTCTCTGTCAGTCAGGTTAGTATTCACCGCTGCTTTACGGTGAATCAACTACAACAAACAGGAACGTCTCTGTCAGTCAGGTTAGTATTCACCGCTGCTTTACGGTGAATCAACTACAACAAACAGGAACGTCTCTGTCAGTCAGGTTAGTATTCGCCGCTGCTTTACGGTGGATCGACTACAACAAACAGGAACGTCTCTGTCAGTCAGGTTAGTATTCGCCGCTGCTTTACGGTGGATCGACTACAACAAACAGGAACGTCTCTGTCAGTCAGGTTAGTATTCGCCGCTGCTTTACGGTGGATCGACTACAACAAACAGGAACGTCTCTGTCAGTCAGGTTAGTATTCGCCGCTGCTTTACGGTGAATCAACTACAATAAACAGGAACGTCTCTGTCAGTCAGGTTAGTATTCACCGCTGCTTTACGGTGGATCGACTACAATAAACAGGAACGTCTCTGTCAGTCAGGTTAGTATTCACCGCTGTTTAGGGTGGATCGACTACAACAAACAGGAACGTCTCTGTCAGTCAGGTTAGCCATTCTTCCCCTTTACCACGTCAGTAGGATCAGTGCTTGTATATGGTGGGGTGCAGAAAAAAGATACTGGTGGGCATTATACTTATCCTCCACTCACTCCGACGTATTGTCTGTGCACATATGCTGCCAGTAGTTTGATATTTGCTATTTGTATTTAGCCATCTTTTTCAATCATTCGCGTCCTTGAAATGTGCCAGTTAAGCCCATAAGGAGAGGATTTTTTTAATGCACTTTGTGGTTTTTTTTCTTCATTTTTACTCTTTGCTTAAGTTATAATCTTTCTTTTCACTATCATTCACCAAAATTTTTTTTTCCACATTCATATATCAAAACATCCATGAAAACATTTAAGATTATCCAGTCTTCTAAGCCTTGAAGCGGGTGCCTTTTATACGAATGACAAAAGCTTGCTGACTTAATCAATAATTGCTACATGGAGCAATGTATCAAACAGAAATACTTCTTTTGACCTCCTGTCTTTGTTTTTTCTAAACAGAATCATCTATAACCTCTCACTACTCCAAGGCATCTTTTCTGTCCGATTCTAACTAATTTATGCCTCTCTCAAAGGTGATCAGTTATTTAGCATTTTTTTTTCATCATTCCAAAGCATATGATAGGTCAAAGGGAAAAAGATAATTTGAAATCTACTCATGAATAACTCATCAGAAATGTTCTTTTAATTTTAGACTCGTTATGTGATCAATGACGCTCTTGGAGTGCATCTTTTACCCATGGACCCAGTTTGAATTTTATCAACCACTAAATGTTCACGTATGAACAGACGGCGATGATCATCCTTGTATAAAAAAACAACAACTGTGAGATAGAAATGCAAACAGTGTGAAAATTGCTACAACAAATGAATCGGAAGTAAAAGTTGGTGTGAACGGAGTTGTCTGATTCACGATTCGTGTCGTGGCAAGATGATGTGGTCCGCTCGATACACCCGAATCTTGGCGCTTTTAAAAACCTTCGCGGGCAACGGTCTTTTATCCGTTTAGAGAGCTGGTGTCAATTAAATTATGGATCACTAACACAAACTTTGTCAATGACATGAATTTTATATAAACAATTTTAGAGTTATATATTATACATAAAAACAGGTTGAGCCATTCGAGACAGATATCCAGGACTCCGTCTCGCATTTTACAAAGCGTTGCGTGACTCGTTATGAAAAATTAATTGTGTCTGTGGCCAAAACAAAGTAACAAAATTTAGCAGAAATAGCGAGCCACATTTGCATTCACCAAATTGTTCAAGAGTTGAATCACCTGTCTGGAGTTTTACTAGAGCATCGCAGATGACCAGACAGTAGATGCGATCATATAGCAGCAGAGATCTGGACGGGATTGCAACTCGGTCACATCATCAGCTGTAAACACATGGTCCACACACACAGCTGCTGTTATCTGCTGTAAACACATGGTCCACACACACAGCTGCTGTTATCTGCTGTAAACACATGGTCCACACACACAGCTGCTGTTATCTGCTGTAAACACATGGTCCACACACACAGCTGCTGTTATCTGCTGTAAACACATGGTCCACACACACAGCTGCTGTTATCTGCTGTAAACACATGGTCCACACACACAGCTGCTGTTATCTGCTGTAAACACATGGTCCACACACACAGCTGCTGTTATCTGCTGTAAACACATGGTCCACACACACAGCTGCTGTTATCAGCTGTAAACACATGGTCCACACACACAGCTGCTGTTATCAGCTGTAAACACATGGTCCACACACACAGCTGCTGTTATCTGCTGTAAACACATGGTCCACACACACAGCTGCTGTTATCTGCTGTAAACACATGGTCCACACACACAGCTGCTGTTATCTGCTGTCAGAAGAACAATTGTGTGTCACTGTTAAACATATCTTTCCTTTCTTTAGTATGCTCAATCTGCCTTTTTACTCAGTCCATCTCTCTCTCTCTCTCTCTCTCTCTCTCTCTCTCTCTCTCTCTCTCTCTCTCTCTCTCTCTCTCTCTCTCTCTCTCTCTCTCTCTCTCTCTCTCTCTCTCTCTCTCTCTCTCTCTCTCTCTCTTTCTCTCTCTCTATTTATGTTTATATATATAGATATATTTTATATATATATATATATATATATGTGTGTGTGTGTGTGTTTGAAGATTAATACGAAAGATTAATTGACGTGCTGAATACGAGACCAAAAGCACAAAAGCTCTAAAGTCACTCGCAGATTTAGCCAAAAATAGTTCCTGCTGGATCTGGAGCAAATGTTCCAATTATTGTGAGACCAGTTGGCGCAGTGCCTGAATTAGTAATCCAGCCAATATGAAGGCATGGGTTCGAATCCAGCGCTGTGGGAACAAAAATTCCGGGGAGACAGGAAGTCATGACCTGAGTTTCTACCTTTGACTTGTAGATTAATGACTAAGAAATCTACAGATGTGTCTATCCAACAGGTTAAAAGACCTATGAATCTAAGGATATCTGATCTTTTTTTTTTTGTTTGTATCGTTTTGTATCTTATTTCAAAGCATATTCGGAAGTTTTTTTAATATTCTTCTTTGAACAAAACCTGTTTCAAGGAGAAAAGATTTTGTCATGCTTCTCATATCCGCAATTTCCAACCACTTGTCGCTGCAGGCCGAATACTCAACTGCATCCGGTATGAGAGGATCAATCCCCTGGACATCCGGGACCACGTCGAGCCCAACATCCATCTGTTCAATGGACCGTGTGGGCCTGAAGCTCTAGTCAACATCTACAGGTGAGCAAAAAGGGGATGGGCTACGTTGACGTGCAGGTTATGTCGGGGAGAATGCACACTGGTCCTATGTGGGGGAGGAGCGTGTGCCAGGCTTGTTGGTCTGACCTGACTGCAGAGGCCGTGATATTCTCAAGCACGTTCCGATTGCGTTCTTAACTTTACGATTCTTCTAATGGGAATGGTCGGAGTTATGCTGAGCAGTCTGGTCTGGACCTTCTTAAAGACTATGCCCTAGTCATTATTTGGTGATTTATTATTGATGAGTTATTTAAAAACCAAAAGCGTTTGAACTGGTAATTAAAAGGACCGAATTTTCTCTCTCAATATAAACGTTTCAATAGTTTTGTTTATTCTGTGAGATGATAAGATACTTCCCTTAAGAATTTGCCATTTGATAGTTCAAGTAGAGATGACAACAGCTGCCACCGTCGTTGAATCTATAATAAATTAATAAATTCGGTCTCGAACATTCGCTGCAAAAAAGCTGAATATTTAATTTTTTTTTACCTATTACCGAAAGTAAGATATTTAATCATGTTACAGCTAGAGCATGCTATGACTCCACACTGCTACAGTGGGACAATGTAATTTAGGAATAAAAGACTTTCTACTGTCAACAGAGGCACTCGCTAAATCTTTTTATTAGCTACCACATCCCCCCCCCCTTTCCCCCTTAAAAACGATGAGATTCTCTTCGCGGATTTGAACACCTTTCATGGGGAAGTTGAGAGACACATTGTTCTGATCCACCTTGACTGTCAGAGGCCTGTTTGATATGAAGAAAACGCATTGAGTAATCTTTTCTTAATTGACCAGATAAAACAATCCAAGCACAGCAAACTATAGTTCCAGCCCTTTAGAAGGAGAATAATTTAGGAAGATGTTTTAACAGGATTTCAAAAAATTGACTTCAAACACTTCTATGATAGTTGACCCTCATTGGAAACAGAGAGAGATGTCGGAAATATTTATTATAAATGTTGCGTACTCTGTCCACTGTGATATGAACAGTACTGAGTACTGGAGATACTGGAAACTCCCCGAGGCCTCTCCGTAATGAGTTTCCGACTCAAGTCCCATCTCACTAACGATGATCATCAAGATAAATACCGGAGACACCGTTTTGTAAACTGATGCCTCAGCCCCAAAGTTTGTTGTCCGCGGTCAGAAAACTGCTCCCATAGCAGGCTTAAAATATCCTCTTTCCAATCAAGTATCCGCCCGTGGGCCAGTCAGGAACTTCCGGTCTGTAGGCCAGTAACCGCTGCGGCAGCTCATCAATAATTAAGCCTGGTGTTGGCTCTTTCAAACGGTCATCAGGCCTGGACCAGTTCACAGCCTCGGGCGACTCGCAAAGCTTTGTCCGTTAACGACTTCCAATGGACGCAGTTTGCAGGAAAACCTGCGACACGATACCTCTGCTTACGACGCTCGCAGAATTTACCGGAAATAATTGCCAACGGCGGAAGTTTGGCCGAATTTGGCTTGAAAAACAAATTATACTCTGACCATTACGGTACTTTTAGAAATATCACATTTCGGCTTGTATGTTTCTCTGCCGAAAAAGTATACGTTCTGTTTTTATCTGTCGCTTGATTAATGAAAATTACCTTTATATAACATATGACTGATGCGGAATACATGAACTCCGATTCCCCTCCCCAACCCCCCCCCCCCTCCCCCGAAACCCAAACCGTGACAGTAATAAATCATTGCTTCAACGGGTTCGACTCATTTACGAGTCCTGAAACAAAACTTTATCAACTCTTCCATTTCGTGTCTCAATGATTGCCATAGTTTTGTAATCTAAAATCAGACCACAAGAGGCATCACACTGGAATCTAAGGAATTATCATTAGATAAAGGTGAATAGACCCGTTTTAAGACTCTGTGAGGTGCAGTGCACACATATCTAGTGCCCACAATTATGATAAAAGAGAGCTGAGACCTGTGGCACGTAACATGCAAGCAAAATAACTTTTAACAAGACAGACAAAGGATGTGGGACAGATTTGTAAGGAGAGAAAAGAATCTAAGTGGCTTTCATTCATTGCCTCAGACAGAGATTGAATATTCGAATGTCAGTTACTTTATGATATTTAATTATATAATTGTCTTTTGTTTGTAGAACTCTCAGACAGGCTTAGAGAACAGTTTAAAACTGCAATAGTTGTACCCATCTTATCCCTTTTATCAGTAAACAAGAGAATTTATAATTTAAAATGAATTTGATCATTCAAAATCCGCCACTTTGACTTAAAATTTTAACTTAAATGAGATGACTTTTTGGGAGGCTCAAATAGTATCGGACGACCAGGCAAGCGATTCAAGTATTTTTCACCTCCCAGCAAAACATTCTGTGTGAGTGAAAGCTCCTAAGCCTAACATATCTTCATGCCAGTCTAAAATGAATTGAAGGTGTCGCTAAGAGGCTATGAGTCTAAATGAGAGAATAATTTTATCCTTTCCATGGAATACGAAGCGGAGGAGGCCTGGCAAAAAGTATGTTGCAGAACTTAAATTTATTCGATTGGTTTGGTATTATTATGTTTGTCATTAATTAACAAGAAACGAAGAGATATATTAATTATCAACTGTAATAGACAGACTCATGGCAGACAAACCGTTATGCCAAAGTAACAATCGCACAAGCGGACAGAATTATAAACAGGCCCAAAAGATTTAATTAAAGATAGGAAAGTTTTTTTTACAGATTCTTTTCTCACTGTCAACGATATCTCAAATTGGTATGTTTCCCTCAGTAGTTGACAATACTTTATTTACTTGCAGCAAAGAGACTTCTTATGTGTTGTTTGCTGTTAAATTAAGTTTGCGCTAGACCTAAGCAACGCCGGTGGGCGTGAGATTAGAAGAAGAAGGCCCGCCCTAGTATGTCAGCAGCAACATTCTTGGCACTTTCGACCCCCACTCGGTCACCGCGTTCCATCCTTGCCTAATGGGAGCTCGTTAGGTTTGCAACAAGGTTCTGAGAGATCATCTTGTTGTTCGTGTTCTATATCAAACAGAACACAAAAAAAGAACCAAAATCATTAGGTCTATTCTGATTTACAACCATTGCTCTGTACAGATCTATTCTGAAATTTACACAACCATTGCACTGCATAGATCTATTCTGAAATTTTGCACAACCACTGCTCTGTATAGATCTATTCTGAAATGTACACAATCTTTGCTCTGTATAGATACATTCTGAAATGTGTACAACCATTGTTCTGTCTGCCCCCCAGGAGGCACGCTCTGGCCTGCTATGGTGTTGACGACCGAGGCCCGCTGGGGCCCAGAGCCACGCACGATGAGATCGTCGAGGAGATGCAGCACCAGCCGGCCACAGCCGCGGGCAGGGAACACTTGGCCGAAATGGGCGGCGAAGTAAAAGTAAGACCAAAAGGACCAGCGAAAGGGAAAGGGAAAAAGAAAGATAAGAACGCGTCCAATCGAGACCTGGGTTCTCCACCTTATACCGCATCCGGCGGAGCGGAAATCCGTTGGAGAAACCGCAGTTCTTCTGCTGCAAGTTCCTCTAGAGTGGAAACCCAGAGCAGGCCGTTCACTCCAGCCGCATCCCTGCCTCGAGAGAGGGGCTTCAGTAAAGATCGTGTACCCGTGGCCAAAAGACGCCGGGGAGGGAAAGCAAACAGAGATGGCGTAACTAGGTCAGTGGAGCGGCGTTGGCAAGGTCAAGGCTATGACATGCAGCGCGGCAGAAGTCCCAACAGAGGAAGCGGAAGAGACACAAGAACTACGTCTGCTCAGGGGTCTCCGAGCTACAAAGGCAAGCCATTGAAAGGTCCTAATTGGGAAAGAGAGGTGTTTTTTGTATGAAAGAGGGAGTTGCCTCATATTTTTAGTTTAAAAAAAGGATGTCATGTTATTGCGAATCTTCAAAATAAAATCTGTGGAGAGCAGTAGCCAGTAGTTGCACGTAAGACCTGCCAGCTGTAAAGATTACATGAAATACTTTTACAAGGAGCACTTAATAATGATGAAAAAAAAATAATAAATACCGCGCCATTTTATCCTTACCACACTGAGAGCAATATGGTCTCTGTTGGAGCAATACAACGGGTACAAAGAGTAAGCTATTTTAGAGGAGAAACATTAGGTGTTTCCATAAAAGAACAAGTCGTTGAACTAGTACAAAAATACTTATTTATGTCTGAAATATCAATTGCTATACTTCTCATACGCGTAATTTTTTTTTCTATGGTCTACTGATAGAAGTCTTTTTTTCGTTATATCTGGTGATAAAAGTTCTCCTTAGTTGGGCTTTTTTTTCGGAGAGGAGAGGGGGGGGTATATCAATATATGAATATGTAAAAGCTTATTTGAATCGAAGGTCGATTTTTTGCTTAAGAAACTCATCGAATAGATAACATTTTCAACTTAATGGCACATGAAATTTCCAATGTCTCTTTGTTAAAGTCTGATCAGATTTAAATGTCTCGAAGTGAAAGTACGTCTTGCCAAATCAAATGGTCAACTGTGGTCCCTTGAAGCCTCTATTAGATTTTTTCCGAATATATATATATATATATACACTCAGTATTGTTATTACATAAAAATACAAATTTATTGGATGGTGTATAAGATGCATTTGATAGAAAATTCTATCCATAAAAAAAGAAATAAAACATTTTAAAAAAAGGCTTGCATTATATTATTAGCATAATATTTTTTTTATTGATATGCAATGGAAATCGTGTTACATCATATGTACTTAACAAACTGTTCTTTACTTTTTTTTTCAATCAATCTACATGCATTTTGCCATTGAATTGAAACTCAAACAATAGAGAAGGCCAATAGTATCCAAAGTTTCCTTACTTCAGAGTAGCTTATTAACATCAACTCAAACATGATTTAAACTGAAGGATAGATGTTTATAATTCGGACTACTAGGACATGCAAGTTTGATAAAGAACTTGTATTCCACAGATCCAATGAAACATACCGTAAAGTTGTACACCTTTGTGATGAAGTAAAAACCAAGTATTGCACTCAAGTCTGAACGGTTATTTTAGTTTTTGGATCAGAGAAACTTAATAGTTTTAAATTTGAGTGCCTAAAGAGTTCTACACAAATAGATGATTTTTAAAATCACGGAGTTGTGACTAACTTATAGTATTACTGTCTGATTAATGTTACATGCCCATGCCATTTTACATTAGAGCATGCCAATGACTCAATTGTTTAGCGATTTCATTTTCTTCTGCTTTACCCAGAATTCCCCACAGGCAACTCAAAGAGTAACGGTAGGGCACGAGAGAGGTCTTGGACAAGGAGAGTTTCCGACAAGAGGACGTGGCCACCCAAACAGATTGCCGTGCCCAGAGGGTCTTACATGGGGCAGAAGCGACAAGCCGTCAGTGCCTGGGTCCAGGAACAAGACAAAGATGTTCCAGGTTTTGGATATCCCGTCATTGTGGGACCTTAACCACGAGAATCTGAGAAATGGAATTGAATTTAACTCATGATCTTATGTGTGGTGCATGAATGGCAGGGGTTTTTTTTATTTTTATTTTTTTAAGAAAAGCAAATAAACATACAGCTTCTGCTTATGATATAAAATTGTTATAAGAAATGCTATATGCGGTCATAAAATAGTTATAAACTATAATAAGGCGGAAAAAACATTAAAATTATTATAAGGTTTATAGGAAAAATGAAAATAATGATGATGGTCATGATGGCTTTGATAGTTATAATAGTAATAATAATGATGATAATAATAATAATAATAATAACAACACCAACAACAACAACAACAGCAGCAGCAGCAACAACATCATGAACAACAACAATAACAACAACAACAACAACAATATCAACAACAAAAACAGCAACAACAAAATCATGGCAGCAAAATCAGATCGACAACTATCTTTGTCATATTAACAACGTCGTCTTGGGTGGCTGGGCTCTACATCGGAGGAAACCAAAGAAGGTCCATCCCACTCCTCCCGTTGCATTTTGAAACTCCGCAAGATGACAGAGAACAGTGTCGGGTCATCAATGAAAGATTTAGAAACCTTTTTCTGAATTGTTTTACGTTCCCTGTCTCAGAGGTTCGGTACGGGTATCTGGGAGGGTCTATGGCTGCAGAGAAAAGGTGGTTACAAAGGATACCATGCCATGGCAAGGGACCCAGTTGACCCCAAACCGTCGTTACTGAATTTGGCATGCATCTGACACTATCTATCAATGGAACAGAGAAATAGATAAAGATTAAGCAAGAAATGCAGGTAATTATACTTAGAAACAGCGAAATACCAGGGAGACAGTCTAGACAGACACGCCTCGGATCAGGACGATTGATCGAGTACTGTCTGCGGGGAGACAGCACAGTATTGATAGGTGGAGAAAAACATGATAGGTTACCAGGCCTGGAAAATATTAGAGTTAAGGGATATCCTTGTGAAGAGAATGGTCAGAACGCAAACCTAGAAAACACGCAAAGCTTGGAGATTTGTAAGTAATTGAATATTATAAGAAAATAAGCTTAGTAAAAAATACAGATGTTCGGGGATTCGCAAGAATATAAATTTAGTGAAAGCCTGAGGAGATCAACCTTAGATTTTGTAACTCTCTCCCTTGATAAAATCGTTCTAACTGGATAAAAGAGGGCTTCATTTCATGATCGTTCCCGGTGTACAACCGTTATGCACATAATTCATGATGAATGTAAAAGCCGCGATCTCAGATTCCAGTATTGGATGCGGAAAAAATAAGGACAAGAGGGAAAACACAAGTGAGAAGAAAATGAGAAGATGGTAGAGTAGGGGGGAGGGGTGGATAAAAGGAGCGACGCATTATAAAATATAAAATGAATAGAAGGTTGTAAAAAAGAAAAGAATGATGGATGCATTATATGTCTGCGGTTACTAGTCAAGTGTAATTATCTTATTGTGACAGCTAGATATGTTGGGTGGTCTCCTTGACTGACTGCAAGACCTCTGACGTTACCGTCGGGAAGTTAGAATCGCTTCCGGTCGCATCTTAACCAGGATTAGGAAGAGGATGTTGACCACTTTGCTCGAGGCAACCTTCTGTTGGAGGCCGGCTTACAAGGTCGAAGGTTAGCCGATAGACTGCGATTTGGCTGGACACCAACAAACAACATTTAAGAATTGACAGTTGTATTCTGCGTAGCTGGCGGAAGTACCGTTATGGCTTCATACATCTTACTGACGACGCTACAGTCAAAGGGAGTGAAAGAGCGGGAAAACGATAAAAAAGGTTGCGGTTATTTTTTAGAATAACTCCAGATTTTTTTTTCCACATTTTTTTCACAAGGGATCGCAACACAATAAGCATGAAATTCAATTCTACATTTTGAGCTCCTAAATTGTTTATGACCCAGAGCTTGGTTTTTTTAATCAAAGTGAAACTTTGATTGAAGTAAAGAACATTGGTTGCTTTTTTTTTTATTCTTACCATGGAGGCCATGGAGATAACGTGATAAAATAGAGCAAAGTCTAAACTGTAACTGCCCTTCTACTTTTTAACAGCTTATTTTCTTTGATCTGCTTAGGGTCATTCTGTTTCGCGTTTCTGGTACCAAATCTGTAGAATATTATCGCAACATTATAGTCTATTCGCAACACGCTATCTCTACTTACTTTAAATCTCGTTCCCTCCCCTTCTCTCGCTCTATTTGACTTCACGTTTATTCTCTGTTTCTTTTCTCTCGCTGTTATCCAATTTACTTCTTTTTCATCTTTCTATTGTTCTCCCATCTTTGACTTCGTGTTTAAATTTTTCTTGCAATATTATCGGATATCTTTCGATTGACTTCTTTTTATTTATGTAAATTTTTGCCTTATTGATAGATGGTTTGATTGTTTATTTAATTTTTTTTTTATTTATATAGGGAAAGAATGTATAATGCGTGTCTTAAAGACTATCTTTTTAATTTGTCAAAGTTTTCCATTCTCCTCCCCTTTTCTTTCTCCCCCACCCTTTCTTTCTTTCTCTCTCTCTCTCTCTCTCTCTCTCTCTCTCTCTCTCTCTCTCTCTCTCTCTCTCTCTCTCTCTCTCTCTCTCTCTCTTCCTCCCTCCCTACATCTTTCTGTCTATCTCTTCCTTCCTCTGTCTTGTTTTTCTTTTCCATATGAACATTAAATCTTTGTATTTGCTTCTCTCTCTCTCTCTCTCTCTCTCTCTCTCTCTCTCTCTCTCTCTCTCTCTCTCTCTCTCTCTCTCTCTCTCTCTCTCGGTCTGTCTTATTCTTATATCCAAAGTTTTTCTTTTCTATTTAAATAAAAGATTTCAGATACTTCCTGATGCTGGGCTATATTGATAACTCGCTTGTTTATTCCCGTTAACTTTAGCGCACTCCGTCCCCGTGATTGGTTTCCCAGGTACCGAGCAAATCACAGGGAGAGAGAAGCGATGTGGGGGAGGGCAAGATCGATACCAAGTGCGCGGCTACCAGTGAATTCAACGACAATAGAACCGGATTCCCAGACCCCCCAGTCATGGGTCAGGAATCAAGCGATAGTTATGAGCTAGACCGGGGAGGATCTCTATAAATGGTACCCAAGAAACTCGGTCATAGATGTGACAAAAACAAGGATTTGTCAATGCTGATTGATTTGTGACACAACTTAAAAAGGCAGTGGTTGTCGATATTGAATATACTCACTACTTAGATGTTTGATTGTCCGTGTTACATGCTTTCTCTTCACATAATGGTCAAACACAACAGACACTCA
Source organism: Elysia crispata (assembly GCA_033675545.1). NCBI lineage: Eukaryota > Metazoa > Mollusca > Gastropoda > Plakobranchidae > Elysia > Elysia crispata. Next base: position 21,918 of record JAWDGP010000851.1, read on the forward strand.
GCTCAGGGGGAGTAAGCTCTGTGTTTTCAACACTTGTCTACATTCAGTATTCGAAAAAAATATTCGGGGAGGAATTCAGATTACCTCATGCTGCTACCTTGTTTATATTTTTCAAATGTTTTATTTTATAAATATATCATATCATTATGAGATTCGGTTTGATCCAAATCACTCTGATAGTACGGTTTTATTCTACACTTTAAATTTGATTAAAAAATAACACTGTACACAAATTCTACTTGAAAAAAAAACAATCTACAAGTTGGACCACATGAGCGTCGTATGGAAGATTGAGTAGTCAAAAAGAATTGGGTAACATATTAATATTCGGGAATCGCTATTCCTAATCTATCTCTAGCTGTTCAATGCTTTATCCTGATAAACTACCTGCTTTAAGGTCATAATTTCAGTCACAGCATAGACTAAATTAATTATCCGTCTTTTTTTTTTTAGCTACGGTCCAAAGTGCTACAATATCTGTCTTTTTCATTATTTTATCGCACCTTTAATCATTGAGAATATCGACAGTGCTTTTTGTAAAGATTTCTCAGAGTAGAAATTCTATGGAAAATCAGCTAATTTTGATTATTGTAATATCTATTTTAAGATCCTTTTAACTAAATTCTTATTAGAGCATTATAAATAAAGGCAAAAATGCTTAAGTTTGCACTGCCTTGTGGGAATATAAAGCTGCGTATTCTTTTAAAAAACCTACATGATAATAAACGTTTTAAAAAGTTCTATAAATAGGTTTGGATTTTACTCAATTAGCCTCCTATTCTTACAGCTTCATGTGCTTGGAAAAAGCGCCGAGTAAAATAGGATTTTCTCTTAACATACTGAATTCTTGTTCATTTCAAACTTGATTCTCAACTATTTTCCGAAACAACTGCAAGTCGCCTTTTTTGCCAAAGCCCAGCATAAAAGCTTTAAGTTTAGATAAAATATAATCACTTTCTCAAATGTAGATGCAGGCCACATACGTGGATAAAACAATCAAGATGCGAAGATAGCAAAGTTCAAGCTAGTTAATTGCGAAGGTTAACACGCACAAGAAGGTATTTGGAAACTCAAAGCGGCGCGATCTATTCCAAAGATAAGTCTTGGCATTTCAATAATTATTATTAATGTGTGGACTTTCTGTTTTACTAAGGTCAATTATTGTAATCTTTATCTACAGGATAATAAAGCAAAATCGTATCGAACAAGGACTAAATTGCACAAATATAGTGCCATCCTCTTTGAATAAAGTAGCAGTGAAATAACTGCCTTGAGATAACTTATTATCCTATTCTTCTAGCGCTGCCTGAAGAGTTTCGTGTCTTATCTCTCATAAAGTACATGTAATCCTATTGATTAAGCTCGCCTTTTTAGAGATCAAAAGCTCTTCACATGATGGTGGAAGAATGCATCGATAACGGTTTCATGTTGTTTCTTTTTCTATCTGCCTCAATCAATAGTAATTTTTTTTAAATTTTGAGTGAACAAGTTTTTCCTTTGTTAAGCCCTCCTATTTGTATTAACAATGACAGGACCCTTTTCCACCTCAAGGCTGACCACTATATAATCAGCGTACAATGTCCTATAACTCTTTGTTTTGAGAGATAACTCTGGCCTCTTACAAATGTTAGCTGTTCAGCTATAATATGGCGTAATTTTTACTTCCAATGCTGCAAATTTTTATCGTTAACTATTGACTAACACGAGGCTCTTTGGCGACACGAAAGTAATGAAAACGCATTCCTTTAACTAGGATTATTTCAGAACCCATTTATAATACTGTCATTCAATGCCATTCGATTGATTATTTCTAGTGTCAGAACTAAATTAGGATTCAACAGCACTCCGTTGAAGAATTAAATCAAAATGCCAAGCCGTTTTGAAGCTAGTTATAACGAGGATTCAAAAAGACTCACCAAACTAAAACCTGTTCTTTACCTTCGTCAGCTTCTTTTATCGATAAATTTTTGCATTGTTTTTTGTCCTAGAGGGCCCCTGTCCCTTTTTCCTATATAACCTTTCTCCGTCGATTCTTCCTATCATAAAGTAACGTATATGCTTCCTTCGTATCAAAAAATTAAATTCCGAGCAGCTAATGTTTTTTCATCATGTCGCGTAGAGCATTTTTAACATTGAATACTCTTCAAAAAGCAATCAATATTTTTTAATTTGACAACGTATTTTACAAGATTTGTGAAATTCAAATCCATTGTCAGGGAAGAAATAGCTACAGTATCGACCTTTCTCAAGTTATTTAAGATGATGGTAGAGCTCAGGGCGAGTTCAGTAGCTGAGAATAAGTGAGAAGAGATGCTCGGAACGTCTCGAAACAACTCTATAGGTAAAATCTAAGTCTGGATTGCGGAAAAGAGGGTGTGTGTGTGCGGGAGGGGTAGGGGAAGGGGTTGCCACACCACTGTGAATAGTTCATGTTGGCGCTCATTCAGTATTGTTCAACCCGTCTAGATTAAAATATTTTTTTTTATGTAGACATGACGCATTGACCATAATCTATTCCATTTTCTTCAATGTTTGTGGACCTCAAATGAAACCGATTTATCGTAAAAGTCTATACTTATCATACTTATCCGTAGATCCATCCTTTGGTCCACCAGTCACCATCATAATAAACAATAGTCAGCGCATCAACTGACTCTATCAACTGAAGTAAAGAAATGCATCTTTACGAGAACACTCTTCACTGCATTATTTTGAATGATCCTACAATTCCGGTCTTTCTTCGCGTAGGTTATTTTTCTGAAGGAAGTGTTTAAAAGGTCGTGAACGACTGTCTCTAGATCCGGGTGTCTGCCATGAGTTTCTTGTAAAAACTGTGAAAATTCTTAATGTCGCTCAGTCTCACATCTTACTCATAATTTTATCTCACACTTTTCATTTTCTATTTTGGTCAGTCAACTCTGTTTCATATTTCTAAATTTTTTTAAACGTTCCACTCCAAATTTTCTGAAATTAATAATTCTACTGCGTTTTTAGTCCGGTGAGTTATAAGTTCAGTTACGAGGTAAAAAGTCAAAATCTTTCGCGATTAAATTTTTTTTTTCAATTTTCATCGAGCAGTTGCAAATACACGTTGCTCTTCTCCAATATCATTAATTTATTTTTTTACAAATTCATCTTCCCTGGTGTTATTGTAATATTCTCTCATGAACAATGAAATGGTAGTTCACAATAACAGCAATCAAAGGCAGTCTTAGTATCTGGATTAATTAAAGAAATCTAATCATAGGTGACCTTTGCCATATATTGTTCATACTTGAAAAAACAAATGAAATGATGAAACTTTTGTCATGGTGAGAGCAGCATATAATTACTACGTAAGGCGAGTTAATTCACTCTCTCACAATAATTAATAAATTTTTAAGGTGCATTCATTCAATGAAAAAAAAGTCCAGCTGTTTATAAAATTTTAAACAATGATAACTTTAACATGCCAGAGCTTGCTATCTCTCTTTATGATTTTTTTTTTAATTTTTATATAAAATGCTATGACCACACTGGTGAAAATCTGAAAAAAATCAATTGAGACTGAAATATGGACACACGAATGTAGATTCACTGATTACTTTTTTACATTAAGATAAAAGTTCAGAAAAAAGTCTGTATAAGTCATGGCAGACTTAAGCGTAGACTATTATTTCTACCTTACAAAGGCAAACTTTTTACAGCCTTCTCTCATAGGTATGTCGTATTGGCAGTTGCTGGAAGGGACTTTAAACTCGGTAGCCTTTCGGTAGATTTTTAAGTCTAGGTTCCTAGACCTAGGACCTTCAAAGCGAGGCAATGAATAATTGCTGGATTTCCATGAATTGCTCCATCCCTATAGGCATGTTACAGATTTTAAAAGAATGCCTAACATGTAATTTTTTCCACCATTTTGTACATTCAAATTCACTTCATTTTTTCCATTCAGTTTAACCTTCACATATTATTGAAATGCTTCTTGTTGTTTGTCATATTTGGCATAGAGTATCATCAAGTCATCTTGGGTTGATTCGTGCGGATAAAACTTCGGACCGTTCTCTACCTTGGCGCGCAAAAAGAACATGCGATTCCTTTGATGACAGCCCAACATTACAATTATCAGCACGTAAATCTTCAATGTCAAAGGACCGGAAAATGCATGTCTATCCTCATTAATTTTAGATTGTGGGAGACACTCAATTCAAAATGTTTGACCAAACACCTTCATTAGAAACACATGCCAAGTTTCTGATAATTTTACGAGAATCCTGTCATAATGAAAAATGTTTCCGACGGGTGAGCAAATAAAAAAAAACCCAAAAAAGATAGAGGCGAATTCTCTTGAGGTGTGAGCTTTCTGCGTCTCATATCGTCTGATATCAAGCGTCTTAGTTAAGTGATGAATGGCAGGGATGTCAAAGCTGATTAAACGCCAAGGCTATATAAACTAAATAAAGAAACGATTTATGAGCATTTGTACAAAAAAAGGTGTGTTTTCATATTAAAGAAGAGAGGCGCACAATCATTTTGACATCAATTACATTTTAACGGATTCTCCTCTAGTTTGCTGATGGATCTTCAAGATGTTCTGAATTGACTCTTAACTCAATATGATGTAGCTGAGATTCGTACAAGTTTTGTAATGTGGGATATTTTAATGACTAATTTTACACATTCATAAAATACTAAGCTGAATAGAACTAGAGAAGCAATTTTTTTTTTTTTTAGCTCTTGTTTTTGATTAAGTGTGAAATACCCCTCATGAGTGCTCGAGGACGCACAGCAGTTCACCAACCATTAATAAAGTGTTCTTTTTGTAAAGTTCCCTCGTTTTTAAGATGAAGAAAAGACTGGAACAGGAGTTTCCTATATATATATATATATATATATATATATATATATATATATATATATATATATATATATATCCTGTTCTCAAAACAATTTTTTTTTCAATAAAATGATACTTTAAAGTTTGAGTTTATGTTCACGTTTGTTAGAGGTGTTCTGGCGAGACTGTGAAGGTATTGGCAAGAGTATTTGAACTTTGTTGAAAACCATTGTTGACAACCAGACAAGCAGACACGTTGATTTTGCAGACATGAAGTTTATGTTTATATAGAATCTCTCGCTTAAAGGTTGAAACGAACTGAACGCAATCTACCAATCAAATCAGTGGGCAGCCGCTCCGTTCTGTTGTGATGAGCCCTGTGCTTACCCGTGATGGTTTTATTCCGATTAATTGTGCGCTATTAGTGAAGGGAAACAAGTGACAAAAAAAAGGTGCTGTGGTACATGGACTACAGTTATAGGATGCGTCTGTATGAACGTGTTCGTGCGTGCGCGCTCGTGTCAGTGCATGTGTGTATTTAGAGGAGTGAGGCAAAAAATATAAGGTCAGATGTTAGCTTGCTCCTTTGTGTAGGGCTTACATGTAGCATAACACGAGGAGACTTAATTAAAGTTAAAAACAAACTCACTACGAGTAACTTGTTTCGTTCATTCCTTATTAAAATCATTATAAATTATTTTATTGTTGTTTCCATTCCCCACCGTCTTTTTTATCCAGTCTCTAGCTTTGTTTTTCTCTCTTTGTATTCTACCTTTCTTCGATCTTAACTCTGTTTTTTGTTCCACTTCCTCTGTCACTACCTTTTCGCAAAAAAAAATTGCATTATCAACCTACCGTGATAGTCAAAGAGAAAGAGACGGAAAGAGGGAAGGAGGGAGAAAGTGGAAGAAAAAGAGAGAGAAATGCAGAGGAATGCACAGAAAATGGGAGAGGGGTCGAAGAAAGTGAGATGTGAGATGGGGTAGAGATGCAATTAGGGGATGATGAACATTCAAAGAGGGGAAGAGACGCTGAGTGATGCCGAGAGAACGGGATAGGGAAGCAAAAGGTGCAGACGGAGAGCGCAAAGATGGAAGAAGAAAATAAACACAGTCATTATAAATTACAAAATAATAATCATAAAAATAAAAAAATAGTTAAAAGGCGCGAAAGTAAGGCATTTTGTTAAGTTTGAACTGCTGGAGCCGAAAATATAGTGCGTGTTTTGGATTCAACAAGTAGTTATCAATGTTAAAAAGTACTTTTTATTCCCACGGCACAGAATTGAACAACTGCGCTCCCAGCCCGCCACACCCAAAAACATCGTCCGGTGAGCAAAAGTTTATCAGGCAGTGCCTGGTATCCTGGCCAAGCATTCGATTCCCCGTTCAACGGTATATAAATCGAATCCAAGTTTGCGGTTACACGCATCGATCTATTGTAAATAAGCAGAGAAAAATGAAGTTGTTCAGTACATCCTTACATCCAACCGCCGCTTAACACAGATAAGCAACGTCACGTTTTTAGATATATATTTTTCGCTATTTGGATAATTTGTCTGAAAATTTTGAATAAATGCTGCATATAAAGTATGCCTCGGGGTCCTCTAGCTATTAGCAGTAGAATGATGGAAACACTGAATTCAGTGAACGTCCTCTGCTCTAGTATTTAAGTGTCAGGCAAAGCACATTAAACAACGATCATGGCACCAAAAGTCTTTCTGTTCTAAATTCCATGTCCTCTGTTGCAAGCCTGTTAATACAAATAAATCAATATTCAGCTGGAGAAGATGTTATTCTGTTCATATCATTCACCTGTAACTTCAATTTAAAGAGATTCAATTCATATGAATGTTGCGTTGTAACAGAACATGCTGCCATGATAAATACTGGCCGCCGATGGGAGAAAGGAAACGATTGCTACTTAAAAAAAATGTCTCTCGATTTTTAACTTATCGTAAATTAAATTTTGAATTTTATTGCACCTGGTTTACTTAAAACGCTTCGATGAGTTCAAACTAATCAAAACGTCATGGTTTACACCCAGATTGAAACCAGTCCATAGAAACATTTCTAAGGCAAAAAGTAAAGATGTTTTTTTTTAATTTTTCATTTCAACATTGTACAGACATCGTCAATTCTGTGAGGTGTGACTTATTCGATAAACCGCAGTGAAAGTGTGAGAATAAAGAGCCTTGAGAGCTTTTGAGCTTTCAATTAATTGCTTCAATTTTTTTCCACAATTTTTTGCAATAAGAATGTTTTAACCGTTTATCTGATCCCTCTTTTTGTATCTGCCTCATAAACATGCCTTCATTCCAATCAAAGTTTGTCAGAATCACACAATTATAACTTGATATTAGACCCTGTTGCCTTTATTCTTTTACTTAAAGTTTCAACTCTTACTAGGTGGCCCTCCTTGCGACCTGGTTCATAACATAAATGTATTGATTCCAAAGTTTCATATCAACAGTAATGCAAATTTCCCCTGCTTCGCAGCTTCAAAAACGTCAGCAAAGTTTATTTGTCACACGACTGAGTAACATCAATAATAAGTATATTCAACTGGTTTTACGAAACACAATGTATATCTTAGCAAAATGATTTTAATTTCGCACAATCAACAAATACCTTCTTGAAAGTTTCCAAAACAGCCAACGATGTCAAAATAATAACCTTGCAGGAATAAATGTTACTGCTTTGGGTTACAAATTTATGAATACAATACCATCTTCCATTTGGAGAAAAGTCAAACAGCTCGGTGATGCTTGACCGATGTTGACAGATCGATGAAAATAAAAATGTTATATATATATATATATATATGTATGTATATATATATATTTATATATATGTATATAAAATAAAAATAATATATATATATATATCAATATAATTATCCATCTATCTAACTACCAATCTATCTATCTATTTATTTAACTACCTATCTATCTATCTCACTCTGTATCTGCCAAAGTCTTTTAGATATATCTGCCTTCTAAGACCAATCTTTTAGTCTCCCAGTCAACATTAAATCCATCTTGTATGGAAATAACAGATACATCTTGTGTATCTTGTTCGGGTGTTGTACAGTTGCTCAATGCTGCCGCAATAAATAGCTTTACTAATCAGTAGACAGATCCATTTTTATCTGTTTTCTTTGTCCCAATTCTGGAAGCTTTCACATAGGACTGCAAGCTTAATTTGACTAAGATTCATTTAACAATTTTTCCACACCAGAACAAAATTAACAAACGAGTTTGTTTTTATTCTTTTCTCTTATTTTCTAGTATTATTAAGATGTATCGTTGTTCAGCCATTGATTTCTCTGATCAAAAGAGTTACCAGAGTCATTGAGGCTGTCCCAGTAGCGGAGAATCATAGGTTGTATGCCTGATCCCGATCTACGATTGTAGCCAGCTTTGAATAATCCTTTATGGCAATTCCCTACTTGACGCTAAAAATAAAATTATTACGAGATGTCTTAAAGTATGAATCCTAGTGCAAAACGTAAAGCTGAAAATACAGCGCCTATAGATGATATACGTGCTGAATAAGGAAAAGAAAGAGTGTATAATCTTAAGTCGTAAAAGAAATGATTCTAATGATATTGGAGAAAATTTCAAGGCGCTCCGACGGAGCGGATTTGTTTATTCAGTCACATAAAAAATGATCCATAATGATAATCATGGCTTTGCTTAGCTGCAGAAACTCAACCTTCAAACATGTAGGAACCATTAATGAACGGATATCTTCCAAGAATCCGATACAGAAGTCTATAGTTAGCTGGAGAAATGAACCAGCATAATGATGTTAGATAAAGTGTATGCTTCAGTCGCGAGTATCTCTCAATTCAGCATAAGCAGTAATTTCTGAATCATGGCAAGAATCCCATCGGATAAAGTATCTTTTAGAACCAAAATCCAACAGATTGACTTTATACACTACAGAAATAGATCGCGTAAAATGATATTTTATAGTTAGAATCACTCAGTAAGAAGGCTGTTATGTCCATTTGGAACTTGAAAAAAAAGAGAGGAAACAGGAAACCTAATTATGTCTTGGCATTGGTTTTGATCTCATGACGTGCCCGAACAAGTTGATAGTCAAAAGCTGTGTAGATGGCTTGGCTTTGAGATGTGATATCGGTGGATACCATAAAGATTTTATCATATAACTGTGTTACAAAACAATACATGAACGCACCTGCTAGCGCAGGAAAAGTTTTTAGCTTTCTTTTCGTTATTTTCTATTATTCATTGTTTTTTTTTTCCTTTTTTTTGCTTATCGTTTATTTTTCGTGTTTAACCCGTTGTAATCCAGTTTTCCCAATATGTGAATTTCAAACTAATGGGACAGATTTCAGTTAGATGACACTGGAACTGCCGCATCTTGTTTCCGTTGTTTTAACACCGTTACTCCACATAAAACTAAGGACAGATAAGTCAATCTAAGGGCAGCTCAGCCTAGAGAGTAACAGCGGAGCAAGTTGTAAGGGAAGCAGGCACACTTTGGAAAATGTGCGATAAACTATTTCCCCATAAACAGAAAAAATGGTCAAGTAAATAAGTAGCTCTGAGGCGATTAAGCTCGAGTTAAGTAAAACATTGTATTAGTCTTACCTCCGACAATGTCTGATACAGACTTATCCACAGACAGATCAAGCTAAGCAGCCTCAAGCACGCAAAGGGCAGACAACCCCACGTGTAGAGACCCCAGGAGAGTTATCTATTGCCACCTCACAGTCACGTGTCATTAAGACCAACCCTGAACTCTGGACCAGTGGGAGAACTTGAGCTATTGCATCCTTCGTCAACTCACCCTCGCGGGGCAGGTGTGTGCTGTTCAGCCTGGAGCCGTCCATAAGACACTGCTGTAGCAAGCAAAGATTAGAGAAGTCAGTCAAAGTCAAGCCAAATCTATTTCAAGTGTTGGGTGCATGTTTATACCAATGATAATTTGTGATGTTCACATTGACCTGTTCACAGAATTATCATTCACAAAATCTGAAACTGTAAGAAAAACAAGATCATTGGAGACAATAAAATAAATCTAAACCATTTTTTGTAAAAGGAGTTACATTTATATTTCAAGGCTAGATGTATATGACGAGCACATTTTCTTAGCGTTTGCAAAGGCCGTTTGCAACATTTGAAAATAAATCATATTCAAGTTGTTCTGCCCATTTAGACAATTTATCAAAGTATTGCTTAATTATTAAAGTGAATGAATAAGTTAACCTTGGTATATAATGTTATATATACACAAACATATATATATATATATTTATATATATGTATATATATATATATATCACCATTGTAAATCTTGATTAATTTTAATAAACGCTTGGTTATATGTTATATGTAAGGCCTTGAATCTAGATCTCAGTTTATATGACGATTCTAGATTATTCTGCAGACCTTGAGATTTATATTCTAACAAAATCATAATAAAGTAAAATTTAGAACTGGAGTCAGAATATCTTATATGTAATTTTTCCTCATATTGTGTTTGTTAAGCTTGAGCTCACTCTCCAGAGCACTTTGGGCTTTAATGGTACTTTTGATTCAGTGCTGACATTAAAATTCTTATTTTATCTTTTTTCATTTTTTGTCTCTGATAGTGATACGATGTAGTAGCTTTGAAGGCCTGTGCATGCTTTGGCAAAAGCAGACAGAGAACTACTCAATGGACAAGGAACACAACTCTATTGAGTAAATTGAAGTTATATCCCTGTCTAGCAGAGTCTCCCATGGGTGAGAAATTCCTCACATTAACCAAATAATATTTCCCCCTCCTCGCCAAGTTTCGAGCTAGACTCACAGCCTAAAGCAGATGTAAAACTTACTTTAACTGGATGAACTGTATCTACCAACCCAAAGCAGTTATTACCTGCTGTCCAGCACAGTTTGGTTGTAGCTTACCCGTTGTCCAATTTTCTCTTGAGTTTGCCCAATTTGAAGTGACGGTATTGCTGGCGATATTTTGTCTCCTTTGCGGACATGCTATGTTTAATGTTTAAGAAACACAAGTAAAAGCTGGCTTAGGCTTTAGCGCATAGCAAAGAAAAAAAACAAAAACAAAAACAAAACAAAAAAAATGAAAAGGTAGGAAGGAAAAACGCTTTTGTTGTTACTTCTGCCAATTGCATCCGTTAGGGCTGATAAGTCTATTTTGAAACATGCTTTTTTAAACTAATAGAATAATTCCAATTCACCAATTTTGTTAAGTATCAATGTGATTGTTACGAGGTCCGTTTCATAAATAAGTTTCCCACCTCCATAAATCAACAACCAAAAGGCATAAGATGATGAAATTTGGCACAGATTGCCTTTAATATCTGACCTATTCAACGTAACATCCACCATTGTTGGCGCATTTCTCCATCCGTTGTAACCAGTCTTTAAATGCAATGACGTAAGAACATTTGTCCAGGTTCTTTATTGCTACTTTCGTAGCCTGAATAATGTCCTCTTCTGTTTCAAATCGCTGGCCGCGAAGATGTTCTTTCATTTTAGGGAATAGGTGAAAATCACAGGGAGCAAAGTCAGGTGAATAGCGAGGATGCTCCAGCAGTTCCCACTTGTAGCCAGCCAAAACGTCTGTCACTGCCCGGGCCGTATGGACTGGCGCATTGTCGTGGTGAAACAAGATGCCTGACTCCAACAGCCCGAGTCGTTTCTTTCGATTGGCAGGTCTGAGTTTGTCTTGCAGCACCTTCTTGTAGTACTGTGCATTGATTGTGGTGCCTATAGGTACAGGCCAGCGCAGAATCACACCATTCATGTCAAAAAAGATCATGTGCATGACCTTGAGAGCCCCTTGTTTGCGTCGAACTTTCTCTGGACGAGGCTCATCAAAGTCTCTCCATTCGGCTGACTGCCGCTTTGTTTCAGGATCCCAGGAATACACCCAAGTCTCATCACCGGTAATTATCCGACCCAAAAGTCATTTTGCTCAGTTTGAAATCTCCGCAAAAAGTTTCTGGAAAAATTGACCCTTGACTCCTTCTGCTCATCTGTCAGCAAATGTGGAACCCATTTTGAAAACTTCTTCTTCTTATTCAGTTTGTTGGTTAGAACTCTAAACATGGACGTTCTAGACATCTATGTTTCCGTAGAAATCTCCTCACAAGTTTTTCGCCTGTCATCACTCAATGAAACGAGAACTTTAGAAATGTTTGCATCCCCGCATGCTGTCACAGGTCGGCCAGGACGAGGTTCATCTTCCATGTCATCTCGTCCCTCTGAAACAGCTTTTACCCACTTTCTTACCGTCTGAATAGAAGGAGCATTTTCTCTTAAAACAGTCACTAGATCTTTGTGAATGCATGATGCATCTTTTCCCAAAATAACAGAAAATTTTATGATGACACGGATGTCATATCTTGAAAAATTTTGGTGTGCCGGTGAGCTTTCTATTATGCCGGCCATTTTGCTTCAACGGACTTCAGAAAAGTAAATGCTATTTTGTATCCGTTCAACATAGTGCCACAAAATTTCATTGCGAATTCCCAAAAGGTTTGATCCTTCAGTGTGCCAAATTTCATGTACTTATAGCTTAGACGGTTTTGATTTTATAGAGTAGGGAAACTTATTTATGAAACGGACCTCGTAAGTCAAACGAGTTCATATTTTTGTCAATTAGAGCTTTTAGATAAAATTATTTACAAGAGATAACGGGCCAAAAGTTGTACTAAAAGTGCGATATAAATGAGCGTACACTTTGCAACGTACTTTTACTCAAAGTGCTCACCTTACCCTCCCGCCGTCCAGTAGTGGAAAATCACAATAATCATTTAAAAAAATGCCGTTTTTATTGAAAAAAAGATAACTATTGTCTTCGATACTCCCCTCTTCAAAAAAATAAAAAGCAAAAAAAAAAGCAGTAGTTTTTTCTTTCCTATGAACATGCTATTTTGTTTTACTGCTCGCAATCTTTTCATCCTATTTCTGCTAAAACAGTGAGAACCATATCTTCCAGAGTCGTGCTCAGAAGAATAAAGGGAGAGAATAAAAGGCACAAAAAAAAATCAATATGATAATAAAGCGCGTCAATGGAGGACCAACTTTCGTGATTCTACCATCCCGTGTAGGATGAAATTAGACTCTGGTGTTAGTGAAGATTCCTGTCAGCGCCAAGACTGGTTATCATTGCTGTTGTGGCTGGCAGAGGAAACAAAGGTTGGGCCTGAAGAGAGAGTCAGAGCCTTGAACTGACATAAGAGATTTTATCAATTTTCACCGATATAATATTCTCTAATGGTAAATAGTAGCTTTTTTCGTTCTTCCATGTTTTTAAGTTGATGAATTTATGCACTCTTTTATAGCTCTGTCCTTTCGCCGCATTTATTAAAACAAAATATGACAGACGTTAAGAGTTATAGCTTCAAAGATAGGGTTATTGGACAGATTCTTTGTTTATAAGTCGTTACTTTAAATAGATAAAGAGATCTATCGATTCGAAGTTTATGATCAATATAAAGATCAGCAGCCAGAAATATCGATAGATAATACATCGAAGGATAAGTGTAAAGAAACATAGAACGATCGATTTGTTTGTTTTGTCTGCTTTGGTTGCTATTATTGCTTTTTAGTTCTTAAAAGTTCAACTCTTTTTTCCCTGTTTTTAAATAGCGGATGCCAAAACGATTTTTATTGCTTGTTTCAATATTGTCAAAGTCATAAAGGAAAGTTGCAAGGTAAGGTCCCATTGTTTGACGAATCTGTAGCAAACACAATGAAGCTTTTTTTCCCCTCTAATTGGAATGAAAGAAGCTTCCGACAAACGTTGAGGCCGTACACGGTATTTATCACCACTGACACGTAATATTTACTCTTCGCTACCAACTATTCCTCACCCTGAAGTCGTGAGCTTCATCACTCGGGAGAGTCGGCTAAAGTGAGTGAGAAATACAGAGGTTTCTTTCTTGTTTCCCTTTATCAAAACCTCATTATAACATTTAACGCGAAAGAAGTGTGAAAGCCTACTTCAATAGAGCTATACAACAAGAGTGTTCGCTACACGAAATGTGGTTCTTCTTTCCTAGAACCTCTTTTTGTCACACTAAATTGCTTAAGTGTTTTAACAGTGTTAAAAGTATCTCACACACACACACATACACTCCTTTCTCTCTCACTCTCTCTCTTTGTCTCTCTTTATCTCCTATTCTCTTTCTCTCTCCTCTCTCTGTCTCTTTCTCTCTTTCTCTCTCTCTCTTTCTTTATCTTTCTTATCCTCTTTGTCTCTCTCTCACTCTCTCTCTATGTCTCTCTTTATCTCCTATTCTCTTTCTCTCTCCTCTCTCTGTCTCTTTCTCTCTTTCTCTCTCTCTCCCTCTCTCTCTCTCTCTCTCTCTCTCTTTCTTTATCTTTCTTATCCTCTTTGTCTCTCTCTCACTCTCTCTCTATGTCTCTCTTTATCTCCTATTCTCTTTCTCTCTCCTCTCTCTGTCTCTCTCTCTTCCTCTCTCTCTCTCTCTCTTTATCTTTCTTATCCTCTTTGTCTCTCTCTCTCACTCTCTCTCTATGTCTCTCTTTATCTCCTATTCTCTTTCTCTCTCCTCTCTCTGTCTCTTTCTCTCTTTCTCTCTCTCTTCCTCTCTCTCTCTCTCTTTATCTTTCTTATCCTCTTTGTCTCTCTCTCACTCTCTCTCTATGTCTCTCTTTATCTCCTATTCTCTTTCTCTCTCCTCTCTCTCTCTTCCTCTCTCTCTCTATCTCTCTCTTTATCTTTCTTATCCTCTTTGTCTCTCTCTCACTCTCTCTCTATGTCTCTCTTTATCTCCTATTCTCTTTCTCTCTCTTCTCTCTGTCTCTTTCTCTCTTTCTCTCTCTCTCTCTCTCTCTCTCTCTCTCTCTCTCTCTCTCTCTCTCTCTCCTTATTTCTCTTTCTCTCTATCTCTTTTTTTTTACTCTTTTTCGTTCTCTCCCTATATTCCTCTCTTTCTCTGTCTGTGAAGCTTTTGTTCTCTCTTCTGTTTGTTCGGGATTTTTTTATGTCTTTTCACTGTAAGTCTGTATATTTTTTTTTCAGTCTCTATGTCTATTAACTTATCTAATTTTGTCTACTTGTTTATATCTTTTAATCATAGCCCGGGTCTGTCCTTTTTCTCTTCTCTCACCTTCAGTTTGTCTATCTGTTTGTGTGTCATAATGTTTTCCTCAAACTTTTTTCCGCTCTTTCTATATTCAATAGATTTGTCTGCAAACGATGTTTTAGATTAGGATAATTGTTATGCTTATTTCTTACTGCTTCTTTCTACTTTCAACTTGATTCTATTTATTTTTCTTCTGTCGCCGATTTACGTCCTCATTGCCTATTACATAGGCATTTTTCATAGTCGATCTCTGTTGCATGATGTAAATCTCACCCTTGCGGCCATTATAATTATAATCCTCTAAGCAACCCCCCCCCCCCCCCCCACCCCTTCTCCCCTCTTTGGCTGCCTGTCTCCCTCTCAACACGTCATTGATGTAGACTTTCTCGTTTCTCTAGGATCACATTACTATCATAGTCGCTGCCTCTAGTGCGCGTGGTGCGACACACATCTTATTCTCTCCCCCTCTCTCTCTATTTATCTCTCTCTCTCTCTCTCTCTCTCTCTCTCTCTCTCTCTCTCTCTCTCTCTCTCTCTCTCTCTCTCTCTCTCTCTGTCTATCTATCTATCTATCTTGATATATCTCTTTCAATCTATCTATCTCTATCTTGATATTTCTCTTTCTTGCAATCTATCTATCTCTAACTTGATCTCTTTCTCTCTCTCTCT
>JAWDGP010000851.1:42500-82500 GCA_033675545.1 Elysia crispata
GGTTGCTTGGCGTTTACGTATTCTATTTATGAGTGATCTTATTGTGTCGGCTTCTCGTAACTCTGTAGCGTTTGATTTCTTTGCAGTCCATGAGATTCGTAGCATTCTCCGAAGGAACCACATTTCTCTTGCCTCCAGTATCTTTTGTACCTATTTTGAAATCGTCTAGGCCTCTCATCCATGCACCAAAATGTGTTTAATATAACATTTCAGGGCTCTTGTTTTTGTCTGAATCAAGATGTGGTGATTTGTTAGTATTGATTTCATTCTCTGAAAACTCTTTTTACTTGCGCTATTCTTGATGCAATTTCAGTGTTGTTGCGTCCATCACTTGATATTTAATTACCCAAGTATTTGATTTGGACCCTTTGTTTGAATTTATTCCCATTGATACAGATGTTGATCTGTGGACACTCATTGTTTCGACTGCCGACCATGACTTCTGTCTTTTTGCTATTCAATTCCAATTCTTTCTTACTGCTTTTTTTTAAATGATGTCTAATTGTCGCAAGTCTTGTTGCTTCTTCTTCACAGAGGCCTGGACTGCTTAAAAATTATTAAAAGAACGTCAATTGTTCGATAAATAGCTCATTCCTGAGGCCATTGATTTGTCTACTTCAAGGGTTCGAGCAAGACAAAAGCAGATCTCTAAATGGAAACACTGGACACTCTTACTTGTTAGCTCAACTTGACAAATTAGTGCATTTTGAATTACACTCTAAAACAGTAGTACTGACCTTAAGAGAGTGAAAAATCAGGCCAAAAATAGAGTTTCCTGGTGAGAATAAGAGCCTAGCGTGGATCAGCTTTTAGTGAGATGTCTGATGGTTACAATCTTACATATTTGGATGGGTAAATCGTACTCACTGCAACCTTTTAATTAATCATTAGAAATAATTGGCGACCTAACTAGTTTTAACAAATCGTTTAGAGGCCATTACAGGGACTTCAACTAATGCTCAGCATCAGTTTATAAGCTTTTAAAACAGATTAAACTGACAGCCATAATTTTGCAAACGAACTTCAATCGAGATAGGAGAACACCCTTGCTTAAAATATACAGAAAATCAGACGATACATGATGAAAAACATCATCTCGGTAGGATATTCGCATCCTTGTTATCAGATCATGTGCAGCATAAGCTGAAAGTTTCGACAAAAGTTCGGTCGAATCTACTTGATGTCGTTCTTATATTCTATCTATATAATATTGACGATTGGCAGGAATTGTAATATATTATATATTTAAAGGAACAGATATATGGCGATAGACACAGATGCACAGATGCAGACAGATAGATAGATAGATAGTTAATTAGATAGATAGATAGATAGATAGATAGATAGATAGATATTAGCAGCTGGATATTTATGGGTATTGATGGCCAGTTAGTGGAACTGTCGTTAGAAAGAGAGGAAGAGCTTAGGAAGTAAGCAATTAGGAAGGTAGTTAGGTCAATCAATGGAAGAGAAAAGGGCAATAAGTGGTTGTTAAGTCTTAGTGAATACAAAGAAAATTGGCCCGGGAGAGAGATTGGTAGATCGATATATAGGCAGAAAGATATATAAATGGATGTAAAGCTAGGTAGATAAGTACATAGATTGATCATATAGATAGATATATAGACCGATGTGTGAAGGGAGAGGTATATAGGTAGATAAATAGATGGATAAATGATAGGTAATATAACTATAGAAAGGCCACATAGATATATAGATAAATAAACAGAAAGATGTAAAGATGGATAAGTTTATAGAAAGACAGATAGTAAATAGAGAACACGGATGGGCGGAAAGATAAATAGATGGATAAAATCGATAGAAAGATATAAAGATGGATTGGTTTATAGATAGACAGATAGCGGATAGAGAACACGGATGGACGGAAAGATAAATAAATAGATATTTAAGAGAGACGAAGATACAGATAGATAACTAATTGTGTGAGCGCGCTGTTGCAAAAGAGCTCGAAATTGGTGACTTGATAAGGTGAAATATTTTTTTTACACGTCAGTCCGGTTTGCAGCTCGCAGCTAAATAAATAGAGAGACAGATTATATACAGATATATAGATACTTACATACGTAATTACGAGTCGTCAAAACTTTTTGATTTGCCATACTAGCATTGTTAGCAGATAGACAGCAGCACGCTGAAAAATGTTTCTTGAATATTGTGACAAGACTGCCTCTCTTTAAGGGAAAACTTTTGTTTCTTTCAGAAATAGCTATTGTAGAATACTCGTAAAACTAGAACCATCAATCAAGGTCTCTATTTCATTTGTCATTTCTAGTCTATTGATTGGTGGCCGGGGCTAGACGCTGCAGCTAACGAGAGGAACCTTCTCGAATCACTAAACTTGTGGATAATTCTGAAGATAGCATTATGATTGGATGCCACGCTATTCAGTCCTAGGTTGTTTTCCCAGCGTTTTTTTTTTCCACTGAATTTGAACTTGAGACTTCCACTGGCACTATTTGCTCGCACACCAACGCGTTTAACTCAGCCATAGCATGGTAAGCCCGGGAACAATAAAGTTGACTTGTGTGGGTAACTCTGGCCTTTCTGGATTCATGGACGGAAATTGAGTAAAATTATATTCAACTTTTTTTTTTAATATTACACAATATTTTAAGAAATCCCAAAAATTAGAATCATTATAAAAAAAAGAAGTGTCACTCACCGTTTCTGTAAACTATCAAAAATATAATAAAAAAAAGTGTCACTCACCGTTTCTGTAAACTATCAGAAATATAATAAAAAAAAGTGTCACTCACCGTTTCTGTAAACTATCAAAAATATAATTTAAAAAAAGTGTCACTCACCGTTTCTGTAAACTATCAAAAATATAATAAAAAAAGTGTCACTCACCGTTTCTGTAAACTATCAAAAATATAATAAAAAAAAGTGTCACTCACCGTTTCTGTAAACTATCAAAAATATAATTTAAAAAAAGTCTAGTAGGACCTGTGTAGGTTTCCACCTTTCTTCTGATACAGTTCAACTTGTTGACAGTGCTCACATCATTTTTTTTCTTGATTACTGAGTTTACCTCCATTCTTACCCGAAAAAGGCTTATAAATGTAAACCTCCGAAGAACTTTCAGCAACAAAGTTCCGTGTCATCTATGTTACTCTTTACTCTTATTGATATTGAAAGTTGGTGGAATCTTGCGCTTGCTACTATCAGATTCCCCGTAACGTGAAGCAAAACTCGCTCTACAGCAGCAACAAGGGAACCTGTATTCAGCCGGCTCCCGACACACCGGTTTCTGAAAATATGGTACTTCTTCGTATCTTCACCTTCTCTCTGTTTACAGTTTTAATGTTTTATGGTAAAATCTACTGCATGCTTGCGACCTCACATGATCTTTCTCATTTTTTGGCATATTTACCTGTAAGGATTTTCTTTTCTTTCAAGTTTAAAGAATTACTCAAAACTCTCTTTTCATTATTGTTTGATATTTATTTAAATATCCTCCGGAATGCACATAATCAATTAAATTATTACATAAATATGTTTTGGTTTTGCTTGGCAATTAAATTACTCGATTTTATAAAAAAAAAAATATTAAACACGTTTTTCTTTATGCTGTGACTTCTGTCTGAGGCTTTGTATGGAGAACACTGAAGTCAATTTATTTAAAAGTGTCTTGTCAAAGTATTAATATTGACTTGAATCTTGGGGCAGCTACAGCCTCTCTATTTATTCAAGTATTAAGTCTCGGCCTATTAAGGGCTTTGTTTACATACAACTAAATCCAACTCTTTATTTGTGCACAGTTGCTAATACAAACAGTTATGACCATAGAAAAATACAATATAACTTTCTTTTTTGAAATAGCTTTTTTAAGAAAATGAACATGCATTTTAAGGAAACAAATTTGTCTTGTAAGTTTGAAGGAAACTGTATCTCTCGTTTATCATCAGGAATCTTTATTCTCATTTACAGTGCTTTGAAATATTAAATCAAGTTTTCGATGGCATGAAATAATGTTTTCAGTTATTCTTGTTTTGATTACCAATTAGAGCTCAATCTTGTTGTCCTTAACAAGCTTTTTATTTAGATAAAATTCGTTTCGAAATCTACTTTAAGAGTAGGCACAATTAATAATCAGAACGTAACATTCACTGCACATTAAGAATACTGTTAATTTTATAAGACAAGTGCTATTGAGCCTTCGCTACTTGAGAAGTTTTTTAAGTATATGTTTTTTTTAAAAAGCATATTAGTTTATCACAAAAGGGAAAAGAGAATTTAAATTGCGTCTTCACTGTATAAAATTTATACATGATAATTTCAATGCGAACAACAAGAAAATTAGATAATACACTTTAATGAAATTCAATAATGAAAGCTTATCAAGATATTTAAGCATTTCGGAAGAAAAACTGGCCCTTGTAAATTCATGGGACTTGTATTTTTGTTCTACAACTTGCAACGATTGCCATTTTGCCGCTGTATGTGATAAGTTCTATTCTTCCATTTTAAGTAGCGCACATGTCTCAACGACACAAAGAAGAACTCCATAAAATCGGAAGGTGCCTTACAAATGCTCTGTAGGAAAAGACACAGAATATTAATAGACATTGTTTTTTAATCTTTAGGTACTAGGTATATTTGACAATTCCTTTCATGAAACCTTAGCACGGTTGGACAATTTACCACTTGATCACCTATTTAAAATGTTGAAGATTTCCTCCCCTGAATAACACTCAATAAATTTTTAATTACATTAATTGGATGCAGGGTTGTTGTTGTTGTTGTTGTTGTTGTTGTTGTTGTTGTTGTTGTTGTTGTTGTTGTTGTTGTTGTTCTTGTTGTTCTTGTTCTTGTTGTTTTCAGTTTTACAAAATTAACCCAGCTATTACCAGACAAAATTGTGAAGACGAAGAAAAAAGAAGATGGAAGAAAGAAAAGGAAACAAGACTAAAATAGACAATCACATTTATAAATTGCGTAAATTGGATTCCAATATATCCACAGCCTCCTGGGGCCATGTATAGTGTTAGATCGAGTCAGATAGAGAAAAGTAACACACACTCTATTTTACAACCCAAACCAGCATTGTAGCTTTACTAATAGAGGGATGCAAAGTGACACAGAAACGATATATGAGGAAAACAATGCCATCAAACGTTGTGAAATTGTTCTCTCGTTTAATGATTGAAAACTAAAGTTTTAAAAGCCCATGCAACTGTAACTGGTGATTTCAAAACGATTAATCTCCTAAGAGAAGAAATACTGCGATCCTTTGAACAGCAATAAGTGACACATAGCTGAGTTGAAAAATAAAAAGAAAATAAACTGTAAGAGGGTCAGGAAAAGACAAGTGTGAAAAGTGGGATTCGTTCCGTTTTGGGCTTGGCAGTGGGAGAGATATGAATCTATTCCATTTCAACGGTTAAATCGTTTTATAATGTGCTCATTTTAACTTTATGACTATAATAATATAATCTTAAGAATTGTTTTGCTTTTGCCTTCTACGTGTGTACACCTCCTTTTTTTTATTAATGTTAAGAAAGTTATACAGCTGTTAAAATATTGTGTTATGGTGTTATTGTAATTTTTTACCTGGAACATCTGCTTATAATAACTACGATTCTTGCGAAAGTAAATCAACCAGTGTGCATTAAAGATATTGCAGTTACTTATTGTCTGATCAGGGGAAAAAAAAGTTATTGCGAAACTGGATGTGTGCGCAGATTAATTTCCTAACGTTGCAGACGAGCAAATACCTTTTGTCTTCTCCGCAATTAGGAAAAACTGGGACAAGCGAAGTAAAAATCCCATTTCCACGATAAAGTATTGACAAATGATGTTCTTTCTCTCAGTTCACAGGAAATGGCAATTAATAAGAGAGACCAGCTAGGTGAACAACAGACAACAAAGAATCATGGAGGCTTGAAATGGAATTATTTTATCTCGTGATTAATATTCCACATTAAGACCAATCAGCATCTTTTGTTAAAAATAAGCCACAGGAAACTCATTAAACAAGGAATAATGACATTTCTTTGAAGATACATTGTTTTAGCTTTTATAAGTAAAAAAAAAAATCTATACTAACATAAAAGAAATTCAAAATCTTATTTATGTCTATGAACTGTGTGATATTAATTCTAACTGTTCATTTTTCTGTACCATAAATTATTACCTTTCAGCAAGAAGGTAAAAATAGTTTGGTTTTTTCTTCGGAAAACGGAATTCACATAGAATTACTTTCAACTAGGTTTTACTTGATTGGCAAATTGATGTTTTCTTTTTTCTTTTTTACTCTTTTCTGAATTTCGCGATTTTGGCACCAAGACAAAGAATCAGAAAAAGCCCCAGATGTCAACTTATATTGATCTAAATCAATTATTTGTTACTTTAACTTACAGTTGTTAGAAGAAGCGGACTTAGTAGTAGTAGTAGTAGTAGTAGTAGTAGTAGTAGTAGTAGTAGTAGTAGTAGTAGTAGTAGTAGTAGTAGTAGTAGTAGTAGTAGTAGTAGTAGTAGCAGTAGTAGCAGCAGCAGCAGCAGTAGTAGTAGTAGTAGTAGTAGTAGTAGTAGTAGTAGTAGTAGTAGTAGTAGTAGTAGTAGTAGTAGTAGTAGTAGTAGTAGTAGTAGTAGTAGTAGTAGTAGTAGTAGTAGTAGTAGTAGTAGTAGTAATGTATCGCTATTGTTGCCAATCGTTCGTACAATTTGTACAAACAAATCATATGCAATTAAAAAAATACTTGAACTAATCGTGCCTTGATGTTCGGAGCAACCACAAAGATGGAAATGAGTTTAAGTTTGGACAACAAATGATAATGGTGACTTTGAAGAAAGAAAATAGTTATAATACAGTGTGGCCTACATCCGATGTCATAGAGCCAGCAAACGAGGACCAAGATTCACACAACACAAAACCCTTTAGAAGAGAAGAAATCAATCTGTTGGCTTTTTTTTTCTCTTGGTTTACGTTCTCGCGTTCTCCTTGTCTCCTTATTGCCGAGAGCCTAACTCACCATAGGGGGTAATGTTTTCAGCTAGTTTGCCGTTCTTTCTTATTTCTATTTTGTGACTGGTCTGTGTTTTGCGTGACTCTAGTCATCGAGAGGTTGCGTCGCTGTTTCGATTGGCCAGGATGCGATGTGAAATACGAAGATTGAAGAGTTTGTCATATAGCTGCCCGTTTGGGTTTTCATGAACGGTAAATATTTTTAACAAGAAAATGTTTGCTCCAGTTACTAAGAAAAACTGTTTTTAAAAAATTACAAAAAAAATATTTACATTGAATATTTGTTTTCTTTCTGAACTTTTTACTTTTTTGTTAGAAGTACACCGGTTTTTTTTATGTATCAACTGTGTCATCAATTTATTTTTAGGGGGTACTTCTTTTTCTCCAATTTTTGGCGTGGAATTTCATGGTCACCTGAAAAAAATTTCGCTGTAAGTATGATCTAGGCCTGTATCTCATTGACAAAGGTTTCCCTTCAAGCCAGCTGACAGATGACTCCTGAAAGCTAACACTAAGGTCCAATAACCCACTTTTGATCTCTTTTTCTCTGTCCGTCTCTCTTTTTCCCCTTGGTCTCACCCCCCCCCCCCCCCCCCACCTCTTTCTCTCTCTCTCTCTCTCTCTCTCTCTCTCTCTCTCTCTCTCTCTCTCTCTCTCTCTCTCTCTCTCTCTCTCTCTCTCTCTCTCTCTCTCTCTCTCTCTCTCTCTCTGTGTGTCTCTCTCTCTCTCTCTCTGTCTCTTTCTCTCTCTCCCTCTCTTTCTCTCTCTCTGTCTCTCTCTCTATCTCTCTTTGACTTTCTCTCTCACTCTACCTTTTCTCCATAGACTGTGATAGACAACCCTTTAATATTTGAAACGGTGCGTTTTCTTTTATTGATAAAGCGAGAAATCTTGGTGTGTATGTAGATAATAAGTTATCGATGGAGTCACATGTAAGCCACTGTTGTAAGCTGGTGTATCTAAAATTGTGGAGAACAGGCGCTATGAGAAAATGTTTGAACTAAACATAAGAAAGACCCTGCATCGGCTTTTATTCTTTCAAGGCTGGAATAATGTAACTGACATAACAACGGTCAGGATAGCTTACAAAGACGCAACATTCAAGTCCTGCTGGGATGGAACAGGCAAAATAAAGCGGGACCATGTATCATGTATCATGTATCATGTATCATGTATCATGTATCATGTATCATCTCTCCTTAATCATCTACACTGGTCACCACCAAAATCACAAATGAGAAACTTCGATTGTCTGTGATAAATGTCTTGTTACTCCTTTCTTACCATCAAGGATCCTTCGATCGTTGAAAAGATCTAGAACTAAAAATTATGGAGAAGGAACTTTCAGTTCTGCCGCACTTAAAACCTGGAAGAGTCTACCACAGCAACAGAGAGACACAGATTCAGAAGGAATTTTTCAAAAGCTGCTAAAAGTTTAATTTTTCAATGTCATTTTCTGTGTTAATTATATTTTTTAAAGTTGGGCGCTCTAAAACAATAGGTATTATTATTAGAGATTATCATCTCTTCAGTTTTTATTGTTTGTTTCTCTCTCTCTTTTACCTCATTTAAAATTATTGGAAGAGATTCAACAGATTGAAACAAAAATCTCATTTAGATTTAAAGAGCCGTTCCATCATAAACTGTAAATGTTGTTTATCCCAGAACAATGACGGTTAATACCTCCAACTTCACATCATGCGTAACTACAAAACCCGCTCTCGCAACTTTTTCGATACTTGAAACCTTATTTCGTTTAGCCTGTTTGATCTCCGCCTGCAAAGCCAGCTCATCCCACCATAGTTACCTGCAACATCCTCAAATATCTTGAGCAGCCTCTAATTTACCACAGAGTGGCTATTTAATCTTGATTTAGATCTCATAAACTCGACAATAATAACAATGGGAACCTTTTAGACAAAAAGCGACTGATCAGTCCCCCCCATGTCTTGTTAGAGTGAAGTGCCTTTATTGTGGCCCAAACGGATGAAATGGTGAAAGCTAAATGAAAAGCCCTTACTCCCAACGAGACCTTTAAAACCACTTGTAAAGCTCTACTTCAAAAATCTAGAGGCCGCTTTGATTGGTAAAAGGCATTTTAAAGGGTCCATTAATGAATAGTAGCAATATATTTGTGTACAGCCTCCTACAATTTGAACATTATTTCTACAAGAATATTGTTTTCTTGCGCCGATAAAACTATTGAAAAAGAGATCAGAAAAGCAAAAAGTCGGCATTAAATAGAAAGTCCCAGAACAAAATAAATGTTAATTCAAAAATAAAAAAGCAAAAGCAAAACATCATTCAAATGAAACTATGAAAAACGTATCGAGTTTGCAGTTAGTAAGATATGTTCTCAATAATACATCTTCCAGTTTATATTCTAGTGAATTATTTTTTTGGCGCTAACTATGATTCAAGTGTGTAACTCTGCTTATACGTTCCAATCGACCACAAATCGGCCTACTTTAATACATAACAAAGTGACAATACCTTAACAGCGAGATTTCAAAACCTCTTCTAATTCCTCTTTTGAAAAAAAAAAAAGAAAGTCGATTTTTAACTTTCTTATTAATAAATCATGGCCCCTTAACAGTCTGCTTTCGACCACCCCAGAAAGATGAAGACAAAAATAGAAAAACAACGAGTGACATTGTGTTTTAAGGTTTGTGGAAATATTAATCCCAGACAATTACAATTCAATTCACTCTATGATCAGTTAATTTTAAAAGAATATGGTTCAACTTTAAGCAGCAAATTATTCACATTAATCGAAGAGCTGAAACTGGGAATACTGTGTGTTTCTTCCAAAGGACCAACTTATATTTTTCTTCCCCAAGGATTCATCGATCTCTATAGCCCAACTAGAGCTCTGGAGTATTAAGCTGATGGTAACACGAGATTTTCTCGTCCAGTTACAAAGGACAAGTAGGGCTGCACAATCTTAGGATGGTGGAGAAATAACTCTCGAGCAGTAAATTGTTGTTATCTCATGAACTTGTTAGTTTCCTTGATTGTTCTAAGCACATACAATACATCTTGACCAGCCATGACCAATGAACACTCTTGATTTATTTTAGTTACCTTAAACATACCATGATAAACTATGGCTTAAAGCATTCTTGGGTCAGAATTATTAAACATAAGGAAACTCCTATCCAAGAGAATTCAATAACGACAATGGAAGTTGAACTTTTGCAGATAGTGGATTTTTACTGAAATATAAATTTCAAGAACAACAAAATAAATCCTTCTTATTTTCATCTCTTATGGTTTTTTTTTCCATGCTATTCCGGCAAAATTGTTTGGAATGCTCTAGCTTTATTTGTATCTCTTTTTATTTAGCAATGCATACTTTTCTCAGAACCAAAACGAGAAACTCAAATTTGTCAGTTAAATTATTGACGCCGTTTGCAAAAATATGTTGGAGAAACCAGAATCGCTTGCGCACAAAATTACCAAGACATGATATTTTCGAACCGGCTACTGTATGTAAATCTATGAGTTACCGTTCTCATTAGCTCGACTCTATTCTTGAACTTTCTCCATCTTTCCCCATAACGTGTTCATTTGACCGTCCAACCTCAAGCCAGATCATTATTGCTTGATTTTCTATTGACAAAGTTGCACGCACAGACAAGGTCACATTATTAACAATCGGAGAACCTTCCCCAATTACTCCGTCGAGGAAGGATTCCGCCCACAGAAGCCAACAGTTATTATCTGCCGCAGCCGTCGCCCAGGACAGAGGTCTGTAGACAGTGGTCATTAGGGAGGCATCGGCCGTCGGGGAGGATTTACATTCATGCATCTGGACAGGGCTCGTGTAAACCGGAAATGGGTGGTGAGCGAGTGTAGCAGGAGTGGTCGTCTGAGTAAGGGTCAAGCACTGTCATTTTTACCCGTCATTCACCGGAAGTTGTCATTGTGCTAATTGTGTCCGGATGACGTAACAGCCCGTTTGTCTTAATAAATGTTGGCGAGTGCTAAACATTTCGTTTCTTGGATGTATTCTGGGTGGCTGCTTGATAGCTGGTAGCTTTTGGAGTTATCAACCGTAACAATTT
Organism: Elysia crispata; assembly: GCA_033675545.1. Taxonomy (NCBI): domain Eukaryota; kingdom Metazoa; phylum Mollusca; class Gastropoda; family Plakobranchidae; genus Elysia; species Elysia crispata. Next base: position 53,556 of record JAWDGP010000851.1, read on the forward strand.
CTGTTAGTGATGGAACTATGTGGGAAGAAGAAGAATGAGAGAATGATATGAATAGCGAGGTGAGGAAACTGTGTGATTTTATATGTATCGGGGTCCAGGTAACGGAAAAAATGGTTAGATTAAAATAAAACAAATGCTGGACGATCAGTAGACTTATAGCTGTGTAGAAAATAATATAACACAACGCCGAAGATATAGTTTTTTTTTGTTTTTTTTTAATTATTGATAATAATTTCTAACTAGCTTTTTTATAGTACTCGTACTTTCTGCCTATGTGAGCGAGTATAGTCATTACTAAGCTTAGAACGAGTACCAGTAAGCTTCCGATTGAAAGAGGTTGGTGGACGAATGCAAACTTTTCTATTAAAGTATGTGTTCTCTGCACAAGTTTGGAAATGAATGATGAGTCCACTTTCTATTTGAATGTGGAAAGTTATTCAGTAAAAGAAGTCTTTGAGCAAACAAGAAAGTTGAAGTTCAGTCAAACAATCATTTGGTGTAAGTCCAAAAACTGTTATGAATTAAGGAACCTTAGCAAATGGACAGAAACAATCGAAGGCTCCTGGAATGAATCTTTTATTTCTTTTTATAAAAGAGCAAACAGTTTTGAACCTTTGTGCTTGAGTTCGATTTTTTGTATCTCTGTTGTTAGTTCCTCTTTGTGTCAATGTGTAAAGCCCGATCTGTTATTTCTAAAGTAGGTTATCATGACTTGAGAACTTAACAACGATAAAAGCTACCATCATCACCTCCTGGTCTCATGGCTCGGGTCTTCTCCCTATTGAAGCTGATTGACAACGTCTTCATTAAGAAAACTCTCCAGTAAAGCTCAGTCACATCTTCTGCTCCGTGATAAAATCGGTGTGATATTACACAGCACTAAAATGATGCTAGATTTAAATATAAACGAGCGGTTGTCTTTGTAGCATTATTACATCCCGCCAGACATGGATAGCAACTTGTGATATGAAAATCAAGTACATGGAACGTATACCTGTCCGTTTAGAAAGGAAGACCCGGTTTTTCGCTTATGGATATTAATTATATCCGTTTTTCCCAACCAGCAAATTTAGGGTTAAAAAACTTGAAGAGCTCAAGCTTAAACAATAACAAAGCAAACTATGTCCAAACAGCTTTCCTCTCTATCTTTCTCATTACGAGTTACACCCAGTAGCGTTATGGTGGAAGAGGAAATTAGAAATGTGATTACGAGTAAAATACTCAGTCGATAAATAAATAAGGTTGTAATTAGTCGGGATTGTCGTAAAGCAATTCATAGTTTTATAACATGGCAAATCTCCTTCATCCTTGCAGGTATTGGAATACTTTTATACTTATTATATACTTTACTTCTCTCCTAGTTAAGGTCGGAATATGACTTCACAAATATAACTGTTTCATTAGATACTGAAAAACGGTTTACTCTGTACTTTCCCAATATGTTTAAAGATCCTTATAAACCCTTAGTAAAAGTCCATAAATAAGTTTACTCAACCAATGCTAAGAGAAGCACTACCTGTCGAGAATTCAGGCCATTTGAACTAATAAGTAAGTAGTATTGAAAGGATCTAGAAACAGATCGGGATTCATAATATTGGATACCTAGACTGATACTTTCATGAGAGATTCGAAAATTTACAATAAGGTAAATCAGTTAATAACGTATTTTCCAAACTCAATTAATGGTTCTTTGAAACGCTTTTTAGAAAGCTGTGAATTCCGAAAAAAAAATCATACACACGATGTGCAGTGGCTTTTGTGACTTTATAACTGAGCATTTTTTAAATCTATAGTATGATATGGAAGGTTTGAAATTACCTATAATTGATTGGAATTTTACAAAATCAGCTATGTTTTCATATCTGGTACCAGTCCTTTCGGAGTCACACTTCTATAAAACAGACATTTTCTGGATCTATTCAGATTTACGTGCTATTTTTTTTCGAGGAATTATCCTTCTTAGTTCAAATATATGACATCTGATATACTTAAGCATACGCGCAAAACGCTATTTGCTTAAGCTGTTTGTTTTTTTTTTAAGAATTTTTCTCTCTCTCTTTTCATATTGTTTCAGTGTTTCTTTTTTTCTGACTATAATTGAGCATTTTAGCATTGGCAGTGACCTTAACTCTCTTTGAACATAAATATTCCTCACAGCAGATATTTCATGTTCTTTCGACCTATAGAGGTAAATAACGATGGAGTCTGCAGCCCAGATCTTATTACTTAAGGATCCATTGCAAGTTAGGGGTTGTAGTGCGACGCCATTTTCATGAGTATTTTCTATTAATAAAGTAGCTCTCATAAACAAATTGTGAGTAAATAGTCTCTGGGCGAATTCATTGCAGTGATGAATTATTTTAACTTGACCTTAGCGGTTGTATATGATAAATGGGCTCCACAATAGAACATTTTACTTTCGTTATATCGCGGTACCGAAATGCTGACCTTTTCACCTGACGGCTCCAGTTCTTGATATTTCACTGAGGACTAGGAACTAGATCTACTCTTGATATTGTGAATAAATTTGATCATATATTCCTATAATGGATAATTATGACCATATAAATAGACATTAATATTCTCTTAGAAACAACAGCTTAGTTCAAGTAAATAAAATGTTATGCGAAAGAGTCCTACGGCTCGTATAAATCATTTGATGATTTTCCGTCTATTGCGTTATTGTTCACTCGCTATTTCTGTTATACTCCACTCACAACGCAAATGGCTACTCTAAATTCACCCCAGGGAGTGATACTGTAGACATTCAATGTAAGACGCTTCCTTTGAGGAAAACCAGCCACTCACTATGGTAGCGCTACATAGTGTCCACTACCTTTTTACAGCATAATTTCTACATAAATCTGCATGTGTAATTACACACTCAGGGAGCGTTCATTTAATAACGAGGTGAACAGACCCTCTTGCAAACACAAAAATAATTGTAGTATAAGATTTTTTTAAACAAGGGAAAAAGAGAAGTGGTGGAGCTCAGCATTATAGTTCAGCAGGTAGATTTTGTTACAATCCTGGTGTGTATAATATTAAAATTAAACAATTCACAGGTGTTTTACTCTTTATGCTATTATATTCTTCTCCTTCTTCCTTTTGTTCTTTTTCTTCCAAATTTTCTTTTTTCTTCTTCTTCTTCTTCTTCTTCTTCTTCTTCTTCTTCTTCTTCTTCTTCTTCTTCTTCTTCTTCTTCTTCTTCTTCTTCTTCTTCTTCTTCTTCTTCTTCTTCTTCTTCTTCTTCTTCTTCTTCTTCTTCTTCTTCTTCTTCTTCTTCTTCTCCTCCTCCTCCTCCTCCTCCTCCTCCTCCTCCTCCTCCTCCTCCTCCTCCTCCTCCTCCTCCTCTTCTTATTCTTTTCATTACGATATTTACTTTCTCATACCTTGTACCTGAAATAATTAATTGCGAAAATTTCCTTTAATTAGTCTATGTCACCCAATGTAAATATCCTCTCCATGGTGAAGATGCTCCCAATGCGTTCTTTTTTTTAAAGCGTCCCTGGTTTAAAATAATGCATGTCATAAGGAAGTAAATAGTGTATGTTTAGACAATCTCTGTTTTGTCCTGATCCTGCAAATCAAATGAAAGCTCTGGAACATAATTTGAACTCATACTACTGGATGTATAAATTCATTTTTTCCCAGCCTAAGCAGAAATAAACTATTGCTTTTTTTTTCAAAAGACTAGTGGGGAATGGCACTGAACTTAATATATTATAGTAATCTAGGGCTAGAGAATTATAAAGAAATTTGGTTCAATGAGAAATTTGTCAGAGCAACTTTTGACGTTACTGCTTTCAGATAGCTGTACTTTTAATTTCCATTTGAAGATCTTTTCTAAATCCACATTAGATGCTAAAAAAATAGTGGCTTTTTGTGTATTACCTTCCAGGAATTCCTAGCTTCCCATTTATTCTTCGCAATTGATAAATGACCCCTAAAAGAACAATGTATTAATGAATGAATAGTATTTTACAAAATTAGTTGACTATTTGTATATTTATCAAAAGGAATATTTCCACAATACTGAGAAATCTTGTTACTTATAAAATTTTCCAAGCCCTTCCTTACAGAAGGCACTAATACTCTGAAGCAATCTGATACAAGAAAAGTTTGCACACTTTTAAAAAAAAATTATCATTCAATTTCAGGAGTTTGGAAAAAAAAAAGAGGGGGGGGGTGTTCTTTCGGGTTCATTCTTTACGGAAATAACTTTATGGTTAAGTATTTGCAAATATTCTTTTTCTTACACCGTAGTCACTAGCTTTTTAGTTTAAAAGATACCATAAAGTATTTGACAATTGACTTCTATTTATAGGGTGTTTGAAACCAGCACTCTAACAATCTGATAGACTATCACCTTAGGTGATGGCAAAAACAAACAAAAAATCGTTCACGTGGCGTGACGTTGATTAATATTTCAAGTAGGGTGCTAAAAGTTTTTCCAGCCTCCAGCATCGGTTTGTATAGAGATCCATTAGGACTCTGCCTACGCTATATGAATAGTTGTTCCTGCGGGCGCTAAGTACGGACAAGGATCGGTTCATCAGAACACTCACGACACTACGCTCTCCGATGACTGCGTGCTTTTGAGAACTTCATCGGAGAATTCAAGAAATGAATATTTTCTTTTTATTAGTCTCAAATCGACCTAAAAAGTTAACAGCTTTCATACCTTATAATAGCATGTTTTAAAAGCTCCTTTAAAGGAATATCTGTCGGTTGATGTTGTTTCATAGTTTACCACATCGTAGATCAATAGATGTATAGGAAAAACGCTCGGCTATAATGTTAATTTCTAACTTATCAAACATTCCTGATGAGAAATCGTTTTGTACCGTAAAAAGTAATTCTAACCGCGTGTATTTGACATTGGGTTGATAGGCGACTGTACTGCAGAGAACAAACTATCAAACATGGCCTTTTTGTGAATCGTGATTCACTAAAAGAGAGAAATAATAAGTGCCTGAAGCACTCAATTTTTTTGAAATAATATAATTATGACCTTTGATCAACAAATATTTTATGAGTCGAACTACATCAGTGGTGCAAAAAGTGTCAGAGTTGAAATAGATTGCCAGGTGAAGCCTTCTCTCTCTCTCTCTCTCTCTCTCTCTCTCTCTCTCTCTCTCTCTCTCTCTCTCTCTCTCTCTCTCTCTCTCTCTCTCTCTCTCTCTCTCTCTCTCTCTCTCTCTCTCTCTCTCTCTCTCTCTCTCTCTCTCTCTCTCTCTCTCTCTCTCTCTCTTTTTCGCCGTTTTCATCTTTAAGAACACAATTAGAACCCTAATATCTCGAGACATTCAACCAATATTCAATAAAACCCACTAGCTTATCTGCTAATCTTGGTAAAGGCATCGTTTTATCTTTGATCTTTTAGTTTTCTCCTCTCGAAAAACATAACTTTGATTAGGTTTTGATTCTATCTCCAATCAGCACAGTAATTGCTCGGCTTTCGGTGAGGTAGCATGGTAATACGATCTGGTTAGTGCAGTATTTCCACAAAGAGGGCTCCCATATCTCGAGTTTTTGAGGTATTCCTAGGGGTTTTTATGTTGGAGAATAATAGAAAGATCGATCTTGACGGCTAGCGTCATTTTTATCAATTCTCTTTTTTTGCTTCTTATATTTGTTTATTCCATTAAATGCACGATTTCAAACCAAATTAGAAGACACGGTGTAATATTAAGAGGAACTCGTTCGTTGAATTCAACGGAAATCCTGGAAAAAAAAGTCTGAAGACCCTAAATTTTGGACATACTAGACTTTTTCCACATTTATCTGTGAAATGGAATACTTGTCCTGGGTTTTAATATCTTTCCGGTCCACTTAGAGTACCTGGCTTGTGAGAGAAATTAAGATTAGTGATTTTGTAATAAGAGATGAAAATTCTTAGAAGTGAACTTACCCATGCTCGTTTGATAGTATTAACACGTAAATTTAAAAGAATTGTTCAGAAAAAACAGGGACAGCAGACTCAAACATATAGTCTGAGGAATTACATACAATAAAATTATCCGAATCCATGTTAACGGGCTATTTTGCTGTGTTCAAGTCGTTTCATTAAAAATAGAATGATAATGATCTGGTGAATGATGTTTAACGCCATACGCACTTTATCATCACAGAACAGTTATTTCTTTCATATTTTATTCGTACCGTCTAAAATAAACAGTAGCTTCTAAAAAAAAGTAAGCAGAATTTAGAGACCACAACTAACTCTAGCGAAAATATGTCATCGCGAACATTTTCCTTTTCCTTAAATCTTCTCTTTTCTGTAAATTGTAATTTCTTTGTATCAGAACTCCAGACTCCTGTGAACCATGTTTTAAAGAACAATAAGAGATTATTCAACTCCATTATTTGACGATTCAGTTTCTTTTTTTTATTATTGATTTTTTGTTCTATTTAATAATTTCTAATTAAATGTCTTAGTAACAATTGCATTCAAATTTATTTGCAGAAAAAAAACATCTTTTATTTCTTGTATTAAATGGCAATCAGCATGGAAATTGTGTAACACTGCCACAATTAATTTTTTTTTTATATTTCAATGCATGTTTAGTTTAACACACTGTGAGAAAATTAGCAGGTTGTTTTGTCTGAATTGTTAACTCCAACAGTTCTTGTGACAATAGAAAGAATAATCAGATGACGGTCAACTTGATTGGAATGGCAACCCATGTCATAAACATTATTTTACTGTCATAATAAGAATGACGTTAGCGATTTAGCTCAGCTACGACTTTCATTGTAACGACATTTTTGTTTTTCGTTCTTTTAATTTCCAAATACAACTGGGTTTTTTTTCAAGACTATGAAAAAGCCAAAACGTCTATTGATTGAAGAAAATAAAACAAAGCTTTAATGAATTGGGAATACTAAAAAAAAGCCTCTTTAAAGAAAAAACAAATCAAAAAAAAAAAAAAGAAAAGAAAACTTCAATGCCCCTACCATCCCTTATTCAGTAATGGTATATCTCTGTCAGAGGAGTGGCGAGGTTCTTGTCTGGTCAAATCTTAGAGCACCCGCCATCGATACGACCCATATTGTCCATATCTCTTACATCGATAGGCGCTATCTATGGAGTCTTAACAATGGCAGAGGCTGAGTTGTGACGTCAGTGGATCCAACTGTGTGATAACGCTACGATCAATGGTTTTATTTGTTCCATTTTTATCAAGCAAAAGCGGAAAAAAAATGCATGTAACCTGACTCCAGAATGATTGCCTGCTTTACAAAGCTGTTACTTGAGGAAGTAATTTTTCAGTAACTGTAAACCAGAAATGAAATAGAGTAGGCAGCAAGATGCATCTCAGGTGGACAATTTAGGTTCTGTTCGTCTAATTCTATCTGTGTGTGATTTAGTAGTAAAATACCTTTACCTCACAAAGATCTTCATCAAGTAGGCTGGATGCTTGTTAACACTGATACAAACATTAAGGCGTCATCAGTGAGCACTGTTCTGATGAAAGGCTTTTTTGTTCGAAAAATATTTATAATAATAATAAAATATAACAATAAAAACGAGGACAACAACAGCAACACCAACAACACCAGCAACAACACTGAAAACAATAATATAATAATAATAATGATAATAATAATAATAATAATAATAATAATAATAATAATAATAATAATAATAATAATAATAATAATAATAATAATAATAATAATAATAATAATAATAATAATAATAATAATAATAATAATAATAATAATAATAATAATAGTAATAATAATAATAATAATAATAATAATAATAATAATAATAATAATAATAATAATAATAATAATAATAATAATAATAATAATAATAATAATAATAATAATAATAATAATAATAATAATAATAATAATAATAATATCCAGCATTTCTTTTTCTCGGGATACAACAGATTTATGCTTAAATGCGCCAACAATATTTTTTATTCATCTTTTCTTTTTCTCATTCGTAATACAATAAAGAAAAGCCATACCTTACAATCTACAATACAAGATTATTTGGGTTAACATTGATGAATCATTATTCAATTAACAAAACACCCAGATCTTTCGCACTCTAACTTGATGCTCTCAGAGTATTATAATATCTGTGATGTAAAGCATCACAATGGAATATCATGTGGCTCTTGTCCAAGGGTTTTTAGACAACATTGCTTCAGTCTTGTTATCATTCAATTTTAGTTTATTGATTTTCATTCACTGCTTCACATCTTTGATACACAATTCTGTTAATTTGCAGTTTTGTGACTTGGTCATCATTAGGAAATTTATATAAATGACTGTCATCAACGTAGATGGAAATGTCTAAAAATAATTTCGGCAATAATTTGAGTGGATAAATTAACAAAAAAAAATACAAGTATAGGAAAAGGAATGTAGTATCTTGTGGTGGAAAGCACGTAGCAGAAGACACTAAAGTTTAATATAATCATTTATTATCTGCATATATATCTGTACATTAACTATCTGTATATCTAGGTATGGCAATCAAGGTATCTTTCTATCAGTTTATCCATCTATCTATCAATTGGCTAATGGTTAAATCTCCCTATCTTTGTATATATTCTGATATAAGTCGATGCAGTTCCAGATGTTCTGGCGGTCTCATACTAGAATCGTTTCCTCTTGCGTGTTGTTTAGAACCAGCAACTAATGTCCAGAGTCGACCTAAATTTCTTTTTATGGACGCTCGTAACATTAAATAATTATAGTTCAAGTTTATTGTCTTCGATCAGACACATTGCTTGGAATGTCATGCTTTGCTACATATAGAAACATTCAAACCAATGCTTTCTTGCTTGCGTGACAGCATTTCTACTGTGTTTTCCATTTTTTGTGCGTTTTATTCGTACCTTCGCCGGAACTCTCTTACTTGGTGGTACTGACAAACATCAGACAGTCATTGAAAATTTTAGGATAGAGAATGTTTGTCATGACATCATAGGAAAGAGATAACAAAGAAAAAAAAAACATGAACTTTTACGGTCAAAGTTCACAAATTGTAAACAATCTGATTCCGTAAAAAAGTTAATGACAGGTTGACCTTAGCTCAATGATTCACTCTTGCTTCAAAAGATATATACTGACAAACAATCAAAATGTGATGATCAAAAAACGAAATAGACAGAGAGGAGTAGAGTGTGATAGAAGCAGAGATCATTTAAAATATAGAGCAAAGAATAGAGAGAAAAAGAGAACGATAATGAAGTACAATAAAACAGTTATCTATTATCGTATCGAAATATGAAAGAGGGAAAGGAAGAATAAAAGGAGCAAACACAGACAAACCTGTAGTCGAGACTAGCAGATTGGTAGGTAGGTAAAGAGATACATAGATAGAATGATAGATAGATGAATAAACATATGACGGAAATATAAGCAGAGCAAAATCTTTTTGAGATTGAGGCCTACAAGCTGATACTCTGAGAATACAACGAATTGAAAGATTTCCATAGATACTTAAATATTTTTAAACACATTTTAACATTAGATTAGAGTGTTCATGTTGATTGAATTGGTGGGATTAGAACCATCAATTTATAGGTGCTTCGGCACCCATCGCCTTGCCACTCAAAGAGTACATAGCTTACTCGTATATCAATTCGCCACTGCGCTCCCTATAAAGAGAGTTTCATGACGAAGCTATTTACTAAGCCTCCCTGAGTAACTTGCAAACTTGATTGGAAAGCCCAAATCGCACTAAAGACAACCATTGAATCCGGAAGCACCACACTTGGCATTAGACGCACAAACATCTATGACAAACGGCAGCAATATGTATGCCTCAAATATATATTAGTTACAAATTAAGATCTAAAGGAGGCAAACGACTGGGTTAATATTACTACTACTACTACTACTACTACTACTACTACTACTACTACTACTACTACTACTACTACTACTACTACTACTACTACTACTACTACTACTACTACTACTACTACTACTACTACTACTACTACTACTACTACTACTACTACTACTACTACTACTACTACTACTACTACTACTACTACTACTACTACTACTACTACTACTACCACTACTAGTACTGCCACCGCTACCACTACTACTTCTACTACTACTAAAACTACGACTACTACTACTACTACTACTGCTACTACTACTACTAGTAGTAGTAGTAGTAGTAGTAGTAGTAGTAGTAGTAGTAGTAGTAGTAGTAGTAATAATAATAATAATAATAATAATAATATAAAAGTTATGATAATAATAATATCAATGATTATAATATCCATCAGAAGAAGAAATAGGATAGGAAGACGAAAAGGAGAAAAAGAAGTGCAAAAACAAGAACAACATCAACAACAACAACAACAACAACAACAACGAAGAAGAAGAAGAAGAAGAAGAAGAAGAAGAAGAAGAAGAAGAAGAAGAAGAAGAAGAAGAAGAAGAAGAACAACAACAACAACAACAACAACAACAACAACAACAACAACAACAACAACAACAACAAGAACCAGAAGAACAAGATCAAGAACAACAACAACAACAACAACAAGAACCAGAAGAAGAAGAAGAACAACAACAACAACAACAACAAGAACCAGAAGAACAAGAACAAGAACAACAACAAGAACAACAACAACAACAACAACAACAACAACCAGAAGAACAAGAACAAGAATTGCGATACTTATCTCAAGCTCCCATGTCTCTTCCTGTTTTGTATTTTATGTTGCTCAATTTATGCACAGGGATTGATTTAGAGGCATGTCTGCGTTTTTGCTCTCACTGCACTTTGATTTTCCTCATCATTTTCCTTTCACTCATTTTATGCCAGAAATTTCCCAGCGGTGGGCGAGCAATATTTCACAATATGCTAAGATAAAATGTATTCGTGCGTTTTCATAATATTTTGCTTAGCATGCATTGTAATTATGGTAGGGAGTGTTAAATGTCTTTGTCTCCTTTTTGCACATTTTGTTGAATCAGTTCAGCCAAATCAGGTAATTTTCTATGCATATAGAAGAGGTAAAATTACAGGAAACTGAGGAAGTTTGGTGGCTGTATGCAGAATGTTTTTCTATGTTGTCTAGCATCTGTCAACAGTGCTATGCAGGTACATGCTTGTCATCATTTTATTCCTATCTCCTTCATCAACAGTAAACACATTTACATGTTGTAGGGAAAGTTAGAGGTTTGTCAATATAAGGGATTGTACACACTGTTGGGAAATATGAGTTTTTTATTGCGCTGTCTCTGTCTCTCTGTCTCTATCTCTGTCTGTCTGTCTGTCTGTCTGTCTCTCTCTCTCCCCCCCCCCTCTCTCTCTCTCTCTCTCTCTCTCTCTCTCTCTCTCTCTCCCTCACTCTTTCTCTCTCTCTATGTCTATCTAAATATTCCTCTTTCTCTATCTATCTCTCTATTTATCTATCTATCTATCTATCTATCCATCTATCTCTATCTCTCTTTCTTTGTGTCTCCATTTAATATTTGGTTCAAGAATAAAACGTTATTGACGGACACAGAATGTCATTGAAAAAACAATATTTTCGTTTTTCTAAAGCAAAGCGTCATCTTAAAAGTACCTTGGATTTCTATAATCAGTTTTTTTTTTTGCAATCTAGCTCTTTAAGTTTTTTATCAAGTCTTCAAATAAAAGTTACTTATCATAAGAAGAATTACGTCTGTGTGATTTGAATAATCCACAAGCAGTTTTGATTTTAAACTGAACATAATACAATCAATAGCATGAAAGCCATTAGTATTTCTACACCTTTCTTTGATTCCCAAAATGTAAGGATGAATCATCGCAACATTATATTTTAACCCTGTAAACTAACATGCATACATCAAGAAAAAAGGACAAAGATAAAAAAAAAATCAAGACAGGGAGCAGTCGTCCATTGTTGAGTCATACAGGAACTAACAGGCAGACAGACAGTCAAGCATTCATAGAGTAAAAGATGGGTGGACCGAAAACTAAATAGGTATAAAACAGGATGGAATGGAAAGAAGAAAAAGGAGAGAGTGGTGGGGGATAGAGAGGAAGAGAAGAAGGAGAAGGGAGAGTCGGAGGAATCCGGAGTTAATGACAGACAGAAAGACAGAGGAAGAGAGAGAAAGAGAGAAGAAGAAGAAGGAGAGAGACACAAAGGGAGCGAGAGAGAGAGAGAGAGAGAGAGAGAGAGAGAGAGAGAGAGAGAGAGAGGGAGGGAGAGGGGGGGCGGGGGGGAACGGAGCGAGAGATAGTGGGAGGCTGCGCGAGCCCATTGCATGACATTTACTTCCGAATAATTCTTGGGGCCATGGGAGACTAAAGACTTCCTCAACAATAGAAACTTTGGGGCCGATTTGGCCGTGGGTGACGAGCTCACACAAAGTTCAGGTGTAGGAACAAGAGGAGGCGATCTCAGAGCATCCAGAAACGGAGCTGGTTTCATTCAGAGGAGGATCAGTCGGATGTCTGATTTGGGTTGCGATAGGTCAATGCTCGTCAAGAAAACTTTATGGAGAGAATGACGATTCAAGCCCAAAAACTAAGTACTATATTCTTTTTTTATTTTTATTTTTTTTTTATATTAGTCATTGAATTACTGGTAATGGCTGAGGAGAATGTTAAAAACTTCTACTGTTGATCTTTCTGTTTGCTTTTTTTTACAGGAATGTAGACTCTCTATAAGCTTATTTAGGTCCTTTTTTATCCTTCTTTTTGTTTTTTTGCATCACAACAAATTTTAGAATAGTTACATTTCTTTTTTTCTTCTAATGTTTATTATTATTATTATTATTATTATTATTATTATTATTATTATTATTATTATTATTATTATTATTATTATTATTATTATTATTATTATTATTATTATTATTATTATTATTATTATTATTATTATTATTATTATTATTATTATTATTATTCGAATACTCACAGGTTTTAAAACAGTTTTCGATGAAATGAATTTTTTTTATCTTATTCTGGGTACTCATCGTTGAAAAATAAATAATCTAAATATTAGAAATCATTCTTTCTCTCTAATGAAGTTACAAATTGCCATTTTGGTTGTTGTTCTTCTAAGGAAAAAAAATGGAGTTACTCAAATTTTCCTAAGGGCGGCAACACAGGTCTTTTAAAGATGGATCCTGTGTGGCCAAAAAAAAAAAAAAAACTACAAAAAAACCGGTTCTCTTACGGTAATGTGGAGGAAAAAAGAAGAAAAAAGAAGAACCAAGGTTTGATTGAGCATTCCAGGTGTTTATGTTCTGGCTGCCGTAGCCATCCACGAATGCCCAGAGAGTGCATTGCTCGGTAAAAAACAATACAGTAATTCCCATAAACAATACAGTAATTCCCATAAACAATACAGTAATTCCCATAAACAATACAGTAATTCCCATAAATTTTCGAAAAAATTGAATGGCTCTCTGTCAAATATTCTGTCGATTTCTCACAGCGGTTATTCACTTTTTTATGAAGACATGAAGCGCGTGAAATAAAAGAAAAGTTCCAAGTTATTTATTGTATCTACTTTACATTTTATATTCGAGGAGAACAGCACACAGTTCGTCAAATCTGTGTTTTCTTGTTTGTAACAAAAGAAAAATAAAAACAAAATGAAAAATGATAATTATGAAAGAGCAAGAAGAAAACCGAAAACAGGATCTAGGAGTTAGGGAAAACCAACAATCTTACAAAATTTATATTCGATTTGCTACCCTGCAACTAGGCGCATTTCCTTTTTTCCTACTATTATTTGCTTGGTTGAATCGTTATTGATTTTATCAACCATTCAAATATAATGGGTAGAACAGTTTAGACCTGACCTTTCGGATTTTATATCCAAATCTTTTTGTAAGCTTATGTAGGATGTGGAATATTTTGAGTGGTTATGACCCATGTTTGAATCGGTCCTATATTTTATATGTATATATTTGTCCATGACGGGGGCATGCTGAGTAGTATGTTTAAACAACACTAACCTCTAGATCTTGATTGACTATGGATCACCCCACAACCACTCTGTCAAAGAACTCAGCACAACGCTAAGGTGTGACACAGTAGTAAATACAGTTGTGTACATCCGACAGCCTATAGATCTAGTTGTCCAATGTAGTGACTGACCTTATGGCTTTTTCACGTTTCTGAGTGGTGTCAAACCCGCGGTGGGATGTGTCTAAGAATGATAACTGTATAAAAGTTATCAAATGATTTATAAATATGTAGGAGTTTCACAATGCTTTTGAAATATGATTATTTGTGTGAGGTGAATTCTTTACAACGTATTACTCTTATTTTTTTTCCTCTTCTGGTGTTTAACTTTGGAAACTGTCCTCTGCGGGTATATGGACACAGCGACTATTCTCTTATCATTTGGTTCTGATCATTGTGTGAAGCAAAAGAATTAAAAATAATTTGCTTGCATTCGTCATCAGTCGTTTTTCCTTAGGAAGAAAAATAGTTTAAAACTTTCTTTCAATCTACCGTCAAACTGCTGTTAATAAAAAGCTAAGAAAATAATTTTTTGGAAGATACTATCAGTAAAATATTGGAATAACAATAGAAAATAGAAAAAAAATGACCGTAATTTTCTTTTCAAATGTGAAAACTTGTCAGCTAGAAATATCGATACTCTAATTAAATTTTATTCCTGTCCAGTTTTTTTTTAACAGTAGTGTCGTGAGCACTAAACTTCGCGTAAAAAATATTGTTATTGCTTGTAATACAAATTACATAGGTTATCTATGAGAATCAGAGATGGAATTAGAATTGCCATTTTTTCTACTTGTAAATGTTGTGCAATGGTAAATAATATTTCATCTTCACTCAAGTTAGAAAAAACACAGTCGGGACATTAAAGATATAAAAAATAAATCACAAGATTCCGTGATCAGCAAAGCAGGGAGATCTCCTCTTGTTTCAAATGACACCTTGACAAAACTCTTCACTCCAGGCATGATAGATGCCAAGGGCAAAAACTCTTTAACAAATAGCATTAAGTATTCTGAGGACATGTATTTGTCAAGGCTCTAGACACGGTCATGAGAAAACTGAGAAAAGTCTAATTTTAACACATTATTTGATGAAAAGTGCGATAAACTAGCACTTGTCCTTCTGTTGGTTTTGTGTGGGTATACATTATTAATCCATGACATTATACTCAAGTGCTGCTCTTATAAAAGGAAGAGAAAACGTATGACAATTTGTTGCTCCACAACAATAGGGATTGTTATCAGTAGCACAGGAATAGAAAAATGTTTTTGTGAGTTATAAAGAGGTTGAAGAAATTAGTCTCTGGAGTGCTCATTAAGGATGAAAATGACATGGTGATAGATCAACAAGAATTATTGTTGGTTTGTTTTTTTTCCTTCGTTGTTCCGTTTTGTTTTGTTCTTGTTTTTCTGTTGCTGTTTCTTTCATAAGCGTGAAAGATAGAGTTTAGCCTTCTATTCTAATGTGCTAATGTATGCGGATCTCCAAAGAAACTGTGGAAGACAACATAATTGTTTGTGTGAGAGCACCAGCTCTTTATATACTTGGTTGGTGTCCCGATCATCCTTACAGGGATTTTTCAAAGTCTATAACCATCTCGTGATCAGTGAAACGTAGTTTGCCGGTAGTGGAATAAAATGATGGCCTCCCTAATACAAGAAATTATTAGTAACTGTTCAACTGTCGTCAATCCTAATCATGAAATTAAAAATCCCTGCAAAAACTGCTTTCTTCTTTAACTTGAAAACATGCCTAAGCGACCCACGTATCTATCTCATTCATAGTTATTGAATGTAATTTATGTAGAAGCAAAAAAAACGAAAAACAAAAAACTTCTCCTCTTGTTGGAATAATAAACCGTTACTGTGTTCTCAGTTCTAAAATTTTCTTTGACTAAATTCACGTCTTAGCCATTTCGCTCAAAATATTGACTGGAAGAGCGAAGGGAAACAATAATTATAGGTTTGCAATATCTCTCCAGATTCCTCCTACAAATTTATTTTTATCGAGATCAGATAGATTATTCACGAGAATTATTTTCTCATCTTTTACCTTTAGTAAGGAGTCTTTGCTTACTTGACAGCCTTAACGGTTTATGCTTTCATCAGTATAATCTACCGGGTTATGAAATACGGATTAAACCTAAAACATTGTTTCATTAAATATTGCAATGACTGTGTTTAATAGAATTCCCTGATATTCCTTGTCGCAACCTTTAAATAAATTTCAAACCCACATTTTAGCCTGATCCATTCGGAAAAAATTGATAAAAAGTGGCCTCAGGTCAGTTGCATCCCTGTACAGTGAGGATTTTAAATAACTGATTCATAAAGCATTGTTCTATCATTTTGTTCAATCACACTTATTATTTGTTCTGTTGTTTTGCGTATTTTCTTTTACGCACACAGTAACTCGGGACAACACAAACCTACGTTATTGTTAAACATATGAACGTCAGAAACTGCGTCTTGAACGCTGACAGACGTGGCCTTCCGAGGCAGGTGTAGATGTTTCGAGAAAAACATTTTATTTCACCTATTAGGTCAAATATTTCACGTGTGAATATTTTAGGTCAAACAGGAGACGCCTAACGTAATACGCATGTGAGCATCGCCCTATATCAGCCAAGGTGTGATTAAATTGCTCTTGAACGAGAGAAACCTGTAGAGTAAAGAGGGGGGAAGAGAACAGACAGATAGAAAGAGGAATTGTAAGGTCGAGGAGAGGCAGAGAAAAAAAAGAACAAACAAAAACAAATTGTAAGCAAGAGATAAATCGGGAATAAAAGATAGAAAGAGAGAGAGGATATGTGTGTGTGTGTGGGGGGGGGGAGTGAAAGGGAGTGAGAGAAAGAAAGAGAGAGAGAGAGAGAGAGAGAGAGAGAGAGTACCGACAGACAGAGAGAAAAAAAAGAAAATGTTAAATGAATGATCTCTAATAAGTGCCTAGATAACAATATCAATACAATGAAGTGCCGTCTTAATTCGCCAACGATCACCTACCTGCCTGCAGACTAGATTCACTATTTAGCGTAGGAAAAAGCTTGGAAGCAGGTAAAGACTGTTTTTCTCCTTCTACTGTCTTGTTATGAAGAGGTAGAATGATGTCGTCATAAGGAAGGGTGAGTGGGGATGGCAAGAGGCTACAGTGAGCTTTCTTTGTGTGACCGGGATCTAATCCCTCCCTCATTCTCGGTTAGTCGTGACTTTGCGTCACCCCGTGGACCGCAGTGCTGGCGGTAGATCTAGCTGGCAGCGGGGGATCAAGGCGCCAGCCTCTCTAATCTCGCCACTAGGACAATGGACACTGGCTTGAGGAGGACTTCCCTTTCCTGGTCAGTTTAGCCCTTCATCTCGTGCTCACGGCATGTTCATTGCTGCGCTTTTAATTTTTTTTTTAATATTCTAAACGGACCTAGTGAGGAAGTCTCTCTTCAGAGTAATTGAGCGACAATTTAAATACCAAGTTGACAAAATAAATTATTGTACACTAGTTTTTAACTCTTGTTTTACAATGTTCTCAGGAGCATCATTAGACATATGTATCTAAAAGTGTAATTACGTTCAAGGCAAAGCAACCAAACCAATGCGTTGACCGTAAGTTTGTTTTTCCATTTCAGAGCTTCCAGCGCTTGCGATAGGAGTAACGAAAATTTAATAATACATTATCTCTCTGCTTCATCATTAACGGTAGCTTTATCGGAACCTCTCGAAAGTTCTGTAACAGTATAAACAATGTGAGCTATTTTGCTGTCTGTCACTGCTGTTGCAACTCTGGACCATAATACAGAACAGTTTAAGCATTTTCATGGTATTTACTTACGCCTTTTTGTATTAAATAAAACAAAACAATCAGGCCAATTCCGGTATACTCCTCGATTTTTTCATTCCTTCTAGCTTTAACAAAACTGGTGTGAGCAATATTGTGTCACTTCTAGCTTTAACAAAACTGGTGTGAGCAATATTGTGTCACTTCTAGCTTTAACAAAACTGGTGTGAGCAATATTGTGTCACTTCTAGCTTTAACAAAACTGGTGTGAGCAATATTGTGTCACTTCTAGCTTTAACAAAACTGGTGTGAGCAATATTGTGTCACTTCTAGCTTTAACAAAACTGGTGTGAGCAATATTGTGTCACTTCTATGCTTAGTTGATATTGTTCGACGGGGGTTAAATTGTCTTGAAATCTAACGTAAATCAAGTCAATGGATTATGCAAGATCGTAGTCAAATAAAAAGACCCAGTAAAAATCGTAACATGAAATCGAGTTTTCCTTGTACATGATAATACGACGAAATGATAAAAATTAAAGCGAATTATATAATCTTATCTATCTTTGAAACTACCAAGTTGTGTATATCCATAGGTATTTACATTACGATGATGGAATCCTTATTATTACAAAATAAATATACTGAATTCTTTGCAATACATTAAAGACAATGTCGGTATTCAGTGGTGAGGGCTGCCTCATTAGTTTTGTGTAGGGTAATCCTAGATGTCTCCATTTTTCTTTATAGCATAAAGTGTATCACATATAACCTTCGTCGTTGATACTTCATAAAGAAGCAACGGTCAGTACAAAACAGCAAAAATGATTGGAGGTGTATTTCAGTTAGAAAAAAAGTAAAGACCGTTTGAAAAAAGACGCGCTGCCGTTTTGTACATGACTACATAATACATTCTGAAGAAATCGCGAGAATGAGATTTCGAAGGAGTTTAAACCGGTTTATTTCATTTTCAATAAATTTTAAGGCTTGTTTTTTTTTCAGTTGTGAAGAGATCACCTACTGATATTAGAACCCATCTACTGCTATAATGATTGATGCTCGTAATATTTTCTGAGCTTCTTGAATAGTTCATAAATGAATTTTGTTAAAACTTAATGTTCTTATACTCCTATACATTCTGTCTGATTGCATGTAATGTTTCTAGAATTGGAATCGTGTGCACCCAGAACTAGATTGATTTTTTTTCTTTCAAGGAAAATTAATAGTATCAAATTTCACTCCCTAGCTATCTATCTATCTGCCTATGTATCTAATGTTTTTCTTTATCTATTCATCTAACCATCTATCTCTCTCCAACTATGGTTATTTTATGAGGACCGGACACCATTAACTTGGAACACATTATGTATTCCAGACCTGCGGTATCATTTGGCTGATGGAAAGGGCGAGATGGGCATGCTTCTTCCAAACCAGCCACCCAGAATCTTCATTGACATTCAGGTCCCATAACCATTGGTCTCACACTTCTAGTGACCGAATGTTCAGATTGCTTGAAGTTAGCACTTTCTAGAGTTGAGAGTGCTCATGATTGCACGGGGCTGGCCAGGGGGCTGACGGTCCTCTGTTTCTGCTCCTTCTGGGCTAGGCAATCTGGTAAACTAGAGATTAGAAGCTGACATGAAATGTATACAGGCCTGGGTGGGCTCTATTCCTGTATCGGAGCGTTTTCTACAACAATTATGATTGTAGGGACAAAGTCACAATTACCTTCAACAGGAGGCACAAAGAATGTTGATAGTTCAAAATTATGAACTACAAGTAAAATTGGTGTGACGATCTTCTGTGGCCAAAGTTTTGATAGTTATGTTGTTCAGGCCTTGTGCAGTTCTCATTTTTTTCAGCTGGCATATTTTGGACATACTGCAAAATATGAACAGTTTCGACATATTTCAAAATGGAGACATCAAAAGAAAATGTAACTAATATTTCAACAGTCAAGCTCTTATGGCTACACACGATGAAAACAGCCCGATGAATAATTTTTTTTTAAATGTGATGCCTGTGATGGAAGTGTCCAAGAATTGTTGTTTATTCCTTGTGCTTACATTTCATACGTAAGAAATGTCGCTGCAATTTTATCTGTTTTAATATGACAACAGGAAAACTTTTAGCCTCCAATTTTGTGTTTTGCAAAACTTCTTTCTTCAAACGTGTGTGTCGTCATGAAAGAAATTGATATCATGAAGAATGCTGTCTTTCCTCTGATCAAGAAGAAAATATTAGTTAAGTTATTACACTAGTAATGGTACACTGGGAAATTTACATTAAGCCATTCCATGAGCATGTTTCTTTTCTTAAGTTTTTGTAGGTTTTTTATTCCAAGTCTGTATTATATATCTAACAAAGTGATAAAGTAGGTTTGAAAAAAGAAGAGTATGCTGTGAGTTCTCAATGTCAATTTGTTTCAAACCCTGTGGCTTTGCTCTATTGTTGCTCTAATCGATCTAACCAGCAGTTTTTTAAGGTTTTGCTTGATTTGTCTCCACCCCCAGACATTGAACAACCAATTTCCTGACACACAAGTTGGTGGTATTTCTCTCTTCCTCTTGCGATAGCGAAAATGCCTTAGTTTTTGTTTAGCAAAGTGATGCGGCCAAAGAAAGTATTTGCTTTAAATTTACCAAGTCAGTTTGGTTCTTATACAATACAAGCTGCAGTTGAGCGTGTGTTGTAAAAATTTAGTTTCAGAGGAATGCACTAGAGCTACCGTTTAACACTATCGCAAAATAATTTTTTCTACAGGTTGAATCGCAAAGTCAATAATTTTACTGTCTGAATTATATGACTTTGATGGTAATTCACTGAAAGTAACAAATGATGTCTTATATCTCTTCAATGTCAGGAAAGACAAGATACTATGTTGCATAGCATAATGTTTCTGTGTTTAAAACACTATCATGAATAATAACAACCGCAGCACAGGAAGAATTTCATGTCAATCGGGGTGAAAACTGATAGCAACCAATATTTTCTATTTCTTTGTTTTCAATCTTTGGAAGTGTTTGATATTTGTTTGATCATAGTTCTTTTAGGAGTTATATTTTAAACTCGTCAAACAGTGCCACTCGTTGGCTAACTTTGTTTCGTTTATGTTTTTGTTTGTTTTTTAAATAAAACTTTTTATATTTTTTTCACAGATGAATGAATCTTAACTAGAGACTACTGCTGATGAAGGTCCACGATGCTACGAAACTCCCTCACATTTCTCATAATCTGAGAATTTTTTAAAGCAATCCTTTTTGTCTCAAGACAAAAATCGCCAAACAATATAACATTTGTAACATTTTGTTTTTAAAACTAACTATTATTGCTGCTTGAAATCTCGCGATATAAACATGAACCTCATCAACTCTAAACAGAGTCAATATCAAGCGCAGCATCCTACCTCTTGTCGTCATCGCCCTCATCTTCACCATTATCGTCATCATCAAACACAAGAACAGAAACCACCACGGCACACACGGTTTCTCTCGCTACTGCTGTCTCCCTCCTCTGCCACCATCGTCAGCATCCTCATCATTAGTAGCGTGTGGAGCCTTCCTTCCTGCTGTGCCTTGGTCTCAGTGTTACCTGACGGCGGCAGCGAGGACACCATCTCCAGCAGTAGCAGTAGCACAACAGGCGACAGCTTTAGCGTGTTGGCCACGACCATCGGCTCACACTCGAAAAGAACAATTTTACCTTTCCACTTCAAACTCCTACAAGATTATTTGCATAAGCATGGAACCGGCAGTGACACAACTGGTGCGGACAACGCCATGCGGTACCCGGTGGAGATGCTAATCCCTCCAGGTATTCGGATTGCACCGGACTCCGGGTCTCACGGTCTATGGTGGCGGTCACGCCGCTCCGCGCCGCTGGATGAGATCGCTGTTTCCCTGAGATCCAAGTCCTACCCAAGAATTGACCTGGGCAAAGTATCGGACACAAACAAGATGTCCGATCCCTACTCTCCTTTTTCTTATGGTGAGCTGGCAATAGATGACATAGATTACTTTGAACCGGCTAGAATTACAGATGATGTTTTTCTAGAGGCAAAAATGAATAATGAACCCAAACTATCGAAATTCAAGCCAAAATCGTTTACCAATAATGGTAAAAACACTCCAAGTCCCAGTATGCGCCGTTATTTGAAGAAAATGAGACAAAAACAAAAGATTATAGACGCATTGAGGAGACGTGACAAGGCTAAACAATTAGCCGCTTCTAGAAAAAGCAGAATTTCTTCTGAGATGCTTCTACCACCATTATCAGAAGCAGTGACTAGGGCTTTTCAAGACTTACAAGCGATGAAGTCAGAAAAATACTTTGTGAAGAAACACAAAGGTAAAAGTCAAAAAAATGTTATTCCAACTCCAATATTTTTTGAGGAAGATGAACTTCAACCCCACGAAGGATTTAAGGGCGATCCTTTTGGGCCGACTTTGAACCAAGGAAAGGGAAGTTATAAGAAAGCCGTCGGTGAACGAGATGGATTTTTAAACGAACTAAAATCCGCGGAGCCAGGTGTATACCTTGACCAAGTAGACTGGTTTGTGTCCGCCCCAGATGTTGGGGAACCCTCGGCCTTACTCGCTGCTTCAACCATTGAAGACTCGTTATCGTCTGGACCAGGGAAAAACCAAGACACCGTTGTATTTGAGGATGGCTTTGGAAAAGACGCAGGTTTTTCTGGACTTGGTGACTTTTCTTCCAGCCCAGTAGTTGGCCAAGATTTGGGATCCACCTCTGCTTTAGGCAGTTTCTCTCACACAGGGACATTTGGAGCCTCGTCTCCATATAGCGGCGAAGCTGCCCTCGTCTCCTCAACTTTTGGTTCTGGGCCTGCCGATGGTTTCGGAGACTTGTGGCGACAGGGAGAATTTGGTTCAGACGATGTAAGTATTCTTGAGGTCCTTAATAAGATGGTCGTTTCATTTTGCTATTTTGTAATTATTTATCAAAGCTAGAGCCTTGCTTTGTCTAGTTAGTTATGTGAAGGAAAATTGGTAAAACGAAGAGAAACAAGCGGTTTATAGAACTTCACAATAAGTTACTGCTATCATACATACATACATACATACATACATACATACATACATACATACATACATACATACATACATAGTTGCGAAATACTACTTTTACGACTAAAACCATATACAGCAGATGTCAATTATTGCCACAGACAAAGCATTCAATACATCCAAATATTAAATTTAGCGCGAGAGAGGAACTTATATGGATATGCAATTCAAAAGTAGAACACTTAAAATTCACTTTAAACGATCTACATAGTCTAAAAATGCTTAAAATGTGTGATTTATCTAATTTGGTTTTAGCTTGGTATTCTATTCAATTTTGGTTTACCTTCATTATTTTTTGTCTTATTGGTATGAAATACGTTACTAATTGTCCCAGTTACTGACATATTTTAAGACGGCATTTGTTGATAGTTATAATGCTCCTAAATAATTTGTATATTATTTTATGGTTAAGACATTCCGGTTTGCTGTAGTAAATATACTACATAGAAAGCAATATTGCATAAGAAAGCATAGACCAATTATGATTATTTGGCATTTGTAGCTACGAAGTTACACTGTTACATACAAAACAACTAGGTACAGTGCTACATCACTGCTGAGGATTATCTGCCGTTTCTAGAAATTGTGTACATGTGTAAAAATAAGTGCCCTAATGAAGTCTAAATTACGTCCTCGAACACTTCCCTTTCAATTTTCCGCCAAATAAAATTGACGTTGCATAAATCACATTTTGAATAATTATTAGTAGGCCAGACAGGAAATTGAGATTGAATCTCATTATCTTTGTGATTAGCATCATGAAAATAATAATAATCATATAGATCTATGCAGGATTCCAATTAATTAAAAGGTTTCAAGAGATGTGTTTGCGTAAGAGTAGTTACACACCAATTCTAAATGTATTAATATAACTTCAGCAACCCCGTACACCGTGCGGCACTTCTTGTGGTCATAGCCTTTTATTGAGGGTTTAAAGCGATCTTTTGAAAAAGTTAAAGTGTATTAATAGCTCACTTACCTTTAGGGAAATAAATACTGAAAATGCCTAAAATATAAACTGAATGGAGATTTCTTTCGTCATGTCCTAGGGTGCTCTTTTCTTTTTCCAAGTCAAGATTAAATCATCTTTGCTTTTCCCTCATAATATAATTATGTTATTCTCTTCGGAAACTCTTCTGCCTCCTAAGCTACCCACAGAAATTTTTACCGAGAATTATGGTAAATTTGAATCCATTGCTTGGAAAAAAAATGCTATATTGTGGACATTTTTGTGTTTTTCACCGATATTTTAATATTTTAAAAAACCCATACGGTTCTCATCGGTAGGGTGAGACTGAGAGCACCACTCGAAACAAATAATGCACAGGCAAACTTTTAGAATCGTACGAGGGGATGGCAGGGAGGGAAGTTTGTTGTGGTGTTTTTTAACGATTTAGGTGTGAAGTAGCTAGATTTGAAGTGCCGCATGGTCAACTGAAAGAATTATTGAAGGCTTTGTTTACCTTGCTGTACCACATTTGATTCCCCATATATCGGCAAACACCCCTGTAAAAGTGACCTATTTTCGATTAGATTTGTAACCTACAACCTAGAATTTAGGATCTACAAGAGATCCCTGCTTTTCATCTTAAGCTACATTAACGGTTGTCTGAATTTAAACTTTAGTCTAAGATTTTCTATTACTAGATTGATGATAATTCTTTCGGTCTCGGAACCAACAATTCGAGCTAGGGTCTATCTCAATCCAGACCTTGATATACGCTTTATATCTACATTGCTTTTTTAACGTCCGTCTGATCTTAAAGCTGTTAGAGCTGCTAAAAATTATGAATGAAGTGGCAAAAGCATCCACGTCGCGGGCCACTGGACAAAGTCAGTATAACCCAAGCCTAAAAGTTTAGTAATTCTTTGTGTAGCCGTATAAGATGTACATTCTTATTGATCTTTTAGAGCTAGTTATGGCAGATAGACAAAAGCAAACATGATTTTCCTTTCCTTGATGTTTTATAGTGTAGAGCATAAAGCAAATAAACTAATGTGAAATGAAGTAAACAAAGCTCTGTGATATTTCATACTTATTAATCATTAAAATTGCATATTATTAAGTTTCATTCCAGCAGTTTAGAGGAATAAAGAAAATTCACATTTTTTCTCTTTTCAGTCTCTCTCTTTCTCTCTCTCTCTCTCTCTCTCTCTCTCTCTCTCTCTCTCTCTCTCTCTCTCTCTCTCTCTCTCTCTCTCTCTCTCTCTCCCCTCCTCTCTCTCTCTCTTTCATAACACAGACATTCAAAGAAAGTGAATCGTAAAGTTTTAGTTACGATTAGCAGAAAGACAAGTGAAAATTCTCCCTTCCGTAGAGCAATTCAAAATATCACGTATGATTCCCTTGAAGATTTACCCTGCCTGGCTCAGCACGCGATAGTTATGACCGTATCGAGGAAGTTAAACAGCTCAGAACATTTATTTTACAAATAGAATGTTAAAAAGTGTGAACATTCAATGCAGAAAAGATAAGAATAGTTCCTATGAAACGAAACAAGAACACTTTTAACACCCAAGTTGTAGAGGCCGATATTATCTTGCTGTTTCACCTTGCATGGCAAAGCTAGTCGTTTTAAGGTATATGGCATAACATTTTGACAATTAAGAGTGGTTTTTTCTTCATTATAAAACAATAATCCAGATCGTAATATCTTATGGTTCAATTGATCGTGACAAATTATTGACTATTTTTTGCACTTCATGCTTTAATCATTCCACAAAAAATCTCATTAGATATCATTCTTACTTCTCAGTTACATTTCTTTTTACAGTTTGAAAATATCCGTTTTTTACCTCACTATCATCCACAGGGAAAACTTAATAACTTGGACATTTTTAAAAATTGAGATGCCTTCATTACTTGCAATGTCTTGGGATTATTTTTTGCTATGCCAGATCGTGCAAAATCATTAGATCGTCTATAATTTATCAAAGAGAGTTTTTGGCATCTGTATAACTCCACGAACGTAAAGAAGAAGAGAGGTAAAAACGCACCATTATAAAGGAGTACCTGTTTTTACTTCTATAAACATAAAACTAGCGTTTTTAGGGTCACAGCGTCCGCTCTGGTAACCGCAGGGATTTTCTTCGCGTGTTCGACTCTCATAACGTTTAGGGCTTTATCTCTTAAGTTCCGTCCGGCATGCTGGAGGCTGAAATTTGATATGAAGAAAATGCCTGAGATCACTCTCTTGTGGACAGCCTATATCAAATATCAAAGAAACAAAAACAACTGAAATCCCTAGCGCTTGCTTTTACTAATGAATACAGCTTGCTCTATGCCTCTTTGCAAATTCTGAGCTATATTCTGAGTAACTTTGAGATACAAAGTTTTTTACCTTCGGATCAAAGGTTAGAAGACCGAGAAGATTGACAAGAATATAAAAAGGTTTTACCTCAGAAAAAGAGACAAATGCAGCAGGAAACACTGTATTGTTTTGAAACCTTGGTCTTAACTTAGGGGGAATAATACAAAATAGGATTTACATAATAAATGTAACTTTGCTCTTGGATCTTGAATATAATTTTTTTTTCAATCAAAATATATCACGTTTTGTAACTTCTTTTTTCTGAAATCTCCTAAAGTAAGTTAACAGGTAATAGCAGCGAGTTTTGCATAAACTTATAATTTGAATTAAACTTATCGATGTTTACTTTAGTACAGTCGATGTCTTTTAGCATACCAAAAAATAGTCTGCCTAAATAGAGAACAGTCTAGGAATTAGATCGGAAAACCCATTCGAGGCCGGTATAAATAGCTGTGTAGGAACTTCATGGTACATTGTACCCTATACCAAAGGCATTAGTGTACGATCTCAGGAAAGTTATATTGTGTTTATTTCTACAGCACTGTATGATAGATAATAAAAGGTACCTCTCTTCTGCGATGGAAAATATGATCTTCACCATCAAAGAGAATCGAGGCAATTCGTCAGGTATTAGAAATTTGTGACTTATGCCTTGAGCTACCACATGTTTTTGTAACCGCATATAAAATCGGTATTATGCGCCCAAAAAATGATCCTAGAAGAAAAATGGCTACAGAGCTGTTGGCCCTTACGTGCTCATAGGCCAAACCGGAAGTTCATTAAAAATGTCCTATGTCCTCCGTACCACAGTCCTTATCATTTTTGACGGCCCTGGCTACAAGTCAGCAATTCTGGTTGACCGGAGGAGCAAGTCATTAATTACTATTCTAATTGGTATGTGGATGGCTTGTAAAACGGTTTCATTAACCGATATAGTAGAGGTGTCTAGTGTCTGGAGAGGCCGGGTATTGGGGAGTTCACACGTAGAGTGTGTGAAGCCACTGTGATGCGAGCCTAAAGCGTATTCATTATGGGCTTAATAAGAACATTCGGGAAAATCTACACAGCGGGCCTAATGAATGAAGTCGTGAACAGGTTTTGCTTCTTGATAATTTCTAATGAGGTTTGTTGCCATTTTCTACTTTATCTGACTTTCAGTCAGTTTGTTAGAATGCTATTCGTTCGACCTCTTCTTAAAATATGTCTGCCTGTCTGTTCGTTCTTCTTCCTATTTTAAAAAATAACTTGATGTTTGATCCTTCAAAGGAAAAAGAATGAGTGCATGTTGTTTGTGGACAACCATAACATAATAAAGTTCTTGAGTTTGCAAGAGTTCCTTAAATCTGTCTCAAATTCTTATATCAGGTCATGCGATTTAGAAACATGTTTTATTTTTTTTTTTTGAGCTTTGAATCAGCTATTCCAACAACTCTAAAAAAAACATTCATATCTTTTTCTGTGTTTTATATAAATCAATGATAAACCAAATTTCTTCATACATTAATTTGTGGCAGTTTTATATGCCCTAAGTAATAATTGCAAATTTGAGAATCTTTTCAATGTAGGGATTATGACTTTGTATGAGATTTGTTCCCAACACCAGAGTATTGACGTCAAGATTAGATAACGAAATCTCATTAATTTCACCCCAACACTCTACCAGCTGAACTATCTCTCTAGGCTTCCACCGTTTCTTCAGAAAAATAAAATCTTACATCATTTTAAAAGGAAGCTAAGAAATACCGCGAGACTGTAGTTTTACAGGCTTTTTCTCATCTGGCTCTGAATTAGAAAAGCAAGTAATATTATAACAGCTACTAATGGTTTCTTTGAGTAATGGTTAAACCTCATAAATATTATGGTGGTAACTTGAGCAGGAAACAATCTTTCGCCAGTGTTTGCCATTTGATGTAGATGTTTGCCTTCTCCTTTAGATTTCGCGACCTTTTAAACAACCTAAAGCACCTAGAAAGGATAGGTAGTAATTTTTTTGTCAGAGAATATTCTATAATATTTTTACAGGACTTGAAATTGCGCAGCTCTAAGCATTGGAAGTGAAGTAAATGCTTTTAAGATCTTAGATTTTTCAGTTCTAACTCAATTGATTTATGAGGTAATAGAGCATTAAAAAGCAGCTCAGCATAACTCTTTGTGAAATGTCATTTTTTAGATATGAAAATAAATTAAAAATATATAAGAAATTCGAACTTTAATTTACACATCACTTTATCCGCGAGCTATCTTTTTATCAAACAAATCCCAACTTAAAGGTTAAGACCTTATTCGAAAGACAATTTTACAAAACAATTTAAATAAAGGTCGAGTACGATAAGGAAACAACTAATACGAAGAGAGAAAAGATAAACTACTGAACTTTTACAGTAAATACAATTTACACACGCAGTTCTTTGTTTGGGTCATGGAATGCTCTGCAATTAATGTAAAAGTCGTAGAATTGATGATTATAAAGGAGTAAAAGTTTACATTCTCGGCACTTCAACTTCGTCTGCTTGATACCGTTTTATTGTGCTCACCGTTCATAATCCAATAAATGCCGAAACAAAATAAAACAAACAGCGGAAGATTCCATTTGGCACTCCAGCCCGGACACCTTAAATCTTGCAGAATCTTGACTTTCGTGAAAAAAAATAAAAAACTTAAATTGACTCAACAATGTTAATTGGTTTCTGTGGAATGTTCGCGAGGCTTCTGAGTTTCCTTAACGTGTCTCAAGATCCGCTGTTGACAGCCTGTTCTCACTTCACGAGGTTCACTGGCGTGGGTGAGGTTTTATTGACTTTACATCT
>JAWDGP010000851.1:92500-162500 GCA_033675545.1 Elysia crispata
ACATTTTAAAACCCTATTTAAACTCTATTAAGCCTATTAATGCGAGACAAACCATTGAACTAGGTAGACATTTAAATTAGCAGTACAAATCTGTGTTTGTTTTTTGTTTCTTTTTTAATGCGAAACGAACAGATCATTTGGTTTAATCTTTAAATCCCGTGGTTGGAATAAGTTGGACTTTCGAAACTAAATCTAAGAGGTTATCCTTTTAACTTTAGGTGTAGATTGAGATCTTAAGAGTGATCTAGTACTAGATCTAATCTATCTAAATATCTAGGCTAGACTGCCCATCCATGTAAAAATAGAGACTCTTAATATATCTATATCTTTAAAAAAAAAAAAAGATTGAGAAAGAGGAGAATATTAAGTCGATTTCATTTATTCCAAAAGAATTCAGTTCTATAACTAAATTTTGTGTTTCGAATTATAATTTTCGAGATATCTAGATTCTAGGTAAAAATGGATAGGTGGAGGCATGTATCTGGATCATATAAGTAAAAGGAGTGATATCAAGACTATTTATAAACCTCTTTAAGTACACACACGCGCCCAATCCTCGGCAAATTGTTACCAGGGTCCCGTTTGTCGAACGAGGTTTTCAGCTTGTCTATTTCAAGATCGTTTTAAAGTTAAATAGAAAACTGTACTTTCAGTAAAAAGGGCTTATAAATGCACCGACTTTCGGGAATTCGTAGCTGCGCATTCCTTACAACCTTCATGATAATGTACATCTTTATAGGATGTGTTGGTAGATTTGGATTTTTACAAAATTAGCTTATTATTCAATGTGGCATCTTTTGGTAGGTTTGTGGTCATTATTTACAAATATGTGAAAAGTCTACGACACATCGTAATCCATGCCAAAAGCATTAGCTTCCAATCATCGGAAAGCAAATATTTTTTAACCAAAATGGCCGGATGACAACAAAAGTCCAAGAATTTGTTCCGTTACAACTGTGTGTATGTAAAAAGCAAGTAATGGGGATGACTAAAAAAACATATTCTCCCCATCCGTCGTTGAATAATTATTTTAAAAGCAGACGCCTGTACATATTTCGGGGATGGGCCAAGTAGAGGCTTGGCGCTAATAGCGTTTCTCAAGCAGACAAGTTAGGTCGGAGATGCTGGAAGTGCAAGCACAGCGAACCAGAGGGGTAACTGGGAAAACCTTGGAGAGCCCTCCATAGTGAAAGCTGATCCGCTCATCAGGAAGCCAAAAGGTCAGGGAGGAACCAAGCGGGTTGTTAAAAATCGAAAGGCGCCATAACCGTACTTCCCCGAAATCAAATATCTCACATAAAAATGTTCTTTAAATTTGGCTCTTTGCAAGGGTCGTTGACAAAAGTACTCTAAGACTATTTTTTTTATTGAACCAGCTATGAATTTTGCGATTGTTGTAACTTACATCAACATTATTTTTTAACAGTTAGTGTTTTCACTCTAATGAGCATAAAATGCGCAGCTCACTTTTTTTGAATCTTCTTCTCATCCAGTGTGTGTTACTCATTAGACAGAGATAAATGACAGATTAATAAAGGACCCGCTGCATCTATACAAAATGTTTGTTTTGTTTTTTTAATTTAAATCGATAACCATAAATTTGCATGAATGTGCCCCTGACAGAAAAAAATTCTCGATTTGTAAAGTTCTTGGAATGGTCGAACAGGTCGTTAATAATGTTTAAAATCATACAATGTCATTAAAATGTGTTGCCTATTTTCACAATATTTAAAGCACAATATGCCAATATTTTACACAAAATCTAGAAAACTTCTAATTCTGTACTCTCCAAATCTATTTAAAGTGCTTGTGACAATCATTTGAAGGCTTTGAACTCCCGCCGAATGTGCCAAAACACCTACTGCATTATGGTTACCTAGACTGTTCACCAACTTTAGAGTGAAAGTAAAATGAATTGATCCTATAAATTTACATAACTATTATTATTTGACCTGACTCAAAGTTGTTTTTTTTTTCTTACAAAGGAGATTTACAGACTTGGTTGGTTTAAATATCTTTTTGAAAAGATAACCAATGTCATGTTTGTGCTGTTGGCCTTGAGGTTCCAGTTCTCCTTGTTGAGCACAAACCTTATAGTATATCGAGAAATAATACGACAAAATTCAATCTCGTGAGCCGCCAGGAGGCAAAACAGAAAGAAAGCAAAGTTTGTGAGCAGATGGCGTGCCACAAACCAGTCTGTAGTTGCCAGTTTAAGAGTGCAGTCAAGGTTTAGAGCGAGCTGCAGCTGATATTAAAATGTGTTTAAAAATAAAGACATTAATTTTTATGATGAAGGATACGTCCATGAGTTCAACGTTGAGGGAACAAAAGCCATTGGTTTTATCCAGCTGAGATAGGGAAAATTAATTGAGGTTTGGTAGTTTACAAGGGTTTTTGCGAATTTTACATAGCTCATTAGTGACAAAATTTACCTTCGTTAGAAGTACGGCTAAATGAAATTAACTATTTTGTAAAGACCGGTTTGGTATAGCTAGCTTGTTAGTGCCAGAAAAATCAATGTTAACTCTAGAAATAATCCGATGGGATTTTTGGAATTATGTCAAGATTTTTAGTTCTTTTGATTGGAAGCTCATTTTTGAAAACCTTTAATAGAAATGTTCAGAGGATATCTGTCCCTATTTTCTCTCTGTTCTTGGCTCACAATGGTGAATGTGTGCCAGGGAGAGTGGTAGAAATCCTTGAGAAATGTTTCTAACAGTCTTTTATAATCCGGCACTACTGCAGGTCGCTGTGGAGGATTCTGAGAGTAGCCAAACAGACTTCGTAAAAAGTTGGAACTAATTTTAGTCGTTGCATGAACACAATTATGATGACTCTCCGAGCAAATGTTTAGAAAATAAAATGGAAGGGAATATAATTATTACATAGATTGAATTGTGCGGCATGTTAATGTTTTATTCTGTCTGTAATTCATTTTATTCTTCAGTTTCTTTAGGTCTGATACTCACTTCTATATTTTAGTAAATAAAGTTATTTTATTTAATAAACCCAAGTGAATCTAGTGGGTGAGAAAACTGATGAATTCGAACTCAATGACTGCGTACGTGACATTTTTTCACACTGAAAAAAAAGTTTAAGGAGAATGAGTAGCCCACGTAGCAATTCATAAAAATCAAAGTTAAGTGAGCATGGTTGGAGGGCATCCTAAAATCCTACGAAATGCTGCCATGACCTTTGCGGAAGCAAGGAGATTTCAACTCACGTATTTCCGCTAAGATAGAAGACAAATATTTTGTGAATCTAAATACTTCAATTTTGGATTTTGTTCTAGATTTAGGCTGGATTAGGAAAAAAAGCGCTCTGTTAGAGAAAGAAAAATCCATCGCAGAAAAAACCTCTAACAAGAACCCTAAAAGTAATTTGTGTACAATGTTAAGATCTCCATACAAACAGAAATCTGGAATCTAAATAACTTATGATTGACAGAACGCTTGAATAAAAGAAATGACTTGTTTTTTTGTTGTATTCTTTTTGTTTGTTTGTTTGTTTTTTTGTTGTTGTTTTTTGCATACAGATAAGCTATGAAAATAAAAATTTAATATCTAGAGTTTCCACTTAAATTGATGATCAAAGACGCAACCTTCCATTCTGGCTGTATCTCATGCTGATGTAGGCGTGCGTGCACGAACGTGTTGCTAATGATATGAGCCCCATCTTGCTGTCAAAATTTAAAAAAAAATGTAATTCACAAAATCTAGTGATCTCAAGTTTGTTGTAACGCGTGTATGCCATTTTCTAGTGATCTGCAGCAGAGTACAATGTAATCCAAATATTTGAATTGGCAGCACTTTATACATAGAAATCGGTGTAACTTTCAGACGGTTTGAAATACATTTTGAGAGCGATCATTTGAGCCGGCAATATCTATGACATTTGAAAATAATTCAACTCATTGTCTTTTAATATTTTAGAAAAAAAAAATGCTTTGTTAGCCTACAAAAGGACGAGGACGCCTCAATGGAGTATTCGGCCGACTGCATCAAGTCATATCCAATAGCAAGGATTGAACTTTGCATCGCAACAGTTTACTCTTCTCTCAACGTACTCAGTGCCTCGGGCGTAAATGAAAGTGAATTTCAATGCTGGAGCTAAACCAACAATTTATTCTTTCCTGCGTTGAATTAACGGCTGGAAATGAGATAGCTTTGTATAGCGGAACTAGCTTCAAGCCACTAGTGGATCTTGTAAAGGCTTCTTTTTGTTGTTGTTTTTTTGGGGTTTTTTTTGGTTTTTTTTTTTGTTTTTTTGTTTATTGTTTTTTTAAGGGGAAAAAAGGGGGAGAGGGGAGGTGGGGTAGAGAGGGAGAGATTTCTGTTATTCTGATTTCCTACTGACTCTACGATGATGTATTGTTTTTTTTTTGTTGTTGTTTTTTTTTCTCGTTTATTTTTATTCGCTGCTGAAGTTTTTTAGCCCATAAATTTGATGACCAGTTTTCGTCATTGCCTCGGTTTTAGTCTTTGTTTAAAGATGAAAAGAAAGAAACGAAGCAAATAAGAATTACGTCCGCAAGGATGACGGGGCAGATACAAATCCATGCAGGACTGGTTTTTTATTTAGCAACACAACGCTACGTTTTATATATATATGAGTATCGCTTAGCCTGTGAAAACATAGCGTTGTGTCACTAAATAAAACAACAGTCTTGTATGGATTTGTATATATATGTGTGTGTGTGTGTGTATATATATATATATATATATATATATATATGACCAACTCTGATTTGAGCAAATATTCATTGAGATGGGAACCAAATTGACAAGAATACAGGATATAATAGATATCGTTAACCAAAAAAAATGGCGGTGACCGCTCTTTGCCTGCTTCACGGATGTTTAGTCCAGGAATAAAGCGGCGACACCTCTTTGCCACCTTCACTGACGGTGCAGGCAGCTTCCCCCTTAATGCAGTGAAGATCGACTATTTATCACTGGTAGTTTCAGGCAGGAATCACCCGGAGGTACTAAGCAGCCATGGTTATCGAAGTCACTCCTCATGTTTTTTCAGTGTTGAATCTAGAATCTGTCAAAGGATATGAGAAACGATGGTCTGAACCATGTTAATTAATCCAAGCACACATAAAGAAGAGACTGCCAAGAATGTCAAATGCAGTGCCATAAGAAATGAGATCCAGTGTGATCGCCATTCATGACGATTGTTTTATGTTGTGACTCAGCCCAAAAATTGATGGTAATGTTTGAACAAAACAAGTCATTTTCCATTTTAAATTTTTGTCTTTATTCCTTTTGTGAGTTTACAGATATCTAACTAAGAGCGCCTGTGGGGAAAAAATTACGTGATATGAGAAGGAAAAGAACAAATTCTGAATCCTTCATCCAATTGTATTAACGGATTAACGTGCTAAAAGTTAACATTGCTCGATAGCAAAAGCAATAAATTTTTATTTCACAAAATATGTGAAACATTCAACTAACAAAACGATGTACAATGTGTGAAGTATAAAGAGAACACAGCTTGTTATGATAAGTTTTACTAAACTACCGATTTATCAATCTGTCTTTCTATCTATTTTAGTCTACTGGTGTTGCACTCAGTCGCATTTCTTTTAAAAAAAAACTCATTGGATCGAAATGATGCTTTCGGTAATGCACTTTTTTGCCTTTCTTATATGTCATTGTAATTTCCTCTTTCATATTTTAATTTAATTGGATACTTCGTCTGGATACTCAGTCGCGTTTAATTTACACAATTTTATGTTGATAAATATTTTCAATGTAGTTTCCTTAGCTTCCCAGATCCGAGATCCACACGAAATCTTCAATTATCTGCGAGAAAATATTAAACACTTTTTTCTGTTTAAAGTAACTAAATATAAGGAAATGGTGCTTTTTCTTTCAGATGCCTTTTCTTGAATCACATTTTTCGACTTGTTATGTCCAAATTTCAACAGAAGTATTTTGTGTCTCTGGTCGATAAACCGTGGCCGTTACCTAATGATCAGCTCCACCGATAGTTTGTTTGCTTTGTTTTGTTGTTGTTTTTTTTTTCTCGTTCCTCTTCCTTCCTTCACTATTTACCTCCGCCCAAGTTCTACACGTTTACTGTCTCTATATCTCTTTCACCTCGACGCTCACTGATCGATAATCAATACATAAGAATAAAAATTAAAACCCTTATTTCAGAAGCTTAAAAGTCCTAAAGGGTATTTCCTGTACAGATCTTACATAACGGCTGGTTCTCAAAGTTCCTAAATCCTCAACTGTGTCACTTGGGTCTCTCTCTCTCTCTCTCTCTCTCTCTCTCTCTCTCTCTCTCTCTCTCTCTCTCTCTCTCTCTCTCTCTCTCTCTCTCTCTCTCTCTCTCTCTCTCTCAGGTCTGGTCTAATCAGGCCCGACGGGCTCTGATCCTCTTTGTCAAGCGCGTAGGACGTAACAGTGAAAATTAAATCAATTGAATTATTTCCGCAGTTTTAACTGAACAGGAAGGGGGGTGCAGGTTCATATTAGTCTACTTCTGTTCCTGTAGGACAATCTGCCTATCTTCCTGTTTCATTTTCTTCTACATGACTGTGCTTCCGTCTCTTTCTCCTACAGGCAATCGCTTTTTCTCTCTACGCGCCTCCCTTTTTCTCTCTATCTCCATATATATCTCCTCTCTCTCTCTTCTCTCTCTCTCTCTCTCTCTCTCTCTCTCTCTCTCTCTCTCTCTCTCTTTCTCTCCCTCTTTCTCTCTCTCTTTCTCTCTCTCTATGCGTCTCCCTTTTTTTCTCTCTATCTCCATATATATCTCAACAACAACAGCAAGAACAACAACAACAACAACAGAATAGGAGAGGACACCAGCAAGAAAGGGCCACCCGCCGACAACCCCGTCAACCAAATGCATAGCAAAACGCGGTTTTGGGTTTCTTGCCCAACATCGGCATTGTTTCCTACATGTTGAAGGACTTCTGAACAAGACTGACGATGAAAGCTTTTTTTCTATGCTACATAAATTTGACATAATATGCCTTTTAGAAACTTTTATGACTGAAGACGTCCTACCTGCCAACATATTAAGCCAGTATAAGAGATATTTTACACCGGCCAAAAAACTGTCAAAACACGGAAGATGCTTTGGCGGAGTCATTGAATTTGTGAAACATACCCTCAAAAACTGTGTGTTAGAGATTAAGTGTAAACTAGACAATGTGATTACTTTAAAACTAACTAATTACATAGGAAAGAACAGAAGTAACGATGCAATCATTATCTTTGCCTATATCCACCCATATCAGTCCCTTACTATGAACACTTGATTGTTAAAAATGGTATCC
Source organism: Elysia crispata (assembly GCA_033675545.1). Taxonomy (NCBI): domain Eukaryota; kingdom Metazoa; phylum Mollusca; class Gastropoda; family Plakobranchidae; genus Elysia; species Elysia crispata. Next base: position 99,804 of record JAWDGP010000851.1, read on the forward strand.
AAATCCTAGAGGACTATGTTAGCCAGCTAAAACTATCTAACTATAACTCTTCTTTTATAATATGTGGCGATCTCAATGCACGAACATCCAATGTACAACCTATTCTTCAGTGTAACGAGATAAATAACTTTTTTCATGAAAATGTTTTCAACCATGGTCCACACGAAGACAATCTTGAGAGACACTCCAGCGATAATCTCATAAACACATTTGGCAGAAGTCTTATAGACATGTGCGCTACACTAGATTTAACCATTATGAATGGACATTGCACTGGCGATGAAGGAGGAGCGTTTACCTTTATATCCCCAAATGGTAATAGTGTTGTTGACTATTTCTTAGTATCACGATGCCTTTTCAATTGCAATATATCTTTAAACTTAACTGTGCACAACGAGATATTGTCATGGCATAGGCCTATCTCAATGTCATTGAAATTTAATGATAATAATACACACAGAGATAAAACTCAAGCTACTCACATGAACACCAAAATCACAAAGATTAAATGGGACCCTGATAAGCAACACCACTTCATTAATGAGTTAAAGTCCCCAGCAGTCAACCAACAGCTTGATGATCTTTTAAAAGAATTGGAAAATGATGTAAACTTTGTGGTTAGAGAATTGTCATGAATTCTATGCAAAAATGCACAAAGTATGTTAAAAACTGTCATCATTAGACATGGTGAAGCACACAGCAAACCGACATGGTTCGACAAAGAGTGCTATCAATACAAGAGAGTAGTTAGACAAAGTTTACATAAGTACAGCAATAACCCAAATGAAGCAAATAAAAAAACCTATGTGTCTCTTCGACGCGAGTATAAAATATTACTAAAAAGTAAGAGACTGCTTTATTCAAATTCAAAAATCTTATCATTATGCTCCAATATCAAGAACTCCTCTGTATTCTGGCGTGAAATAAATTATGTCCTGCAAATACCAACTTCAAGCAATAATATACCAGTACATGAGTGGCATACTTTCTTCAAACGTCTCTTCCAGCAAAACACAACACCCGCACCAATATGCTCAGAAAACTAAACCCCTTTGAATATAAATGTAGGACCAGATACAGTACATGTGAACAGGGATATTTCTGAACAAGAAATAAGACAAGCCATTATTTCGGTCAAAACAAACAAATCAGCTGGTTATGACTCAATTCAAAACGAGATGCTTAAAAGTGGCATAGACATAATCGTCCCATTCTTAAAACATGTTTTCCAATACATATTTGACAATGGAATATTCCCTTCCGACTGGAGTAAAAGCATTATTGTACCCATTCATAAGAAGGGAGATGTAGAAGATTGCAATAATTACAGGCCAATCTCTCTAATATCATTAGTCTCTAAGATCTATACACATATTTTAAATCAAAGACTGACAAAACTCGCCACTTCCCTCGAAATAATACCAGAAGAACAGGCGGCATTCAGAAAAAAGTATTCCACTGTAGACCATATATTTACTCTTTACGCCATGATCTTAAAGCAATTCTCTCGAAACAGAAAACTGTACGTGGCATTTATTGACTATAAAAAATGTTTCGACTCCATTAACAAAGATGCACTTCTCAACAGTCTTAAACGTTACGGAGTCTCGGGAAAAATATTTGCGGCCATAAGAGGAATATATAGTAACGTATCATCAGCTGTGAGAAATAATCACGAAATAACTGATTTCTTTGATTGTCCAGTAGGTTTAAAACAGGGATGCCTCTTAAGCCCGTTGCTGTTCAGTATTTTCATCTCAGAGTTAAGTCGTAACATAAATACAGAAACAAGACATGGTATCCAATTGTTACCTAACATGAATACTATACACCATTTGCTTTTTGCTGACGATGTAATACTGGTCTCAGATTCTGTTACAGGTCTCCAGAATAAGCTAAATGGTTTGTATAGCCAATCAAGGAGACTAGGCTTGCATGTTAATAAAGATAAAAGTAAAATCGTGATTTTCAGAAACGGTGGTTACCTAAGCAAGCATGAAAACTAGACTTATGGAAATACAAAATTAGAGATTGTAAATTCATACAAATACCTTGGTATTGATTTCTCAACACGAATGAGCCTCACAAATTGCGTTACAGACCTAGTCACTAAAGCCAAGAAAGCAAGTTTCTGTATTATAAAATCACTGAAAAGATTAGCATGCAATGACCTTAAACTTTTCTCTAAACTTTTCGACTCTAAGGTAGAACCTATACTTGCTTACGGGAGTGAATTATGGGGCTTGCAGGAACACTTTCCTATTGAACAAGTACATACAACAACGCTGAAGCAATTCTTAAAGGTGTCAATCCACTCTTCAAATACCCTACTTTATGGTGAAACAGCAAGATACCCATTGTATATTAACCGCAAAATACGTTGTGTAAAATATTGGCTGAAATTGCTGAAAATGCATGAGACAAGAATTCCCAAACAAGCATATGAGATGATGAGAAGAATGAGTGAGAAGAATGTTAATTCGTGGATAACTGATTTGAAATATTTTCTGTATTCAAATGGTTTTGGATGTGTATGGCTATTTCAGAGTGTTGGAAATGAAAAAGCATTTTGTAATTCACTTAAAGAAAGACTGTGTGATGTATTTAAGCAAAGTTGGTATGGAAAATTAACCTCAGATCCTCTCCTACATCTCTACTCATCATTTAAATCTATGATCTACCTAAATTCATTCCTTTTACATAGAACCCTACCTTTCTCGTTACAAACAACACTAATAAGATTCAGGCTAGGTGTATCGAATATACTGTGTCATAAATACAAGTATTCCAACAATATAAATATTCATTTATGCCCTCTATGTAAAAAGGGTATTGAAGATGAACACCATATATTATTAGTTTGCAAGGTATACGAGAGTTTGCGCTTGACATATCTACCTGAGAAATTTCTGAAAAAAAGATGCACGTTCAATTCAAGCCTTCTTATGTCAAATGAAAATTACCAATTCCACGTCGCGAAATATTTGTATCATTCCATTAAACTTAGAGATCATTTTGTGAAGATGGATTCTGAGAGTGTTTGAGAAATGCAAATTGTGTATGTTCTATGTTAATGATATTGAGATGTAAAAATGTAAAATGTTAATCTAAATTGTTTAATTTTATTTTATGTTTGTGAAGGGTGAGAAACCCAACAAATAAACAATCAATCAATCAATCAATCAATCTCTCTCTCTCTCTCTCTCTCTCTCTCTCTCTCTCTCTCTCTCTCTCTCTCTCTCTCTCTCTCTCTCTCTCTGTCTCTCTCTGTCTCTCTCTGTCTGTCTGTCTCTCTCTCTCTCTCTCTCTCTCTCTCTCTCTCTCTCTCTCTCTCTCTCTCTCTCTCTCTCTCTCTCTCTCTCTCTCTCTCTCTCTCTCTCTCTCTCTCTCTCTCTCTCTCTCTCTCTCACACTTATCCCCACATCACGCTTCCAATCAATTAAAATCATTTAATCCAAAGCCCACCGCCCGTTTTTTCCAATTGGTGAGAAACCCCACTGGACTTCACTCCACAGTAAGGGAATGATTCAGGATCGCCAGTGAGCTGCTCGAGTGGCAGGACCTGGTCAATGGACGAGATGGTCAATCGCTGCAAATTAAAGAGGTCCCGCATAGGAAAAGCTAGGATCACATTGCTCTAATTGATGGTCAGTAATAGATTCTATCCGATTTTCTAGGGTTATCAAAGTTCCAGTGAACGAGAAAATGAGCTAATATCTAGCTTATTCAGTTATCATCCAATCTTATGTGTGTGTGTGTGTGTGTGAGAGTGCGAGAGAGAGAGATCGGTTAATATATCCACCTTGTTTCAAAACAGACCTGAACCACGTGATTATGTACGTAGTCGGATAGAATAGGAATCTAATTTATAGACGAATCAGAAGATGCATCAGTACATTTGTGGATTAAAAATTTCTAAAAAATAGATAGATGAATATGAAAGATGGATAGATCGAAGATACGTGGATAAAAAGATGGAGATTCAAATTGATAATCAAACAGATAGATTGCTATATAAATTACAAGTAGGATGATAGTGGTGTATGAAGGCAAGAGGAGAAAACTCTTTTGACATTGATTGGTGTGGTGTTTTTACAAACTGGAAGTTTTGTTGTGTTTTGTAGTATTGACTTTTAGCTGGAGGCCGGTCTAGATGAGGTGTGAACGAGCGGTAAATAGACTCAACGGACATGAGCGAGTAAAGGATCCTACAATCACGGGATTGTTCAGACATTGTAAACCATCTCAGAGTGATCACGGCATTGACTCTCTCTATCTCGGTCTCTTTGTATCTATTTTTCTGTCTATTCAACTTTACTTATATATCTCTTTGTTTATCTCCATTTCTCTCTCATTTTGTTTAAATATTCCTCGTTCTCTGTTTATTTATACCTTTTAGTTCTTTCCTCCCCTCGCTCTTTTTATTCTCTCTCTCTCTCTCTCTCTCTCTCTCTCTTCTCTCTCTCTCTCTCTCTCTCTCTCTCTCTCTCTCTCTCTCTCTCTCTCTCTCTCTCTCTTTCTTCTCGTCTCTCTTTAATCTACCTATCCATCTATTTATATTTCTATCTAGCTAACTGTCTTAACTCTATGTGTTATTAATATCTTTTTCTGCTTATCTCTGCTTCTCAATCTCCATTAACTTCTCTCTCTCTCTCCCTTTCTCTCTCTCTCTCTCTCTCTCTCTCTCTCTCTCTCTCTCTCTCTCTCTCTCTCTCTCTCTCTCTCTCTATTTTGATTTTGTTCACTATTTCCCGATGCATACTTTATGAAATAACTATCCCGCTAATACACTAAGCATTAGATTTATTCCCAGGTCGCGCCATTTTCTATTTATAGTACTGGTATTAAGTACACTATATCTCGATTCCATGCTAAAATTGCGTTTATAATAAAGATTCTATTACAGTAAGACTTTTTCAACGATCTATCTCTGCTCTCTCTCTCTCTCCCTCTCTCTCTCTCTCTCTCTCTCTCTCTCTCTCTCTCTCTCTCTCTCTCTCTCTCTCTCTCTCTCTCTCTCTCTCTCTCTCTCTCTCTCTCTCTCTCTCTCTCTCTCTCTTTCTTTCTCTCCGAGCCCTTCTCTTCTGCTTTTCTTCTCATCTCTCATTTTTCTCAGTTTCTTGGCGCATCCTTTTATTTAAACCTGTATTCCCCCCATAGCTATTTCTCTAACTATTTTCCAAACACCTATCTGTTTTATTAATTTGTATTTTTATTTCTCTCCTCCAAATCTCTGTCTCCGATTCATCTACCTTTCTATCGGTCTATTTATCTGTCTACTTGTCTGTTTTGCTGAAAAGCCACGAATTTAAATTCAAAGTAAACAAACGCCGCTTTAAACAGCAAGTAATGAAGTAAAACTAGATAAGATTTTAATTCCTTCACATCACAAGGAATCGATTTCACCACGGAAGTCGACCGCTTGGAGTCGATTCTCTTTAAGTTCGCTTTGTCAAATTGGTGTGTCCACGCCCTGACTCTCAGTGAGTATAACGCAAAACGGTAACGGTGGGGACAGGTTCAGTTCTTCCCGCACATGCGAGTGATATACTGCGAAGTGCTGAATATATAAAATATTTGGAAGCTTCAAATCCATATTTATTGTCATAGGATGAAGAAAGAGACACAAGAGAGAAAGAGAGAGAGAGAGAGAGAGAGAGAGAGAGAGAGAGAGAGAGAGAGAGAGAGAGGCCGACTGAAATCAGAAATTAAGTATAGATAGAACGAGGCAAAAAGATCAAGAGAATGAAGAGAGACAGACAGACAGAGACAGAGCAGGCAGACAGACAGCAATAGGGAAAGAGAGAGAGAGAGAGAGAGAGAGAGAGAGAGAGAGAGAGAGAGAGAGAGAGAGAGAAAGAGAGTTAAATCTACCGCTATTCCATTTTACAAAAGTGAGAATAGACGCATAAGGCCCATCCTCTTCTGATGAAAAGATAGCAAAATGAAAAAAATTATAACAAAATGCTTCACAAAAATAAAACCGAGTATTGCTCATGTTTCAATACCATTTATAGTTCGAATTTGAATCAACCCGTCAAAAAAAAATTGGAATGTTCGAACATTGAAAGTATTTATAAATCTTTGTATGAGGAACAAAGAAAAAAAGGAAATATTTTGTTGTTCTTTTATATAGTTTTATGAATTTGAAATTTATGTACAAGTATTTCATACTGCTACAAATTATCTAACTTACTTTACAAATAAGGCCCAGACATTTTGAAATTATGAGATAATGCTGTAAGACACAAAAAGATCAAAATTTAAGCTCTGTAAAACAAAATATTAAAACTATCAAACTACTGCAAATGAAAGCTGTCTCTTTTGGAAAGGATACTAAAAGGTCACAACAAATTCTAGTCGTTTGTAAATAGACATAATCGTTTTCTCCACAAATTTTAAGAATTGCACCCATGCTTCGTTTATCATAAATTTGGAGTAGAAAAGTAAACCAGTCTTGCCGCTAATTTTTCGAAATACTAACATGTTTCGTTCTATGCTGTTAAAATGTTAGGCATTTACTATTGACAAAGAGATGCAAATATTCAGTGAAGAAGACAAAGAGACATCGTTTCAGTTTGAAAGTCGCACAGTAAAGATGGTTCTTAATTCTCGACTTGGATCCACAAAATCGCTGTTACAGTCAGAACGTGAAGGCACCTCAGCTTTGTCCGCTTTTAAAATCTTCTCTTAGCTTCTCGTGTTGAAGTCTGAACGACAATCAATGTGACCAGTTGCCTGTGCTGTTACTTGGCCTTACTCCAGGCCCATTTGATTTCAATTTAGAGCAAAATACACCGATGGGTGGTGATTGAAACCTCGTATGGTTTACGTGATAGAGTTCTTCAGTTGGGTTTGTATGGTTTCTTTTAGGAACTTTGTAAGAATAATAGAGAATAAAAAATATACTTATGCTGACGGGCAGTTGCATCTGTAACTTTCAACTGACCGTGGCCAATACGTCAATAAAAAATTGTCTTTTTTTCACGTTCCTAATTTTCTTTCGGACGGACTGTAGTCAGCGTGTTGAATTTTAGATTGAGAATAATTATCCCAAAACTACGATATTTCTTGAAAAAATATGATGAAAACTTAAGCTTTCAATATTATATTCCCCTTTTTTTCGTTACAGTTATCTGTTTCAAAAATGCAAGGACAGCCATTAGTAAAAAATCAATAGTAATTCGAAACTGATTATCGATCTATGGAGTAATGTTCATGCTGTGTTGTATAATGTTAAGCAATGCATCGTGTTGAGCTCGTCATCATCCCAATGATGAGACAGGGAGGAGCACTTACTCTTCCAACCTAATTTTTTTAAATGCAAATTCAACGCATAGCAGCCGTGAAAAGCAAAATTCTCCTTAATATCTTTACAATTACATTGCACTGAGGACAACAATTTCTTGGGATTTTTTTTCAAACAACAATTAATCGAGGAATATGGTAACAGAAAAAAATTCCGCGGCATCAATTTATATTCATTGATAAAGAGAAAGGTAAGTACTAAGCATCTTCAGAAAAAGATGAAAAAAAAAAAGTATTGAAAGGGTGGACGAGGGAAGAGAAAATTTTCTTAAACCTGTCCATTTTGACAGCAAAACTCATAATTAATTAGGGAAAGTTCAAATCTATATGTCTTAATATTATTTGAATATTAATGGTATTTATAAAATAATATAAGGCTCACTTATGTCGTTGGTTTTTAGTGAGTAGTTTTGTTTTGCTTTTTTGTTTGATGTTTTCTTTTCTCAATTTTTCCAAGGAAAATGGCATTTTTACTTCTTCACGATCTTTTAGTCCAGCAAACTCCTTTCGATAATAATGACACAATCTTGCATCTTTTAAACCAGAAGAGATCGCTGAAGTTAAAACCTCGCTCTGGTTTGAAAGATAATTTTCCTTTATTACCATTGATAGATTTGGTTTTACTTTCATCTCCACAGATAATATATAAATATTACACGCCGAATCACTTTCTCTTAGCCTTTTTTGTTGATAGAAGACGAAAAAAATGTGCGGATTGTCTTTCAAAGGCAGTAGGCCTTTTGTCTGAGAGTGTAGTATCAATTCATGGTAGAATACTTCACCTGACAGGTCGATTCGCGGAAAATTCTGAAAATGCTCTCGTAGTTCTACATTCAGTTTGTTTGATAAGTAGCTGTACTTAAAATTTGGCTTTGTTTATTTAATTTGACCATAAAAGATGTAATACAACTTGTTTTTCTTAATCCTCAATGAATTTAAAACTTATTTTCGTTTACTTTTCCTTTGTCATTTCCAGCCAGCCAACAGCAAGCGACATCAGATGGCATCTGGCATGACGGTCCACTGGGATTCAGTTTGAGCAAACGGCATGCTATCCAACGTGGCAACTCTATCATAGAACCTGATCCCAAAATGGCTGTTTCTAGAATTAAGAAATCTGGCAGCCGAAGACGTTGAGATAAGAAGAGGGCAGAATGAATGAGCGAGTGTTTGAGAAAATGGGACTTAACTTTTTTTTAAACTGTGGCTTCTGCGGGGTTCGATTAAAGGAAGTGAGCGCTGATGATGTCTTCGACATTCCGATGAATTTGGTCTCTCATCTCGGTTGCCAGTAAATCAAATCTCTTCTTATTTTAACTTTTCTTAAATGAAACGGGAAAAATTACAACAACAACAAAAAAACGTCTAATACTCCATAAGGAGTGAGGTCGGCTTAATGACAAACACAAAAGTGTTTTTTTAGTTCATGGAAAATAATTCTCTTCGAGAGTTCTTTTCAGTTATTCTGAAAATTTAATGTGTAAAAATTGTTCTTCTTGGGTGACGAAAGTCCGCCACTGTAATAAAGACAGCTGTATTAAAATATATGAAGTGTTCATTTCTTTTTGGTTTTCATCTGCACTGGGGCTGTCTTGTCTGTTTGGCTACGACAACCATACGGTATCTATGATAATGATCATGATGTTCCTAATGATGCTGATGACGACGACGATGATGGTATTAATGGTGTTAAGGATAATGATGATGATTATGATGAAGGTAGTGATGAACATGATGTTAAGTACTTTATGACTTTGGGGAGTTTAAACCTTCTTAATGTAGTAAAGAACTTGGCCTAAAACTTTATGCGATAACCTCATGGTTAGTTGACTTTCTAAGTATCCAATAAGTTAAAATGTGAAAGAGAAAATTACGATGAAATCTAAGAAAGGTAAAAAAAAAAAAAAAAGGGCATTGACAAAAGCACCATTTCGACCCAATGAGTTTTTCCTTGGTATTGAGATTAAAAAAAAAAAAACAGTTTAAAATCCGAACAAGCGCCATCTCTTAACTTTGAACAACACTCCAGGCATTCATAGATATGTACATGGATTGTTGATCCAATAAAGCTTCAGACATTTGATTTTAAAACAAAATTTTATTAACATTTATACACAATCATGCAAACCAATAGAAATCCCCTTAAATAATGTAGTTTTGGCACATAAAGTCGCTGCCGAAAGTCTGGTCTTCTTGTATACCTCAACCAGTTTTCAAATCTCGATGATAACCAGCTGATTCGCTTTGAGGCTATTCTGTACTTTTGTTGTTCTGGTTTTTCTCCTTTCACTAAGTTGAGGGATTGAGCTAAGTACAGAGTGCCTAGCTAGTATTTTTTTAGCCTGTATTTCAACACAAAGTCTGTGCATCGAGGAAAATCCATGAAGACTCAATTGTAATTAAAATACTCTTAAACTTGTTGAAGGGGCAAAATGTATTGACCTATTGAAACTTCTCCATGCTCGAAACAAGTGCATTATGTTTGGTTGAGGCACAGAAAAAACTGACAAGCACGGTGGGAGAAGGGGTCAATACATCTATCAAATATACAGCTTCCAGTATCTGCCAAAAGAATATTTTCCTTTGATATGTTATCGTTTTTTCATAGTAGTCTTTCCCACCTATTCACTTTTCTTAATTGTAGTTATATGATTTCCCAGGATAAAAGTCTGTTATATTTGTGAACTTTGCAATTAGCTCTTCTTCGGTGTATAATTTGTCTTCCTGACCTGTTCATTTGAACGAGTAATCATGCTTGTATTATATAAGATACAGACACAAATGGATTCTTGAAAATACATTAAAGCATGCAGAGTACGTTTTCCTTTCTGTAATAAGTTATATTTGAATTTTTTTTAAATTGTGACAATCAGGTTGTTACATAACAGGAAAATATAGAAAACATACACAAACAAATTAAGGATGGGGCAAACACACTCTACCGATTCTCTCAAGATACTTTACTACACATCAGCTTCAGATTTATCAAAATAAAAAAAAAGTGAAAAAAATTCATTTTATAGCAAAAAAAACTACTTCGTCTTCTTCTGCCCGTCCTCTCTACAATAATATTTCCTTCTTTCTCTCCCTTTCTTCTCTTCATAAAATTAATAATTTCAGTGTAGTTCATCAACCTCTCGCAGCAAGGCCTTTTAAACATTTTTAGGAACTGTCGTCTCCTTACACTCACGAAAAGGGAGAGACATTTCCTTTAGCTCACTATTGTTTTAATAGACCTAGTGAGCAACTTAGTCCAGTGTCAAGGTGCGGAGTTGCGTTTTGTTTTTGTTTTTTGGTTTTTGGTTTTTTTTTTTTAATTTCGAAGAATACCGCAGCTCTAAGTGTATAAATAAGAGACTTCGTTAACGTCGCTTGGTTCCGAACTGTCCCGCTTCTGAACAATTAACTGTTTGTTGTCCCAGAATAGCAAGATTTCTCCGTCGTTTTTAATTCTGAGCACAAATGACCTAGAGCAGCAGAACAGTGTTTGTTGATAGAAACTCTATGCGCGATCGCTGGATCACAGGTGATAAATTCTCATTCCTATCGCTTTGAAATTATTTAGAACTATCAGTGAAATGACTCTTTTCTCTCCTTGTTGAAAAACAAATTTTTGCTTTCAGAAATGTTGGTATATCGTGTTATTTCGATTAGACTTAAAAAAAATATCACAGCACCGCTTCCCACCCCCGACCTTTTAAAAAAATAAATAAGATTATTAGAACAGTTAAAACAATGTTCACAACCTTTGATGAAATTTTAAATAAATAAATAAATAAATAAATAAACAAAGGAAGCACAGGTATGATCACTAGACCGCTATATTTGAAGAAATGTTGCTTGTATTGATTTAAAATTAACGATATTCGTTACCTGGGAATAAGGAAGAACTGTTCGGCATGTTTAAAACGTCACACTTTTAATGACCCTCAAGCGGTGACTTGCGATGAGCCTGAAGAGTAAAGTCGATCTAACTAGAGCAAGCAACGCCACTCCTCTACTGTTATTATACTTTATTGCATTGATTGAGAGTTTAAAGGTATATTATATATAACGATTTAATGCTGTGTAGACACGTGAAGGCAAACTATTATGTACACACACATATTGTGAGTGTGTACTATATATGTCAAGAAATCTGACTGTAACATATCTGTACAGAACCTAAATTTCCATCAGATGAAAGCTTCCAGTCCCCATGGCTTTAATCACCTGAAGCAATATACACGACGCAGAAAGTGACAAGGTGGAATGCCAGCTTTTGCTATAATTTCACAGTTTTTCGATGCAGACGTAATTGTTGATCATTGAGATAAATCCCACACAAGTTTACAGAGCAATCTATCACAGCTTCTGGCTCTCTTTTCACCTCAATGTGTCTTACGTGTTCGCTTATCAATCAAGTGCTTGGGGGTCAGTACTTGGACCTAACGCTTCTCCCTTCAATTGATTATGACAACTTGTTTGCGGCGCTGAAAGTCCCTTTAGCCTGGTTGTAGTCACTGCGTCATCAAATCCTTCCGATGATCGTGTCTGTTCTGGTAGACTGTCCCCACAATCATTGAATCATTGGCAGCAACATAGATAGAGACTGAAGGGCAGCAACAAAACCGTAGAACATGATTATAGCGGCAATCGCTGCAGCGGGACTACCACTATAGCGGGACTGTACTTGGATCCCGCTTTGTTACTATCTAAACTCTGTTACCTGTCCAACAAACAGACAATGTAGGCGTCAATGAGTTGTTGGCAAACTGCGACAAATCTGTTGCTAACATTTTCCTTATGTGCCATAATCTGGAGCTCTACCACATAGTCACTCTTGATTGGCTTGTCCCTCATATAGGCTCTCATCTGCGGTAAGCCTCGCCAGTGACAGAGTGCTTCATCCATAGGATCATACCATAGGATCAAATGGTAAAAGGAATGATAGATTATTTGGATAACATAGGTAAGACAACTACATTACAAGATGAAATCAAATAAAAGATAAAAAAATAATAATAATTAAGATTGTGAGTCAACTTAAGGTGTAAACAATCACCCAACTTGGACTTATATGGACAAAGAGGACAAAATTCAAAATTACATTTAAATGTTTCGCCTAAAAATTGGCTTCATCAGTATAGACTTATGACATTACAAAAAATAGGGAATGTGATTTCTTTTTCTTTTTTTGAAGACGTAAGTTCCGTTCAAAGATCAAATTGTGTATGTATCCATTCTATAATTTCCTTTTTCACTTCAAATTTTAGATTAATTTTCGTAGGACGTTCTTTCTCACATCTCTCTCTCTCTCTCTCTCTCTCTCTCTCTCTCTCTCTCTCTCTCTCTCTCTCTCTCTCTCTCTCTCTCTCTCTCTCTCTCTTTCTTTTTCTGTCTCGAACTTTATACAAATAACGTTTTGTGGATTATGATATTATAATAATAATAATAATAATAATAATAATAATAATAATAATAATAATAATAATAATAATAATAATAATAATAATAATAATAATAATAATAATAATAATAATAATAATAATAATAATAATAATAATAATAATAATAATAATAATAATAATAATAATAATAATAATAATAATAATAATAATAATAATAATAATAATAATAATGAGGGGAGCAATTTGACTCTGGCCACAGAGTTATTTAAAAAATCTAGTAAAAGCTGAAAGCGTACTTAATTTCACACGAGTGAGACAGTAAAGGACCAATCACTAGTCACATTTCAGATGGAGAAGGCAATCGAGTCACTAGCCGGCGTAGCGTCTGGTCAGATATCTGCACAAGACTTTGTCAGTATTATAAATGATGCTCAGACATCAGTGTAGGCCTCAGTGACTAAAGACGTGCAATGTTTGACATTCGTCTCAACATTAAGCTGAGTCACACTCAAATGAAGAACATCAGACAGGACCAGAAGATGAGAGAAAGATAACACCAGAAGAGGTACGGGCGATCCTTATAGGGTTTGCAGAGCAGCGAGAAAAGGGAGATAACCCGGTAGTCTGTTTAACCCTGTAGGCGTTGGTGAGGACAAGGTGGAGGAAATCATCTCTTTAAATCTATAACAAGAAACAATGCTTGAATATTTGGAAAGTGGGTGAAAACAAATAAATGAGGTTTACTGACAGGGTGAACTATAATGTTACACCCAAGAGCCACTTTAAGGGCCTTTAGGAAAAAAAAAAAAAAAACATTGGATGTCAATTTAGAGTGTGTCCTTTCTTCGACTTTCCTTAATCAAGGGAAGTAGCCGAAAACTTCTCTTGTGTTTTTAGCAATACGTGTTTGCTTCCCCATTCATGGTAACCTCAATACAGGCACCTACTCGTTGAAAAATAATAAATGTAATAAATTTTTCCGTGAATGTAGGGTTACTTTTGATGTTTTTTTCTTCGCATACCACCTTCATATGACTTTTATGTTGCTAATAACGAAATTCATATCATTTACGTGATTTGGAAAAATAATTATAAAGGATTTTTTTTTAATAAAAAAAAACATGCCTGGTTAGATTGCGTTGGTCGCACCAGTCTTCAGCAAGTGTTCAGACCGCAGATCTACCTAGCAGCCCCACTGAGAGGCCACGGGCAGTTCGGGTAGCGATGCCGAGTGGAAATCTCGGCCTCCCTGTGATAACCTCACGGTGTCCACACGGGCCAAAATTAGACGAAAGTGGAACCTCACCACCCACCGCTACCTGATCTTTTAACTCATTAAAATCTGCATTTTAATCTAGTTCCACCTTTGCAGTGTATTGTTACCTGCTAATCTGGAATTGTTTAAAATATAAAAAAAATCAGAAATAAATTAGGCTAGTTCTCTTAATGCCTTTCCATTTTTTTTTTCTTCCACGAATAAAAATGTTTGTGTGTTTTGAATACCTATTTTTCTTTTAGGAACCGTGCAAGAAATGAATAGAGAAACTGTTCGGGGAGTATGACGTACATCCTCCTTATGAAGAACCACTTCTTTTCAGTCTCCCAATTCATCCCACCTTTTTCCTCAATTAAAAATTTACAGTCTAGTGCTAAGCAAGTTATTTTCATGATTTAGATCTAGTCTTGGAATAGGGATTGAAATTTTGTAAGCATGAAGTTAAGGTTAGCGTACTTGCAGTGTTACATCCTCTGTTCAATGGTGTCCTTTTTCACCTCTTGTATTTTTTCAGCTTTGGTTTTTTTTTTGTTTTTTTGTTTTTTGTTTTTTGTTTTTTTTTTTTGTTTTTTTTTTTGAGTCTCTTCATTTTCTACATGTAAATCATTATTTCTTCCCAAATTACTCTTTTAAGATGCTGACATCTGAAGTATAGTCATTTTTCTCATGCTCATCTTTGCTTATTCTTTTACTTCTTTTCTCTTCAAATAAATGCGATTGATGTTCTTGCACATTTTCACTTGTTGCTAAGAAAAAAAACCCGGCGCTCCATGGGTTTCTCTTTCCAATTATATTGGTATCTTCCCCGCTTTATGAATATTAAAAATGTAAATTATGACCTTTTTGTCTTAATCATTGCAACTTTACACAATATTATCAACAAGATTATTTTTCCTCCACGGCAAAATGTTATGGTTAGTGTTTCTCTTATCAATGAGCTGATTGTTATATTAACGGGCACTTGACGATAATACAATCTAAACATGGCCTCACATGGCAACTTTTTCTCCAGAATAAAAAAAGATGGTTGTATCTTAGAAGAGCTCAATACATGAAATCATTTATGTACTTTCCTGTCTGTTTAAATATCTTTCTAAACCTTCAGGAAAAGGCAATAACTTTCCGAAAATGTGCCAAGAGGCGTACTGCGTATCGGAAACGTGTTGTTTTAGCTTACCTTATTATAACGTTTCAAAGAACATAATTATCAATGTTCTTAGTTCTTTTGCAAGTTTTTTGTCCTCATCTTTTATCATTTGAAGAGTTTGGTTGCAATTTTAGGCTGATATTTAAAGTGTCTCTCTTTCTCTCTCTTTCTATGTTCACAGTGTAAAAAACAAAAAAACAAAAAACGATGAATCAAAAAACACCGTCTTTACTGCGTTTTTAACATTTAACTATTATCGATTTGAAGAAGCTAAAATATAGAAAACAGTTTTCAACACAACAAATATAAAAATATGTAAAAGAAAAATATAACCATAAAGCACAGATTTACATCAGTTTAGTGTATGGGTTGTCGTTTATTCAGATATAGAATCCATTATTCAATCTTGAGTATATGTAAATATTATGTCAAAGAAATATCGCAAACTATTAATATTACCTCTTTGATTGCAGCAATGCGCAACTCACACACACACACACACTCTCTCTCTCTCTCTCTCTCTCTCTCTCTCTCTCTCTCTCTCTCTCTCTCTCTCTCTCTCTCTCTCTCATTTTTTAAATACACAGGTGAAGATTCAGGTATGAAATAAATCAGTCTTTTTTTCCATAATAAAAGAGTTTCCATATTCCATTGAGATGAACATAGTGGACTTCTGGAAAATTATCGTGGTCGCAAAAAAAAGTTGAAGAATCAAAACAAACAAAAAACTAACAACACAAAACAACCAAATAAAAACAGAACGAAAGAAAATCAAGTTTATGGTACATTGGCCGTTTAAAGGAAAGCTTTCTACAAGATCAGAGTTTGGGACATTTGTATAGACTACTACAACATAACCAAACAACAACATTAAAATAATATCAAAATAGTTAAGACATATTCTAAAGAAAAGATATAGTAGCATAAAAAGCTAAATAAACGATTCATTGTATAGTACTTCATTCTCATCATTCATTCTAGGGACAGAAGTAATTTATCCTGAAAACCTTTGCAATATGATAGCAACTCGGGGTTATTTTGTTGGGGTTTTTTTTAACCACTGCCAGGCAAAGTATAGCGCTGGCTAGGTGATACATATAGAAATAATTGTATGCGTTGAAGTTGTGCTTCAAACCCACCACGAAAGTCTCATGAAAATATTCCTTAAAATTTTAATATGCACATCATTTAAATCATCAATGGAGAGGCTGTTGATATGGAGCCGGCATTCCATAGCAAGCCTTAACCTGATTAGCCTCTGTCAGTTGTAATAAAGTTGAAAGTCAACCAAGAGATGGAAAGATTCTGTGTCTTAGGGGTGAGAGGTCATCATACCACCATACTCTGTCCAGATTACTTTCTTATGATCTTTTTATTCAAATTCTAATTCAGATAGGCTTATTACCTAAAAGTTTCTCTGAGTCAAAGATTTTCCATCAGCCCGGAAATAGAACTAATTTGATGACACCCCACCACCAGACCGTGCCTGAGTGGGCCACATTGCGAGACCAGAGCCCTAACAACTGGGCTACATGGTGCATAATGATAGATCTAAAAACAAGTCGACGTTCACGTTGGTAAAAGTTCTTTAATAACTACTTTCTAAATAACAATTAGGTTCATCATTCAGATAATATTAATCTAAAATGAGATGAAAATATTCGTACTCACATGTAAATAAAGCCTACAATACATGAACAGTGTCAATAAAATGCATGCCAGACAAAGAATGCGCAGGAAGGGATATTAATGTTTGTTTTCCATCTCGAATAAAATCAATCAACTTTAAACTTCATCCACATTATTGGACGGTCTATTAATTGATATAGACTGTTTGATGTAAGATATGTGACAATATTCTAGTCCACCAAATGGCCCGTTTCGGGGATGAAATTCTGAACTTCAATTTTACTTCAATAGGATTTTTTAAGATCGAATTTTTCTTATATTGAGAATGATGTTTAACAACAATGTCCAAAATATGCATACATTTAACATATTACAAGAAAAATATATCATCTTTCTTCCTCACTCGTCACTTTTCCTTCCCCTCCCCCACTAGTTCCTTCAGTTTTCCTGTACTCAGTTGGTCTTCCCCTCCCCCACTAGTTCCTTCAGTTTTTCCTGTATTCTATGTTGGTCTTTTCAACAACAAGAAACTTAAAATGCCTTGACATTGAATGGTGTCTTAAAGAATCAGAATTATATGTCTTTCTGCTTTATTTCATAAAACTATTCACTGGTTTTTTTTTTCAATGTCCGACTAAAAAGCCCCTGACCCTCCACCCACCTCATCAAGCAAATTTGAACTGAAAAGACGAGGCACTCAACTCATCTATCAATGATGCGGGGCTCAAACCTGCGAGGAAAATCCCTGTCGATATAGGGGTGGATAAGGGCAGATGCGCTAACCACTCAACCACCTATGCTCTTTCTTAGTACATGCAATAACAATAAACAACTTTAAAAAAAGAATACTTTTCAAACTTTTCATTTTCAACACAAATATTACTAAATTTGTATCGGCTTTGCAAGAAAATTATTTTGATAATTAAAGAAAAATGCATCCATATGTTATAGAAGCAATCAAAATGAACTATACAGTGTATGGATTCACATGCAGTTGTTCAAAATCATATTGGACATTATCAGGATTCAAGTGAAGCAAATATAATCTTTGGTTGTTTGATAGATTCAGTCCGTCCACACTGCAATGATCTTGTACGGCAGGGTAGAAGTAAGAGCTGGAAAGATGAGGCTATCCATTTCGAACCTACAATAGAGACTCTGAGTAGGAAGACAAATCATAATAATAGACAAAATAATTGTTTTAAAAGTTCCACATGAGATTTTGGCATTATGAGACATATATAGGCGGAGTGATTAATTTGGGCATAAATGAATTATAAATGCATGGATTAAAATGAAAAATACATGTCATAGATAGATCAACCTTTGGAATTCAAGATCTTCATGCAATAAAATTGGGTACACATTGTTCTGTACATCAAGGGCGATAAAGATACATTGAATAATATGTAAAACATTAAGAAGTTTTATAGATAGTTTAAGAGATAAACATGAGAGATGACAAAAATTCATGGAGGGTTTATTATTTTCAAACGGGATCAATAATTAGTGTTCCTGTACTATTTTCTACTTGCTTTACGTGCCACAAAAAATCTGCAACGAGATTGTAGCTTCCCGTTAAGCTGAATAAAGTTTTTGTTCTGGAATCTGATGGTCCAGCGGAAATCAAATCTAAAATTTACTTGTCAGCCCAACACTCTACTGACTGAGCTATCTGGCGGCAGTAGAATCTATCAAGGAGAGAACATTGAGATAAGAGACTCTGGCTTCACAATAACTAGACAAATAAAGGGATTTAAAACATTTCAAGTAGTTATTTGGTAACCAGTCCTAAAAAGTGGAATGTCGAGAAATCTAAATGTAAAAAAATCATATAATTCAATATTGTTAAGTAAATACCAAAAAAAACAATAGTTGGAGCAATGACGCAAGTTATGGCACTTCAGAATAACCACAATTCTTGGTATACAGAGTTACGTCCCCTACAGTTCTCCTGCCAATATGTTTTATGCTTTGAAAACGTTTTGGCGTTGTTTGACAAAAATTGTACTAATTTGTACGACGAAAATTACAAAGTGGGTCATGGGGGAAATAACAAGACGCACACTTAGCTATAATAAGCAATGAATGCCACTGGCTATGATATATGAATTAACAATGCAGATGGCAAGAACCATGAATCTCATCACAAGATCATAATTCATTGGTGTACTAGAAATTTTGCAAATACAATAAAAACGTACAACCGTCGTTTTGAATTCACCGAAGGTACTCAAACCTCAAGTATTTTAACATTTTGATAAAAAGACTGAGTTTGATGATTTAGGCAAAAAACTGCGAAATTAATCTTAGAAAAATCAGTTTCGCTTTACAACTAGGTCAGTCATCACCCAGGTACCGGTACTTATCAGGCCAAAGATCTTTGATTTTAATCCTGCTCTGGGCAGGTTGAATCTATATTTTGTTTTTATTTCTGAATCTGTATCAAAAAAAAGTTTTTGTCAAAGAATTATAACAACAGATTACTAAGGTGTGAAGTAGAAATTAACTTAAAAAAAAGGCTGCGTCTGCTATAAAGTACGGACTGATTGAGTTAAAAATAATATAAATTTGTAGGACGCTTTACGTCAAAAGTGGCAATGGTAACATTCCTGTATTACATTGTTTTTTACAATGGAACTCCCATTCAACTTAACACTGTTCAATAAGCCTCACTAAACTGCAATTTTTCGGTTTATTTGTTTTTTGTTTGTAATTGTTCGTCCACAGGATTCGAACCCAGAAAAAATTTCCTTAAAAATATCAGGGCAGATGCTCTACCCCATATCATAAAATAATGGAATCTTTGTCGCATGCCGCAATACACAACTCTTTCTTTAACTGATTCCTATAAGAGCCAGGGGATAAAGCTTTTAGGAGAAAGACAGCAAAGTTTCTTTTTACTTTTATCGGCAGCTGGCACATAAATTATTAAAATAATATTGTAGATGCAAATGCATGCACAACAGCAAGTTTTTAATATTATGACATTTGATAGTTTCTATTGAGAGTTGCAAATGAATATGTTTAAAAATTAATATATTCGCATTTCTGAACAGATAAAGAAATGCGGTAAGAAATAGAGAGAGAGACAGACAGACAGACAGACAGACAGACAGACAGACAGACAGAAAGAGAGAGAGAGAGAGAGAAAGAGTAGAGAGAGAGAGAGACAGAAAGAAAGAGAGAGAGACAGTGAGAGGGAGATACGGAGAGAGTGATGACATACAGACAGACTGACAGGCAGACAATGGGAGAGTATATAGAGGATTAAGATGAATGACTCGATAGTCTTAAACACGAAAACATTACATCAGCAAATTTTTCATCCATTAAAAGTAGAATGATACACTGTTTTCTAAAATTCACATCACATAATGGTATCACTCCAAAGCGCTGACGATTTCAATAAAATATAAGAAGTGAGGAACAACAAACATCGCTCTCATACATGATACAAGATAAAAATACAATAAAAATAAGACAAACCATGTTTCTTTTACTCCCTCCTAGATAAACGAACCCGCATCCAAACCACTCAAGACGTATGTGCACTTGGAAACAGCAGAAAAAGTCCGTCCTCCTAATTCAATTGAAATGAACAGGAGCTAAATTTCTTAAAATTTTTTTTTATACAAAATAGCATTTAAAAGTTATGGGAACTCATATTACACATCTATAACGGCAAGAATCCATAGGAGAGCGATAAGGCCAACGCACTTGTAAAGAAAAAAAATTGGTTATCATACCGCACATTTGATTCGCGTGTAAATATATTTACAAAAGAATGAAGAAACATATTTGAAGAGCTAAAGCGTGAAATACTAACAAATGACTACAGCAGCAAATAGGTTGAAAACAGGAGACAAAAGGGAAAGAAATCAGCCCTCTGGATATTCTCCCACCCACACAATCATACACAGACAAGCGGCGAAAACCTCGGAATTGTTTCGGTTCAGCACAGGTAAAAATGACAAGCCATTATATCAACTAAGTAGAAAGCATAGAAAGCAGACAAATATAATCGTTTTTCTTCCTCTCATTATCAAGCCAAGTGCCACTTCTTGCTTAACTGAGCGGTTTAAGTTTAGGAACAAAAGTAAACTGTAAAACTGCATTTTAATATGACAGAACCTAATTGCGTGGATCAGAAATGATTAAAAAACTGGAGCTGACAAGCAGTGATTGTACCGAATGAAAAATCCACTATGCGGCAGCAGCAGCTCACTTGACAATAAAATCACATCAAGAAAAGTGGACAACAGTTTGAGAAATGACCAAATGAGCCAACAGCTTGACCATATTCCTCGCCGAATCCTCGATAAAAGAGCCAAAAACTGACAAACTGATGCTATGATATTGGTAAAACAGCTATGATATTGGTAAGGTACCCTATACATACTTAGGCCTTCAAGATAAATAACACTAATAATTTCGTTTTATACAAAAAGAAATTTATATGAACACATCTGTTTGGAATCACTATTGTATCAGCCTAAGGTCAAGTTAGTAAGTGAAGGTTAGTAACATGCTGTTGGGATGCAGAGAAAACATGCTGTTGGGATGCAGAGAAAACATGCTGTTGGGATGCAGAGATAACATGCTGTTGGGATGCAGAGAAAACATGCTGTTGGGATGCAGAGATAACATGCAGTTGGGATGCAGAGATAACATGCTGTTGGGATGCAGAGATAACATGCTGTTGGGATGCAGAGATAACATGCTGTTGGGATGCAGAGAAAACATGCTGTTGGGATGCAGAGAAAACATGCTGTTGGGATGCAGAGATAACATGCTGTTGGGATGCAGAGAAAACATGCTGTTGGGATGCAGAGAAAACATGCTGTTGGGATGCAGAGATAACATGCTGTTGGGATGCAGAGAAAACATGCTGTTGGGATGCAGAGAAAACATGCTGTTGGGATGCAGAGATAACATGCTGTTGGGATGCAGAGAAAACATGCTGTTGGGATGCAGAGAAAACATGCTGTTGGGATGCAGAGAAAACATGCTGTTGGGATGCAGAGATAACATGCTGTTGGGATGCAGAGAAAACATGCTGTTGGGATGCAGAGAAAACATGCTGTTGGGATGCAGAGATAACATGCTGTTGGGATGCAGAGAAAACATGCTGTTGGGATGCAGAGAAAACATGCTGTTGGGATGCAGAGAAAACATGCTGTTGGGATGCAGAGATAACATGCTGTTGGGATGCAGAGAAAACATGCTGTTGGGATGCAGAGAAAACATGCTGTTGGGATACAGAGATAACATGCTGTTGGGATGCAGAGATAACATGCTGTTGGGATGCAGAGAAAACATGCTGTTGGGATGCAGAGATAACATGCTGTTGGGATGCAGAAAAAACATGCTGTTGGGATGCAGAGAAAACATGCTGTTGGGATGCAGAAAAAACATGCTTTTGGGATGTTGGGATGCAGAAAAATCATGCCCTTGGGATGCAGAGGAGAAAAAAAGGATTTCATACATAATGGGAAAGGCCACGACAATTGTGAAGCTTAAAGATGCGCTTAATATATCGAGGACCAACATTATTTGGTTTACATTTTAGCTTTGACAAATAGAAATATCTCTCTGATGTTAAAAAAGGCATAATAGATAATGATTTATTGCTAACGTTGATTGTTTTTCAAGAAAAGCTTACCAGACATTGAGGGATTGGAATTTTAACTTTCTAGATTAAGGCCATCTCAATCTAATCAAGTTAGAGTGGATCTATTTGACTGTCTGAGAAGGCTTTTAGCTTCTGATTGCAAATACTCGCACATCAAAATAGAATCCCCTTCAGCGCTCAAAGTTAAGGGTGAACGTCTAGATCTCGAGTTCTTTCCTCAGGAGACACTATAACTTGAATTAATACCAACTAAACTTGTATCGATAAACTTTGAACTTGTCTTCTTGATTAAGTAAGTCCACTGAGAGGTGATCTAAGGCCAGCTGTCCTTGAAATGTAATACTGAAACACGAACAAAACTCTGCCACAAAAGATCAACAACAACTAGATTAATGATACACCAAGAAACGGACATTTTTTAAATCTTAGAGAAAAGCAGAACAATCCATAGATTTTTTCTAACAGATGATCATCGTACAACGAAGAGTATTGGTATTGATGATACTATGTATAATTAACGCAGTAACACGTAGTCATTCATCGCATTGCAGATAATCTTATTGTGGATGAACCTATCTCAGAGTTTTAACCCCAAAGGTTTCTCCACACAACAAAAACTGACAACTCAAAGCTGATAGTTTACTGCATTTTCAACTAGCAAATACTCGTGAATTTTATCAAATTTATCACGCTACAAATACATGACGACCATGATGAAGAAAAATAAGTGGGTGGTTCGTTTTCTTGGAAATTTGATTGCAAACTCAAATTCCAAATTATGCGGCCAATTTAATATAAAAATCTTTATGAATGAACAATATTTCAAATTTCCTCAGCAAGTTGCTTACAAGTATAAATTAAAAAATAAAGCCGTTTATTTCAACAATATAGTAAACATGCTGTAGAGAGGAGAAGAGGGTGTGAGAAAGAAACATAGAACAGAAAGATAGACAGACATTTGCAAACATAGATAGACATAATAAATTGACAGACAGGCAAAGAAATAGTCATGCATAGTTATACATATGCAGGGCAGCCACAAACAGAAACTGAGAAAAGACGCTGCACAAAAATCAAGACCAGAGATGAGAAAGAGAGAGAGAGAGAGAGAGAGAGAGAGAGAGAGAGAGAGAGAGAGAGAGAGAGAGAGAGAGAGAGAGAGCGTTTGCTACATAGTTTATATTGCTGCATTGCTGCAGGCGAGGGTCAAGAGGGCTGACAATTGTGCAGAGGGATCAGAGTAGAGTGACTATTGGTTATAGGCACTGTAAAACATAACTACGTCATGCAATGCACTTTTTGCCGACTAGAAGTCATTCCTTCGATCATTGTTTGCCAACGTATGAATGTATATAACCATTTATTTTAAAAAAATTAATGATTTTTGGTGTCAGCCCACACCATGTTAAACATTAAATTCAGGTAAACATAGATATCTTGATGAAAAGTCCATTACTACTCATAAAGCTTTTTTTTTTTAAACTAATCATCTCTTTTCTTTACGGTAAATAGAAACTCATAACAAGAATTTAAGTAGATAAATCTGACCATACAATGTAAATCTGAATTTTCCTTAAACACTTCATTCTAACTTAACTTAAAATGTCGGAAATAGAAGAGCGACTCCACTCCCCGCCTCCCCCATACCCCCTATCCCTCAACCCCTCTATCCGCAATTTCCCATGTTTACTAGTGAAAAACACCAGAAATAATTATGTCCTGCCACTCAGCACAGGCTTTAGATTGTTAACACAGTATCGGATTAGAACCATAGGGGGACATTAAAAAAATTATTACACTATGAATCTTTTTATGTTTATGATAATTATAACTGTACAAAGCCAAAGATTTTCTTGCTCATTAGTTTTTCAGAAATCATCGGTATCTTCACCAAATGTTTCAGTTGAAAAGTTATGCCACTTGACGAAAATGATTATTATAATCACTAAATCAAGAGTATTGACATTTAGCCATAGGATTCCACAAACAGTATTGTTTGGATTTTTTTTTTACATCTTTTAATTAGGTCCATTAACTCCGCTTCCACGGAACAATATTAAATTCAATAACTGCTGCCAAGACATTCAATATCACGTCCATTCACTTTTCTACCCCCAATTTCAAATAAGAATTATGGGTTTCACAACTGACGCATACATTACCAGTAGGCTATCATAAGCAGCGTTTTGTGTTACATACACTTACTATTTCATTTTGCCAAATGAATAATACTTGTTGGGTAAAATGGAATAATAATATTACATCTTTCTTCCCCTTGACTCAATTCAATGCTTAAATAATTCGAGGCTTTAGTCTCAAATTATAACGTTGACTACGCAAAAAATTCGTGAACAAAGTTTTCTCTATAAATATTAGATGATTGGGTAGTTTCTTAAACTAACTTTGCGATTTTGGGTAGACTTAAACAGGCAAGGTTTCAAAACATACCCGCAGATCACACCGCATTTCAATTGTCAGATTGCAAGTTTTACAATGGAGCTTAAGTTGCCCAGTATTTAAATCTGACAAAGATGGGTGTTACAGATTTAATGTTACCGTTCACGGCAAAGTGATCTTTTACCATTTCAGCTTCCATTAGGTAGAAATGAACATGTTAAAGGCTTCCATAGGAGGCAATGGTTTTTAACAAAATACAATATCATAATTATCACTTATTAAGCTACAGTAGACGACTATTCACATGTAGCACGGGATGGGGGTGGAGGGGGTGAACCGATTCATTTTGGAAACAGTCCATTTACAGCTACTAGATGATTTCCGGTTTGAGCCTCCATGAGACAAAACAGCTAAACTGCTTTGGGCAAGACGGGGCTTAACAGTTTAGCTTAGATGAGTAGTGCAGAGTATATATATATGGACTTTAGAATTCGAGGGTCAGCCTGGTGTTTTAACATGTAACAATATATACACAGCTGTTGGACAAGTTGGGTTCAACGTGAAGGTTTACTCTATACAACATTGCTAAGACATTTGATCCAAGTAAAACAACGTGCAAAATTTAATGTAAACTCTTTGTCCTGACTCCTGTCAGGCAGGTGGCTGATTAAGGGAAGGCCCTAAAATCGCACAATCAAACTTATATAATGGCCTGTTTAGCTCAATTTCAAAATCAAAATTGTCTTCGCCAGACGAAAGAGAAGTGATGAGGGAAACTCAGTTATTATCAACCATTTTCAAGTCGGCCTTGAGTTGCTTTGGGCTAAATGTTAAGCTGCTCATTAAATTAAATCTTCAAGAGAAACATGAATATAACCATACTGTGCTACAGATTCATATAAACCTACCAAGGAAACCACAGCTTCCCCCAAGGAAAATTGTGATTTACTATGTGTGTTGACACAAAATTGTCCAAATAAATCTCCGCTACTTGTCAACTTGTCTACCGAGTTGGTTCCGCCACATCTCAGACTTTGGTCCAATCTGCAGACCGATAGTTTTTGTTTTGTAGCATGTGACGAATACATGGCAGAATCAGCCCAACATTATCTGAAATGAAGAAAAAAATTAGAAATGTTTCATTGATTGCTTGGCAGCTTGTTCACTAATTCCTATAACCATTATCAATTTTGCTTCCCTTATCGTTGCGCAGAGGTCAAGAATTATAGTTCCTCAATGTGATGTAAAAATTAAACAGTTTAATATAATTATTCATCATTTTTGTCCAACTTCGCTGAGAAAATCTATAAAAAAAATGTAGTGTAAATACAAGGACCACATTGATGCCAAAGCAACTTATTTAATTTAAGCTTCTTTTGTCAATGCCAACACGAGTGTCAAAAATGGTTCATTTAATTTGCAGGATATAAAAATGCTTTTGGGATCAGAAACATAAAAGCTATGAAAGTTTTATGTCGAGACTTAGTATATGCTATGACTAAAGAAAGTACAAATATTAGGTTTCAGTTTTCTTCGTTTTCTTTATATACCATCCATCAGTATAAAATTACTAAAGGGAGCTCAAACTTTCAGCACAAGCAAATAAGATGAAAGTACTTAAGTATAAATGACTCTTAAAAAATATTAGAAAATAAGGAAGTCGTTTTTAAGAGTCTAATAGATCAGAAAAAACAAAGCTGTGCCTTTTCTATTAAGGGAACTTCATACCCAGAAAAAGTCAGAATGTTCTTATGGATTGTTTGAATTAGACACTAGGAGAATAAAACCGAAAATCGAAAGATTAACATTTTGATCCCTGATACGTCTTCTGAGTGTCTTTATACAAGACATTCATTGAAGTCATCTTTCTATCGTTCTTCTCTGTCTGTTCATAATAAGATAACTAAATTTAGCCAATATGAAACTTAAGCAAACTAGTTACTCCTTAATAGATTGTATAGATCAGTTCTTTTAATGTAGCCCTCTTCATGCCAACAAGGAGACTTCATTCTGGGTGTAGTTGACCTCCAATGTGGCTCCACATGGCTAGGTTTATCCCTATAGATAGCAGGCCGTAATTTTGAGCCACAATATCAATTGCATTGTGCAATCGTTTGTTATGGATGGAACTTAATTTTATGAGAGAGATAATCATTCTGAAAAACAGGTCTAGAGATACAAACGCCAGAGAAAAAAGAGGAAAGAAGAGAGAGAGAGAGAGAGAGAGAGAGAGAGAGAGAGAGAGAGAGAGAGAGAGAGAAAGGGGGGGGGGGGAGCAGACAGACAGAAAGACAGACAAAGAGATAGAGAGAAGTGGGAGAGGGGTGTAATCTGTGTAAACTCACAAAGAGAGAGAGAGAGAAAGGAGGGAAAGAGAAAACAGGAGAGAAATATTATTAGTATCGAGTTACTTTGTCCAGGCCTCCATCTTATAATAGTTCTAGATGTCATGCCTGTTCCTTCAGATTATCTTCCGGTTTTACTGCTGAAGTGCCTTGTAATGGTCTAGGAAAGCCATGTTCAAGTTGCTCCTGGGTCATAAAAATACATAAAAATTGACATAGAAACTTTAAAAAATAATAAGATAAAATGAAATGACATTTACTGAAATGCTTCCCCAAAATTTAAACAAGGTTAAAAAAAATACTTTAAAATGTTTGATTTTTTTGTTAATTAGATTCTAAAACTTATGATTTCTAAATTAAGCGGAAGGACTTTCAAATAGGTACGTTACCTCTTTCATACTAAAGAGGGCTTTGTCAAATTGCGCCATATAATATAACTTATTAATGCCTAGGAAAGTAAGTGTGTTTTAACAATTTTCTAACTATAAATTACCATTAAAAAAACATTACTGCATCATATTCATATCCTATATCATATCTTAAAATGGATCTACTAAACCAATGTACCCAATCGGAAGTCCTACCCTTAAGTAACGAAACTTGGGAATTTTGACGCCAAAATTTGCCCTCCCTAATTTTCTATCACCATCTAAAAATTACAAAAACTTGGACTGCAGAAGAATTAACAAAATCTTTGTAGATTATAATTATTTTGAGACCACCAATATATAGCCCTTAAAAAAAGATACTTTTTTCCTTTGAATTTTAAAAAATGGTCTAACAAGCCTAAGGTTCTAACTATAATAGCACTCTCCACTAGAGCCTGCTAATGAATTTTTCGTCACCATTCTGGTTGATATCTAACTGGTTAACCAAGCTTTATTTAGCTCCCTTCAATGGTGCACAGAAAAATATCAGGCTCAAGATTTGAGTTGATGGAATGAATTGAAGATGGACAAGAAAGACGTCAAAATAAAATTAAGTCTTTAGAAAGCTAGACAAAACAATAATGCTTTAATTTGTGTGCTTAGTTATTTGCTCCGAGCGTAAGATATAATTTATATCATTACATATATTTATAGCTATTTATTTTCTATTGTAAATTTTGCTGATTTCACCCTTTTACAGGGCTTCGTTCAGCAGTCTAAATGAATAATGAATATTTGAAGAAGTGTCAAGATGTTTTTCTATTGCTTGAAACTTTTAATCGAGCCATAGAGGTAACAACTTCCAAGGGTAGCACCGGCAGGTCATTCTAGAACTGTTTATCTCTTATGGGCTGTTGAAGACCTCTTAAGTCAAGTCGAGTTGGATCAGTTAAATCCAGTGTGCGTTAAAGGAAAATAATTGCAGCATATATGAAAAGACAAAGAGAGAATGAGAGAAAGAGAGAGAGAGCGCTACAGAGAGACAGAGTGAGAGAAAGAGAGAGAGAGAGAGAGAGAGAGAGAGAGAGAGAGAGAGAGAGAGAGAGAGAGAGAGAGAGAGAGAGAGAGAAACATTTTGTGTAAACTCACTTTTCTCCAGGCATCTCTATCATGTAAAACTTGAGAAGTTCTCGCCGCTCAGTGGTGTGTGCCGTGTTAGCTGCTGTATGTGGTGCTCTGTAATGCTCCAGGAAATTTACGGGAATTTGTTTAAAGGTGTCTAAATTGGCTTCTGCTGAAGAAATTACATAAAGCTAAAATAAAAAAAAAAAATTAATGAAGGACAAAATAAATTTTACTGAAGTGCTGTATAATTTCTGGAAAGTTTAATACTGAGTGAAGAGAAGGTTTGAAATATTTTCTCAAATGATGCATGACTCAGTTGTGATAGGCTTTGGAATTAGGATTGCTTTGATCTGCCTTCAAGGTTATTAGGTTGGAAATGTGTAAAAAATTACTAGACACGTGGCAAATCGAGAAATTATCAATGCATTTTTTTCAACCAAACAAATATTCTTCGAAATAGCTGACTTTCCTGCAAAACCTTTCAAATCTGTAACAATGTCTCTAATGGTTTTATCTGTAACAGCTCTTGTTACTCGTCAGTTTGTGAATTCCTTCCCAAAACCATTTTGTGTTCTTTCTATGTCGGGTATTGTTGCTGATGATCCAAGATTTAGCTGTCTTCTCCAGTGCAATTAATGGATCAGGGTCAAATTTAAGTTGTGTAGTCAAGCGGTGAGGTACATGACGGTATCAAAATAAAATTACAGATTCAGAAAGCTGGTGAAAGACCGGTTATCCTTAATTAATGTGCCAAAACGATTTCTGGTGATTATCGGCAGCAATTTTTTTTTTCTATAGATAATTTTTTATAGCAAACATTACCAACTTTTTATAACTTCTAAGGGGCATTTAAAACCATCGTTTATATGTCACATAGCTGTCTTTAAATGATATCGAGGCTTTTAAAAAATTTCTTTCAAATGTTTAAGATAACCAGAACTTTTACTATCAAGATCTAATACAAGTCAACATCAAGCATTTCAACTTATCATCACGACCTTGACCTGATCATTCTAGAGTTCAACTATATCTGTTGAGTGGACAGAACCAGAGAGAGAGAGACAGACAGACAGACAGACAGGCGGCTGATCATTTTGTTTTCACTTTTGTCAGGGCATTCATTGTAAACTTTTTGTGGTGTCATGTCGCTCTATGATCCTCTGTTTTAGCTGTAACCGTACACTTTGATGCTCCAAGTGAAACAATGGGATTTTTGTTAGATGCTCAGGTGTCCTGCTGAAGATCAAAAAGATAATAAACATTCAGTCTTAAGGGGAACATATAAGATAACTGATATTTATGGAAATTCTTTCTAAACTAGTTTTAAAAGTGTAACACTGTAATCAAATGACTGTCTGGTGTTTATTTTTTAATGCGTGTTAAACTTGTATTATTTGGTGATTTAAGTGAATGTTGGCTTTTAAAATTTGCATTGCTCTAATTTTTCTAAGCATTACAAAATGTAGGACCACAGCAAATTCACAAAACTATTCATACTATGAAATAAATGTTTAAAAATCAAGGTTTGTCCCAAGTTTATGGTTTTCAAGCTAAACAAGGATCAAGTGGTACCCACTTTATCTGCTCATTGCACTCAGCCTGGCTTTTAAATTACTTCTTTGCACGATTTTAGTCGATAATGTACATGGATACCCACGTGTTCCAAGATTATTAAGCTGGTTTCTCTGGTGGTGATAACAAAATAAGGGGCAAGGTCAAGTTGAAAAATCTAGGGTAGTAAGAAAGGAAATATAACAAAATAAAAAACATTAAAAAAGCTGATAAAAATAATTCTATAATTGCTGTTCTCACATGTTTCTTTTGAGTGAAGAAGCATATTTTTTACCCACTGTAAGGCTGACGTCGGACTAGTCACACATCACATAGGGGGTGTCTGACTGATCACACACATCACACAGGTGCATACACTCTACACTTTTGCAGCTCAGAACAAGTCTGGTTTGAATGTTGTGCATGTGTTCTATCTTTCCTATCGCAAAATGATGTTTTTCGATCCCCTGATCATTGATCCTGTGATTCTGCACGCTTCGCATCAAAGAAAAAGAATGTGGTGTAGACCTATCTACAGTGCCAGCCGGACTGAGAGTGAATATGCAACTCTGTACCCTAAGCTATTACATGATTCGAGAAATTCCAGAATTATGCTCGGATGTCTCAGCCAAGCTTCCATGAGCTGCATGATCTGATAAAGGACTACATTCAACCAGGATTCACAAACTTTAGGGACTCAATGTCAACTGAGGAACGTTTATTAATGACTCTCAGGTAAGAAAAAAAAGCTCAAACAAATGAAGTAATATTAACTTTACTGTGTAACAAAAAAGAACATGTCAAATTGAAGAAAAAAATTAACAGGGACCACACATCTATAACTAAAACTACTGATGCTTCACGTTTCCTTGCTGGTTTTGGGAAGCATAATCCTGCTGAGCCACCTGTCCCTGACCTTGCATATTTGGATAATTGTCCCTGACCTTGCATAATATTTGGGTATTGTCCCTGACCTTGCATAATATTTTGGTATTGTCCCTGACCTATGGGGCTCAGAAGTTCGATTTGGTGTAAAAGGCTGCGGAACCACCCTACTTCAGGGTTTTCAGGCCTTGGTTCTTCTTTGTTCTCTATCATTTTTGTTACTGCTTCACAATACATGTCAATTGATGTCTTCTGAGGAAGTTTCGGCTTCTTGGGTGCAGAAGACATGCTTGTGCTTGGAGTTTGTCTTTGCTCATTTACAGTATCCTCAGCAATTTCAGAACATTCAATAGCTGCCATTAAAATGTCACTATTTGCCAAAGAAGCAGGTCCTTTACTGCCGCCAGAGGACTTGCGCATAGTGGACTCCATCTCTCGATGTTGTCCCAAATGAGGCAGGAGGAACTGCATTTCTGCAGCATATTGCCACTCTGACTTTTTTCTTTTTCCCCAAGACGTAGTTGATGAAGTAGCCCTTCCAGACGGTATCTTCAGGCGATCACGATGACTGTTTGCGTAATTGCGAAGAGTGGTCCATTCCTTTCGGGCATCTGCAAAAAAATGCATTTTATAATATTACATTAGTAAACAGTTTTGAATCTCTTTCATGTTGCGCATTTGATCATTTTTTTGTAATTTTTTATTTTATTTCAGGTACCTGGCGTCTAGGACAAGTTTTCAACACATTGGCTACAACTACCGAGTGTCCCATAACCACATTGGGTTCATCGTTGCGGAAACCTGCAGAGCCATCTGGGAAAGACTAACCCCATTATGCCTACCAATTCCAGATCGGGAAACTTGGGAGCGAACTGCTGATGAGTACTATCAGCTTTGGAATTTTCCAAACTGTGTCGGTTCTATCGACGGGTCACACCAGGAGATTCAATGCCCTAAACATGTGAGGTCATTGTACTTCAATTATAAAGATTATCATTCTCTTGTCGTTCAAGCGGTGGCAGATGCCAACATCAACTTTGTTGTGCTCGATATTGGTGATTACGGACGTAACAGTGATGGCTCTGTTTTCAGAGAATCTGCTTTTGGTCAAGATTTCGAAAACAACCGTTTTATCTACCACCAACCAAACCACTTCCAAATACGGATCAAGAGTTTCCCTTCGTATTTTTGGCTGATGAAGCTTACCCACTGCGTGAAAATCTTATCACTCCCTACGCACGGCGGTCACTGTCCAATCCAAGTCGAATATTTAATGCAAGACTTTCAAGGGCTCTGAAATCGGTGGAATGTGCCTTTGGCCTTGCGAAAAAAAAAAATTTGAAGTACTGCACCGACCAATTCGCTGTTCAGTTGAGCGGACAACTGTCATTATACAAGCTTCATATGTCCTACACAATTTTGTTAGACAACGTGACGGTTTACCACTGCAAGCAAACACAGAAAATGCTGTCAGCAATAACATCACCAGTCTTGGGCCTATTGCCCACAGTGGAAGGCACTCTATTCGGGCTAAAGAAGTTCTTGACGGGTTTCGAAACTACTTCATGACTAGTGAAGGCAGTGTCCCTTGGGTTACAGCAAAGTATGCTGTTTAAACAGATCAAGGACTTTTAATTAGTTGCTTTTTAGCGGCCACATAGAGAATAATTTCCAACGCCGTACTTTTTACGTGTTCTCTGGCGAAGCGAGCAGCTTTGGAAAGTATTCTCTATGGGCCGCCCTTATTCACATTAAAAGCTTTCTTGTATTTTCTTTGTCAATCATCAAGCATCAATGTTTGATTTGATTTGATTAACAGATCGAATTAAAAACTCACCAAAATCTGGAATGCCAATGTCATTGTTGATTTGAGTCCACATTTTGTCCTTCAAAACTCTGTTTTTATAATCAACATGTCCAGGATCGTATATTGATGGATGTTGCCGAACTAGGCTAATGAGGATAACTTTAATGTCTTCTTGACTCGAAGTGCTGCTTTGGTCAGACATGGTCCTTCTGTGATCACACAACAACAAAAAAATGAACATGCTCATTCATGTGTGTGATGTGTGATGTGTGATATGTGATGTGTGATGTGTGATTAGTCCGACTCGAACGAGTCGTTACCGTGTGTTCATTTCGTGAGTGATGTGTGATGTGTGTCTAGTTCGACGTCAGCCTAACGGTTAAAAATAGTTTTTGCAAAATTGCTGGGTTTTGAAAAAACTTTTACAAGGCTGTAAAACTAATAATTCACATAATTCTCTTTATAAGTAATGCTGGGACTTTGAAGAATTGTCAACATAATTTTTTAGATTCCTTACAATAAAAGATAGCCATAGAGTAAGGCATTTAGGTCTATAAAAATTGTCCTTTATTTTGATAACGAGCATTTCCATCTGTCTTGGGGCAGCATCAGCAGGATAGTTTGGTGAAGACTCTTACATCGCGACTTGGATCAGTAATATACAGTGCATGTTCAAGGAAAGTAAATGCAAAAATGGAAAGGGAGGGAGGGAGGGAGAGAGAGAGAGAGAGAGAGAGAGAGAGAGAGAGAGAGAGAGAGAGAGAGAGAGAGAGAGAGAGAGAAAGAGAGAGGAGCTAGAGAGAGAGAAAAAAGGGCGGGAGGTTTGAAAGACGGGGGGAGGGGGGGTTAAGAGTAATATCAGTGACAACTTACTTTTTTCCAGTGTCTATCAAAAAAATTGCCATGCTAAAGCCGCTCCTTCAGGTTATTTCTTTTGGGGGGTTTTTTGTTTTTTTTTTTTGTTGCTG
The DNA here is from genome assembly GCA_033675545.1 of Elysia crispata. Taxonomy (NCBI): domain Eukaryota; kingdom Metazoa; phylum Mollusca; class Gastropoda; family Plakobranchidae; genus Elysia; species Elysia crispata. Next base: position 133,635 of record JAWDGP010000851.1, read on the forward strand.
AAGTCCACTGTGATGATCCAGGAATTTTACTCAGTAGTTTGCTCAGGGATGCTAAGATACGCTTTCGGTGGAGGACATGGATAAAAAATAGAGACACGAATTAAGAGTCGAATAAAATTAATTTGAAGTGATTTTTTTTTATATTTTGTTATTCAAGTTAAGGCTTGCATTGGAATTTCAATACTTACTTTGAAATTAATGTTTAAAAACCAACGTATGTTTAAAAGGCTTATCTTTCTAGCCAAACTTTTTTTTTCTTACCAGTTTTCTACGCTCTTTGTTTGTTCGTTTTTTCTGATGACCCAAAACTGATTAGCTCTCTTCTCTGGTGTCCCTTACTGAACCAGGGTCATGGTCTTGATATGAACTCCATGGTAACTTCATTAACATAATTACACTCTATATTCACAGCAGTGGGCATGGCTATTGTCGCAGCTCTACTCACATGACAGATACTGTTGTTGTTGTCATGGATCTCCGGGCCCTCACTGGATAGTGTACTTACTGTTTATGTTTTGTGGCCGGGATTGTGCCCCAGGAGGTTCTGAGATGTAAATTTTCCTCTTGTGGGAATCTGATCTCAAAGTCGCCCCCCTGAAATTAAGGCAGTCCCTGTCTTGGCCTGTGTGATATCCTCTTAATCGTTGTCGTCCCCCTTACTCCGACCTTGGCCGAGAGAGAGGGAACATGGAGTTTTTTAGCACATGAGAGGGGAAAGGTGAGATGTGTTTTATTCCCTAGATCTCAAGCAATTGTTTCTGGAAATCATTACCAAACAGAAGGTTATTACTAGAAAGAGCAGTTTGTACACAGCTGTATAAAACAAGAGTCTCTTGGCGTTTAGGCATAGTTTTAGGAAACAGCCAAGAGAATGGTTGTCAGATCCAATGATTTAAATTAAGTCGGGTTTTTTTGTCTGACAATAAATCCGTCCTAAAGGCCTGATGCAAGTCCTGATACGATCATGACAGAGCAGCACACAAATGCTGACCTATGAGCTGCTGAATAAATGCCATCTTTCTGTCACCAAAATGCACTGACGAAGTGAGTGAGTGAATTTGGAATTCAGTACCGGAGTGACCAAATTATGAATGTTTGATGGCCATATTGTAAAGTGATTTTTAACCTCTTCACTGTCCAAACCAGTAAAGCCTAAAGGTCGCTAGTGTCTGGTCAACAAGCACAGCCAACTTCTCATAAATAAGTTTCCCTAAACTTTCTTCGCTTTTCAGAAGATGAAAAATACTTTACATCATAATCATGATCTCTCCCCAAGTTTTCATCCTCGTCACTACTATGGAAATCTAGAAGTCTGCAGTGGCCTTATAGTAGGTGATGGCGAGAAGGGGGTATCCTCAAGCCTAGAGGTAACGGCAATGAATTGCTGCAAGCGAGAGAGTCAAGTGAGTCAGGAGCACTTTGGTGTATTGTTTGAACACTGACAGCCTCTTCTATTTGATTCTTAACTAAACCTCTGATTTGCGTTAGAAGATAGCGCACTTTGCCAAAGCGACTAGTGTGCTGGCTCCCAGCCTCAGTCTAACACTCAGAGGTAGAGAGTGCTTTGTGTGTTTGCAGTGTGAGGGACAGAAGTTTTGTTTTCCCTGAGGGTCTTACACCCTTACTTCAAAACAGCCACTTTGCTTTTATTTATTATGCTCGTCTATCTCTTGAACAACCAGCTTGCACCTCAGGCTACCAGAACTCTGATTGTAGCCTGATTCCATTGAACCTACTACTGAGCTAGCTGTAGATGGATGGATGCTTTTAATTTTTTTTGTTTTTTTTTTTGGTTTCTTTCCCACGTGAAGCTTTAATATGTATAAATGTGGAGTATTATGGCATGTGATAAATAAGATTTCCAAAGTAAACAGCATGGTTGAAGTGTCACAAAAGACAAAACAAGATTAATGAGCATGATATTGTAAGTGCCCAACTAGAAAGGCCACTAACAAAGCTAGGTAGTGAATAAAATGTTCCCAATAAAAAGAATTCCACATCAACATATATATAATATATATACATGAAACATGACGTGCGAGAGATGTAAGTCAACATTGATATATCAGAGGAACAAACATAGTCAAAGCAAAACATATGAAGCATCCAAAACAAAGGAACACAACAAGAAAAAGTAAATCTAAAAAAGTCGAGAAAGGAGGAGAGCACTGCGAGACAAGTCTTACTAGTTGAGCGGTCCGCACTATAATGAGGAGTCACAGGTCCAGCGCTGACTCTCATGTGTGAAGCAAATGAAATGGAGGTGTGCAGTGAAACTGAACAGCAAAAAAGACAGAAGAAATGGTTGTCTGTCAAAACAATGAGTGTCCACAGATCAAAATCTGTATCAGTGGTAATAAACAATTCAAATACCAGAAAATAGGTTCTTTAATATCACGCGATGGACTCAAAAATATTGAAATCACATTAAGAATATTGCAAGTAAAATTGAGTTTTCAGAGAGTGAAATCCCCATGAACAAATAATATGTACCCATTAACACAAGAAGAAGAGCCTTGGAAGTTGGAGTGCTAGATCTATATTGAACCCATTCCACGAAAGAACACTGGGGGCAAGAGTAATTTCTAAGACAGTCTAGCCATCGTTATAATTATGCTGATGATCTAGCTTTCCTATACACAGAAGAGGAAATGGGCACTGCAGAGGTTCGGAAAATTGATGACTAGATCTAGATCTAGATATATGTTAGATCTTGATGTACCGGTAGATTCTGTCTCACAAATTGGTGAATGCGTTGATATTTCACAGATGATATGAACCTTTTTGTTACTTAAGTACGGTAAACTCATCATATGAATCAGGCATGGCATTGTGTCTAGATCTAGATCTAACAATGAAACATGGGTGATTTCTTTTGGTACAGAAGCGATGACTGCTTCGGCAGTCTTACCGTTTGGAAATAGAGGACAGGGCTGATTTTCAACAAAGTGCTGCTAGAGTTTAGATCTAGGCCTAGTTTCTCATTGCATATTTAAATACTCAAAAATGCTACCGCTAAACTCGTGTGAAACTAGATCTTGATTCTTTAGATATTTGATCCATGAGTCGGCGCCTCGAAGGAGGGAGGCTGGGGCTGAAATTTTGTTGCCAGATTTATCAAAGAACCGGTGCTAAACATACCCCCTATTTCTACTACTACTACTACTACTACTACTACTACTACTACTACTACTACTACTACTACTACTACAACTACAACTACAACTGCAACTACAACTGCAACTACAACTACTACTACAACTACTACTACCACTACTACTACCACCACCACCACTACTACTACTACTACTACTACTACTACTACTACTACTACTACTACTACTACTACTACTACTACTACTACTGCAGATTTACAATTAAAAAAAAAAGTGACAGCGACCCCGACCTTTGTGTGATAGAGCGACTATGTAGCGACTAAATTTGAAAATTTCACCGCAGTAAGCATCGGGGTGCGCTTTTTTATCATTACAAGATGGACAAAATAGCACCCTGTTGAGTCTTTCTGTGTCGTTTACACTACTCACAAATAACATTTAATGACAGTACGGGAGACAGACGCAATCAAGTTTACGCTAGCTTTTAATGCTCTTTCTTGTTGTTGTGTACATACTATATTTTGCCCCCTTGTTAAGGAGAGTTATGTAAGAGGACTGTTCGTTAAGCAAGACTAACTAAGTAACTGCTATCTGTAACAGCTATCTATAACATTCTATAACATACCCATAGTGCTTGTTGCAGTAGCATCAATTGTTCAAATTTTAAGAACAAAGCCCCAAAGATAATTTTCTTCTTTGTTTCCGCAGACATACTGATTGCATAGTAAAACATCAATATTATAAAAGGCAACTTTGGTTTCTTTTTCCGCCATCTCCTCCAAAACCACTCAATGTACAATGATGAAGACTAACGTTACTGAGTTTTGATCTGCCACTATCAGTGTCCCACTCGGTACAAAAAAAAAGATTAATGAAACTTGGATTTAGGCTTAAAAATGCGCTTGAAGTTCATTACATTTTTGTAGCAATTGATTCATCAAAAGTGTTTACCGAATGAATATACATATACATATGTATAATATATATATATATATATATATATATATATATATATTTATATACACTGAATTACTACAGAAGATTAATTTATATATACATATATATATATATATATATATATATATATATTTATATACACAGAATTACTACAGAAGATTAATTTATATATATATATATATATATATATATATATATATATATATATGTAATTACTACATCAGAATAGTGCACATTTTTAAAATTAAAAGAGATTTTCCTTACTTTTATGTGAGTGTGTATATGTCTAATTTATACTCATGAATTTTCATTTTACACAGTGTCGCAACAGGAAGGTGTGCAGATTTTGCAAAGAAACGTATGCATACAGGGCATTCTACCAAAATAGTGGACCAAAGTAGGATGAAATCATACGCTTACTAGATGAAATACATAGTACGGTTGTTCGACTCGATGCGGAACTAAGATTGAGGTGAAAGGTGAAGGTCAGGCTCCTATACATAGAGTTATAAAACTGCAAGCCGGTCACTCCCGTTCGTCATTTCCCCCTGCAACAGCTCAAGGTAGGGCAGGACTTCATTAATTTAAAGTTGTTACAGTTTTAAGTATCAGTATTATCAGTAACAGTGTAAGTAGATTGTAACGGCGTGTTATTAATAGTAAAAGTAGTAGTAATAGTAAAAGCAGCAGCCGCAGTAATATAGTAGCGATAGTCGAAGTAAAAGAATTCTAATAGTAGTAGTAGTAGTAGTAGTAGTAGTAGTAGTAGTAGTAGTAGTAGTAGTAGTAGTAGTAGTAGTAGTAGTAGTAGTAGTAGTAGTAGTAGTAGTAGTAGTGGTAGCAGCAGAAGTGATAGTAGTAGTAGTAGTAGTAGTAGTAGCAGCAGCATCAACAGCAACAGCGATAGCAAAAGAAGTAGTATTACTAGCAACAGTAGTAGTAATAAAAACAGCATCACCATCATCAGCAGCAGCAGCAGTAGTAGTAGTAGTAGTAGTAGAAGTGACAGAGGTACCGTTAGTAGTAGTAATCTAGATCTAGTTGTAGAGCTAAGAAAACTGTAGTGAATGTGGTATTGGCAACATCTAAGTATAAACTAAGGCAGGAGGGCAGCAACATCTAGGGAGGGGGAACTGAAGTGTGAAAAGGTAATCTGATCAGAACAATGTCTGGCTGGGAGTGGCAAGAGCAAGAGAGGAGGTAAGGAGGCTGCAAATCCTGGGAACGGAGAGTTGGTTTTGGATCTTGGCAGGCAGTGGACGTATGATTCCCACTGCTCCTGCCACAGCCAAGACAACCAACTTCAAGTCAAGTTGAAGTCACAAAGGTGAGTATATTTTACTAGTTTACTTAGATCTAGATTTAGTCATATATATATATATATAGTGAGAACACTATAAATGGTGTCAGAAGTGCTTAGCTCATTCCTACTTTGAATTTAGATATAGATCTAGATTAGTCAACAGATCTAGAAGTTCTGGCATTCAGGCTCTGTATTGAGCCATTATTTAAAAATTTATAGAGTAGACTCAGAAATCCAGTTCAGTTACATTCCGCTATATAAATATTTGTCACTGTTTTTTACTGTACTAGTGTTAATTAGGTACTTGTTTCAGCCTCAATTTTTTTTGTAAAAAGTATTCCATTCTCTTGAATACTTAGCTATCAAGTTAATTTACATTTGCACCACCAGTTTATTTTATTCCCCTTCATGTTTGTTCCCTTGCTAGATCTAGGGGCAGGTGTAACTACATTGTGATTTCATTTTATTTTTTTTTTTACTTTTGAAAGTGATTAAACAAACCTAGTTTCTTTACCCTCTCAAGTGGCTTCCCTCTTGGATAGATTTCCCCACCTTTTCACCCCCATTCCTTTTTTTTTTCAAGTTTTAGATGCTCAGTTTTCTTTGCCCCAAGTTCCGATCCTTTCATTCCTCAGTATGGTATGGTCTAGCATTGCTTTTGTGCATTCATCTAACACATTTTTGAGTCTCCATTTCCCCCAGAGTCCTGATAGGAATCTCAGTTGATTGAGATATTTCTAAACTTACACCCTGTGTCCCTAGTGCAGTGATGCATAGACACAATACCAGGCAATCAAGCAGGGGTGGCCTCTCAGGCAGGGAAGTTGTGGAGAGTGGAACTGATAGGTCATTAATCAGTGAGCCTGCTCAGGTACTGGGTGGGGAGGATTCTCAGATTTCAGGGGCAGATAACTTGGCTTCTTTACCAAGGGAGAGTCAGAGAGGTGAACAAAGGACAGCTTCTCTTTCCCCACATAGGAGTGGTAAATTGATAGAGGAGGGTGATTTGCATACACTGATGTCTCAGTGTTTGTTAGATTTTTTTGGGTCTCACAAAGTGTGTCTCCCCACACATAGACACAATTCTGATAGTAGCAAAGACCCAGTGAATAGCATAAGGGTGGTACCAGTGGGAGAGAGAGAGGCAGAAATGGTGGATGATAACTTTGGTCTGGGAGGGGTGCAGTTTCTTGGTGGTGCACAGTCACATGGCGGACTGAATGGTGTAAGGAGAGAGGATGGAGTGAGAGGTTTGGGAAGACAGAGTGGGGTAATAAAGCCATCCCATAATTATGGCACTATGAGTGGGACAAGTCATTGGAGATCACACATACCCAAGCAGCTTTATTTTAGTGGTGAAGAGGTCATTCAAGGGGAATGGAAAAGCTATACATTCCAGGTAGAAATGTATATTGAGAATATGGACTTGGGCCCACAGGATTGCAAAAGATTGCTTTTCTACACTTTAAGGGGAAGGGCACTGAATTATGCAGTGAGTATGGAGGAGTCAAATCCAGACATAAGTTTTAGAGATCTGATGCAGCAAATGAAAGTTAGGTTCGGGGCATAAATTAGATGTGAAATATCATACCTAAGGCTGCAGAATGCAGTGCAGGAGAGGGAAGACACCTTATATGAATGGGCAGATAGGCTGTGTGATCTAGCAAGGAAGGCAGTGACATCTGGGCAAGGCTCACCACAAGTACTGAATGTTATGGTGATAATGCGTTTTTGTCTATGATGTAGGGATAGAAAAACTGGGGTGAAAGTATATGAACAGAGACCACCTGAAACCTTGGGGGAGGCAACAGAACAAATAGAATGGTTACAACACATTGTTGAAGCATCCAAAACAGGGCTAGGATATGCTGATAGAGAGTATTGGAGAGATCCAGAATGGTGTGGACAATGGGAGCCAAACCCCAAAGTTTATCAAGTGGGATATGGGCATCAAAATAGGACCTTTGAAACTTATGGCAGTATTAGAGAAGACACAGGATGGGAGAGAGAGGCAAATAATTGTAAACGCACTCCACCTCAAGTGTGTGTCCAAGCAGAAGGAAACAAAACTGATACTGTTCAACTCATCGAACAACGATTGGGTAAGCTGGAGAATTTAGTGGCTGATTCAGTGGAGAAAATAATGTCAAGAATAAAGCAGCTTGTCATAGAGATTGGGGGAGTGAAGAAAGAAATAGGGAAACTTCACACAGCAACTGAGGTGAATAGGGTTGGGTTAGAGGAACTATGCAGGGAGTGCTCACACGAACAAAATTCATCATCGGGGAGGGCTTCTAGCATTTCAAGATCAAGGTCAGCATCACCAAGAGGTTGTTTTAACTGTGGGGAGATGGGACATAAACAAGTAAATTGTCCTTATGTTGAAAAGCATGTAACCTTCCACAACAGCAAACCTTTAAACTAGACAGGACTGGGCAAGAGGTCCTATACCCAGTCCTAAATACACCTTCTTGCTCTAAAAGAGGCAAGAAAAAGGACCCTCCGTGGGAAAGAAGAAAATTTCATATCTTTAGTCAAGATTATGTTATTAAAACTGCATTAATTCCCCTTTCGGTCAGGCATTATGACAAATCATGGTCACCTATTCGACATGGAAATTGACAGTAATCTTTGAACAGTTTCAAGGCTTGGAGGCAGGTGGGAGGTGCAACATAGCACATGAATCTGGCTGCAAGGCAGCAAGTGGGTGGTGCAACACTGCACATGAATCTGGCTGCAAGGCAGCAAGTGGGTGGTGCAACACTGCACATGAATCTGGCTGCAAGGCAGCAAGTGGGTCGTGCAACACTGCACATGAATCTGGCTGCAAGGCAGCAAATGGGTGGTGCAACACTGCACATGAATCTGGCTGCAAGGCAGCAAGTGGGTGGTGCAACACTGCACATGAATCTGGCTGCAAGGCAGCAAGTGGGTGGTGCAATACTGCACGTGAATCTGGCTGCTAGACAGCGAGTAGGTGGTGCAACACTACGCTTGAATCTGGCTGCTAGACAGCGAGTGGGTGGTGCAACACTGCACGTGAATCTGGCTGCAAGGCAGCAAGTGGGTGGTGCAACACTGCACGTGAATCTGGCTGCAAGGCAGCAAGTGGGTGGTGCGACACTGCACGTGAATCTGGCTGCTAGACAGCGAGTGGGTGGTGCAACACTGCACGTGAATCTGGCTGCTAGACAGCGAGTGGGTGGTGCAACACTGCACGTGCAACGCAGCTAGTCAACATGAACAGTATTACAGAGATATATATACTGTCATTGGACAAGAACATTATGACATCTGAAGACTCCACGGTGCAGGATCTCGGCACTGAGGGATTGACCCATTATAAAGACACAACCCGAGGTTTTTGGTAAGGCAAAGAGAGGGGTAAGCAACCTGTATCATTCAGTACCTTTAAGATATTCAGAAAGAGAAATGTGTATCACATGCCTCATACAACTTTCAAGAAAGGGTGCTAATGCCATTAAAGGGGGGAAGAGTGTAGTGAATGTGGTGTTGGCAACATCTAAGTATAGACTAAGGCAGGAGGGCAGCAACATCTAGGGAGGGGGAACTGAAGTGTGAAAAGGTTATCTGATCAGGACAATGTCTGGCTGGGAGTGGCAAGAGCAAGAGAGGAGGTAAGGAGGCTGCAAATCCTGGGAACGGAGAGTTGGTTTTGGATCTTGGCAGGCAGTGGACGTATGATTCCCACTGCTCCTGCCACAGCCAAGACAACCAACTTCAAGTCAAGTTGAAGTCACAAAGGTGAGTATATTTTACTAGTTTACTTAGATCTAGATTTAGTCATATATATATATATATATATATATATATATATATATATATATATATATATATATATAGTGAGAACACTATAAAACTTAAGACCTAGAGTTTCAGGCAGTGCTCAGCAGTGGTTAGGATAAGGCTTTAAGTGAAAATGACCGAAAAATGCTTGAATATTAGTTCTAGTAGAAGTAGTAGTAGTAATAATATAAGCAGCAGCAGCAGGAGCAGTAGCAGTAGTAGTAGTAGTAGTAGTAGTAGCAGCAGCAGCAGCAGCAGCAGTAGTAGTAGATAATGAAAATTAGTGTTTGCAAAAATAAATAACATGCCCTGAAACGAATTTGCAATTAATGTATTATGTACCATTTGGTACATAATTATAAAAGCCGAACCATTTAACATTACTCTACTTTTAATTTTAGTAAAACCTATAATGGCTGCCATGAGACTAAAATTGTATATTTCTGAAGCTAAAGTAGTTGTGCATAAGTGCCTTTCTGGCAGGCAAGTCAGTTTTATTTAACGATATATAAATAGGCCTAGACCTAAATCTATATAGATGAAGATCTACACAGCGTTAAAGCGCAGCGTAAACCGAATCTTGCACACGTCATTACGTAACCTCAAACAGTGTAATTGCATGAATAAATTTCGCCTCGAACAATCCACTTCAATAGCTTCTAGAACCATATCATGTACCCGCTATTCTTAATAGAGTAACTCTAAGAATAAAGCGAAAAAATAATTATGATTATTCAAGCAGCCCAGCTTAATGTTGGAAGCCTTGAAAGGTCTGTCTGACCTACAATTCACGGGGTCAATGGGAAAAAGGAAGCTGGCCTGCAATGCGGACATGATAGCCAGATAAAACTAAGTCTTGTTGTGACTTGATGCAATGTGCCCCTCTTATCTCTAATTCCGTTATCTTTTCTAAGCAAAATAAAAACTAGATAATGCTTGAAACAGGATGAACATTTTTCAACCCTTTGTTTTCTTGAGTGATAAAGAGAGAAGGAGGGGGAGAGAGAGAGAGAGAGAGAGAGAGAGAGAGAGAGAGAGAGAGAGAGAGAGGTTGATCCGCCAAGAATTGAACAGCTTTCATCCCGAAGACAACTTGACGTCAATTTTCCCACATGTATGTCAAAGTGTCAAGCTCAACACATTCTCTTTTTAAAGATGTAGTCCGTAAAAGAATTTTAGAAAATTACCGAGCCTAAAATCAATGCATTCCTTGAATGGCCTATGATATTTATTATGCTTGACAGTTTTTGACTAGGCTGCCGATTGCAAAGGAGAAAGTAGAAAAGAAAAATATCAGAAAAAAAAAAAAAAGCCAATCGCGCGACCATTTAACGAATAGCTTGATATATTTCGGCCACAACAATTTGATATACCTTTTTACATAGGCCTACTAGAAAACTTTCTTCAAGGTAAAATCAAGCTTTATTAGGAACGGAAAAAGAGAGAAAAAGTAGGCATTTAAAAAAAAAAAAAAAAAAAACACAACAACAAAGAAGGAACTTAACAAGAGAAAAGTTGAAGAAGGGAAAAAACAGGAAATAGAAAAGACTATGACATTTAACCAAAAAAAAAAATTGTTTGATTATATCTGGAGTTTTCCGCAGCTATGGAGAGAAATTCAGGAATAAAATAATAGTAAACACTAGAGTTGAAAGGAAACTATCACTGAGATGGCATTACATGTAACATCAATAGCTAAACTTAACCCGCTGATTAGGACAATACAGGCTTGCCGGTGGAGAGGACGGATACGTTAGAGTGCAAGATGAATTGCTTGTACACAATGTGCGCATTGAGTATAGCCTTGAACCATTCCACTTTCTGAACGTTATCAAGGTTGTGGTTTTACTTATCATTAAAACTGCCCGCAGGTCGAATCAAGCTTAGACCCCTAGACCTACAGTTGGCATTTGAATTGGGAAGAAAAATGTGGCCGACAAATTACAATATAATCTCAATGACGTGTAGAGTGGTAAACAAAGGGACATGCAAGATAGCAAACACTGTTCCCATGACACAGATAATAAAGTTGAGGTCAGTTCTTTTTTTCCTCTTAGTTTTATCACTCTGTCATTAAGTTATGCGCCAGGAACGATCTTAAGAAAACCAATGCCGCCGATGAGACGAGAGTTTTATGTACCTCTGTCTACGCCCAGCAACATTGCTCACACTTGTGTGCTACAGCCGCTTGTCACGGAAGCATACTTTCAAAGCCCAATGATTCTATCATTTATGTAATTCAGTAAAGAAAAGTTGATTGAGGAAGCGCTATCTTATTTTTTTTTCGCCAGAAGTTTTATTTGCATTTGGTCCAATTGTAGTTTTGCAATAATGAAAGCGTGCTTAGAAATTTCAGGAGACAACTAAGACGGCTCTTATGAAGGCAGATACTAGATCCCTATGGCTTCATAATGGATTATAACAGACCTTCATTGTACTGCCGAGTTCAATGTTCAGCTGTCCCGATTTTGACAGCATGAATCTGTGATAAACACGTCGGGTTTTTAAGGCAGCTGCTGCAGGATCGGTTCTCAAATTCAGCCATTTTTCAAGAGTATTAAGAAAGCGATCCAGTGCAGCCGAAAATGATAACTTTGACTTTTGTCTCATCAAGGCATAATGCCTTTTGTAAGCAGTATCTGTTTCTGAGAGGCAATGATACAATAATATATACTTAGTCTGCACACCTCCCTGTATATTATGTAAATGCATCATGAAATGTGTAAAGTTTTTAGTAGACATACACATTTTGCAGTCTTCAGCCAAAGAGGAAAAGGTTGAAATAATTTCTAATTGTCAAAAAAACTATATTTTCAATTGAACTTGCCATGGTAACCTTTTTTCCCCTTTCTATCACCAGTAACACCATTTTCAACAAGCAAACGCGTCTCTTCTCAGTAACCATGGCAACAATCAAACTGCACTACTTCCCCCTCCGATGCCGCGCAGAAGTCGCTCGACTCGTGCTTCATGCCGCCAAGAGAGACTTCGTGGACAACGAGATCCAGTTCGCTGACTGGCCCGCACTCAAGCCGAGTAAGTAGAACTCAGCTTCATTGATTGTGCATGCAGGTCAATGTAATCTTGTAACTATGTAGGCCTAGCTTCATTGATTGTGCATGCAGGTCAATGTAATCTTGTAACTATGTAGCTTCATTGATTGTGCATGCAGGTCAATGTAATCTTGTAACTATGTAGGCCTAGCTTCATTGATTGTGCATGCAGGTCAATGTAATCTTGTAACTATGTAGCTTCATTGATTGTGCATGCAGGTCAATGTAATCTTGTTACTATGTAGGCCTAGCTTCATTGATTGTGCATGCAGGTCAATGTAATCTTGTAACTATGTAGGCCTAGCTTCATTGATTGTGCATGCAGGTCAATGTAATCTTGTAACTATGTAGGCCTAGCTTCATTGATTGTGCATGCAGGTCAATGTAATCTTAGCTATGAAGCTTCATTGATTGAACATTCAGGCCAATGTAATCTTGTAGCTTTCAAGCATCATTGATTGAACATTCAGGTCAGTTTAATCTTGTAGCTTTCAAGCATCATTGATTGAACATTCAGGTCAATGTAATCTTATAGCTTTGAAGCTTCATTGATTGTGCATGCAGGTCAATGTGATCTTGTAGCTATGAAGCTTCATTGATTGAGCATGCAGGTCAATGTAATCTTATAGCTATGAAGCTTCATTGATTGTGCATGCAGGTCAATGTAATCTTATAGCTATGAAGCTTCATTGATTGTGCATGCAGGTCAATGTAATCTTGTAGCTATGAAGCTTCATTGATTGTTCAGGCAGGCTTTCTCTGATCTCGTTACGGCAATATGTTACTCCTGTGATGTCTGTTACTTTCAACTTTTTAAAAGAGGCACTAGGAAATGGGTCAAGGAGGAGCTAAATGAGAATGGGTAAGGAGGACGAATAAGATAAGAGCTGAAATGTACATGAAGACGAGCCAACAAGGCGAGGAGAAGTGGAAAAAAGAGAAAGACAAGGATAAAGAAGAGAAGTATACTTAGATGAAAAGAGTAAAAAAAAAAAGCGGGAAAAAAAATACTGGCAAATGAGAAGAAGAAGAAGAAGAAGAAGACGACGACGACGAGGCGGGTATTATAGGTTAAAAAGTAGAGGCAACAACTACTTGCAAGATTTAAGTCAAAGAGCAATATCATTTCTTTCACACCTGCATGTTTTTCATTTAAGAATTTCTTTATGGTCATTTACAAAAAGAGTGACCCCATGAAAAGTGAGACTTGGCCATCTGTAGAATATGAATATTCCTTTGATTAGAGTAATAATAACGTCTATTTTGACCGTAAAAATTGAATAGAAACGCTGGATACTGATATTTTTTCTCAAAGCTTAAAAGGATTTCAAACATTTGTGACGTTTTAAGGACACAAAGGCAAAGCATAATTGGCAAAACTCCACTTTGAAAAGGTATTCTTTTGATTCAAGCACCGTTTTGGCGACATATGCAGGACCAGGACTGCATTTTAGAAAATTTATCGTACTTGATGTTATTTCCCTTTCCAAAATGATGAAAGAGACACATTGCAGTAGCACTTCGGCTTAATCATTTACATTCCAATCAATGCCTGTGTTGTTACTGTTGGGATGAACATCGATTAGCTTATTGTTCTTGAGATGTCTAGATTCGATTAAACGCCCGGATCTGGATTTAGCTCTGAGTCCAGTGATCTAAGAAATTGGAGCCACAGTCTGTTTACTATCGATGCCGTGATAGAGCGAAGTAAAATGTGGTTATCTGACTGTTTTGTTGTGGAACCCATTTTTAAACTACCACTAGTGTCCAGTTTGTTAAGGTTTCAAGAAAGTATTGATGCATTCTTCTCACACACGGTTAATTAAAATGTTTGTTACGATTGCTATTTTTACAATCAGCCAATACACATTAAAATGATCTTGCCCTATTCCACAACATATTTGTTGCTTAAAATGGATGGGCCAAGTGATAACACGGACAGGGCACGAACTCCAGATTTATTAGGTGCATTGCACTGAAGGGACAGCAGAACTAAAACATGGCACATTAACTTCAGATGGCGGGTTTTGGATCGTGGTGAGAAGGAATGAAGATGTCGCAAAAAGAAATCTGAAAATTTCATTGAAAGTGTAGCAGGAAGTTAAGACTGTATAGATTCACAAGTAATTAAAAAAAATCTTAATTTTCTTTTCTTCTCTCAGAAACACCATTTGGAAGCTTGCCGTACATGGAGGTCGGAGACGAGGCTTTTGGCCAGGGACAAGCCATCGCTTCATATCTAGCCAGAGAAGTTGGTGAGTAAATTACTTTGTGTGTACCACAGTTCCTACCTCTATGTAGGATGCTTGGGGTTTAAAGCTCTGGCAGTAGTGTAAAATGCGCCACAATATCAGTTGCCCTCCTTAAGTTCTCTGCTATCAGTTTAGATAGTAATATTGATTAAAGTCTTTGACGCTTTATGCATTTTTATAAAAAAGTAAGCCTAACTTATTGAGTTTTTTTTTTTAGTTTTCTTTGACTTTGGGTATAAAAGCACCACTTTTTTATCCTTCTTCACATTCTATGCTATCATTTAATATAACTGTTTGTCTCAGGACTATATGGCTCCACCAACATGGACGCTCTCAAGATCGAGCAGTTGCAGCAGCTGAGAGAAGATCTCGTGGTGGAGGAGGTCAAAGCCTGGGCCGAGAAAGATGAAGCAAAGAAGGTGAGTGGATTTTACAGCTTTAACCTTTTGACATCACGCCGCTACCCCGTGTAGCGCCCCATTTTACAACCGATCAAGACGCTGCGCTACCCAGGTAAGCGCTGGCACTAGCACCGCTTTGTACCGTAGCGCTTACCCCGGTACTCCCACAGTTTCGTAAACGTTGGCGTACTTGTTTGTTTCGATTTTAGGCGTTAAACTTCTTTACAATGTTTTTGATCCTTTTTTCTTTTGAGAAAATAACAAAACTATAAGCAGGATCATGTTTTCATTTATTTTTTTAACTTTTTCCGAATCGCTCCATGAGTAGATCTAGCTTCGCCGATCGGTCACGTCCGGAGAAAACAATCATGGCGAACTCTAGACCCAGACTGTTTACTCGTCAAGAGATTATTGAATCTTTCTACACCCCAGGCTCAGACGATGAAGGAAATAGCGATGGAGAGATGTTAGAAGATGATAGGGAAGATGAGACAGATGTTAGAGAAGATGTACCGGCACCCGGGTTTGATTTACAGATAGAGAGAGAGGCAGCTCAAAGCGAGTCGAGTGAACCTAGATCTAGATCTAGTTCAGATGTAGGTATGTCCAGTCAAGACTCTGATTCAGATAGTTCTAGTGACAGTAGTATGGAGGCAGAGTCAGAAGGCGAAACTGAAGCTGTAGATCCATATGAGGCTGATATAGAAGAAGATGAGCCTGCAAATGATCAGCAACAGGATGCCGACCTGTTGGACGAAGATGATGCGGAGTGGGTGAGAAACACCAACAACTTTCCTCGGATCCCTCGCTTTACAGGCCAACCAGGCATCAAGGTTCCCCTTACCTGATGATCCATCTCCACTGGATATTTATAAGCTTTTCATTACTGATGAGCTAATAAATAACTGGAAGGTGAGTTGCTCAATCTAAAATCTGTATATTCATACAATGTTGTTTACAAGTAATCCAACATGAAGAAAAGTAAATGTATTCTTACAGACAGGTAGATCTAGATCTAGATCTATAAAATACGTTTTATCTCATGGAATTCTAGTTACCAAAATGACGTGTAGCTCAATACATTTTTTGCTTTATAAAAGAATTGATACATTTTTTATTAGGTTCTAGAAGCTGCAAAAAGGAATCTCCCCATTGTTGTAGATCTGCTCACAATAATTGAACATGAAATTAGCTTTTTGGTTCTCGTACATGTATGTATTGTATGTGTTTTTATTTCTTTTCTTATGTACTTATACACGTATGCACTTTTCCAACTTGCAGAACAGTAACAAAAAATCTTTACTGTCATTTATACGTTTTTACAAGCGATTTCTCCTAACACAATATATTTTAACTTTTTTTTCAGGTCGAGACAAACCGGTATGCCAAAGAGATCATAAACAGCAAAGATCAACAGCTGCTCTCGAATCGCAGTCAATTCAAGCTATGGAAGCCTGTAGTTCTGCGCGAAATGTGAGAGTTCCTCGCAATTTGCCTGCACATCGGCATCGTGAAGAAACCAACTCTTCACGACTACTGGGCACATCATCCTGCTGTCCATTCCTCGTTCGCCTCCAGGGTCATGTCGCGAGAACGGTTTCTCTCCATTCTCGTGTTTTTTCACATCGCAGACAACGCTACGTTCGTTCCATTTGAGAATCCACATCATGATCCTATTCACAAGATTCGACCGTTTGTGGATCACCTCAACACAGTCTTCAAACAACTGTACGAGCCTGACAGGGAAGTCTGTATTGACGAAGCTATGGTTCCCTTCAAAGGACGATCAAAGTTCAAAGTCTACATGAAGGACAAACCTACGAAATGGGGTTTCAAGCTCTACGAGCTCTGTGAGAGCAAGTCAGGCTACGTCTACTCCTTGGAGGTGTACTATGCTGACAAAAGGCTCAGTAACAAGCCAGTCGATGTGACGATGCGTTTGATGCAGCCATTGCTGGATAAAGGGCACCGTCTTTATATCGACAATTATTACTGTTGCCCTGAACTTTGGGGTAGGCTGAAAGGTCGTGCGACTATGATGGTAGGCACATGCAGGAGGAACCGCGTCGGCATGCCTGCGGATCTGTTCGAAGGCAGGCAAAGAGCAGGTGATTTGGACTATCGGCGAAAGGGTCAGCTTCTGGCAACCAGATGGTTCGACAAGCGGGAAGTTGTCAACCTCTCATCGTTCCACCTGCCACAACTGAGAGAGACACAAGGACGCTTTGAGGTGAAGCAGAAACCTCTGGCAGTTATTGACTATGTCAACTTTATGTCAGGGGTTGATCACTCAGACCAGCTGCTGTCCTTTTTTCCAATGTGGCGGAAATCGCAAAAATGGTGGAAAAAACCCTTTTTTCACCTCCTCACCCTCGCGAGCATCCAGACGAACATTCTGCTCAACAAACATCGTCGGCAGCATGGCAAGAGACCCATGAATCTTGCTAGTGTGGTGAAAGACCTCATTGTGTCCATGGTTTCTCACATTGATGTGGAGCATGATGCCGACAGGGACAATGTGAACTTGCCTCTGGCACGAATCAAGAACGCCACTTTATTCAACTCTGCCCCGAGACAGATGGCGCCCAAGCGAGAGGAAAAAAGGCCAAACGTCAATGCAAGGTCTGCGCTGACAAAGCAAAGAAGGCTGGACAGTCCAGGGTGCAGCGAAAAAATCAACAGAAGCAGACAACAACTTGGTGCCCTACTTGTAAAGTTGGACTCTGCATTGACTGCTTCGAGGTGTACCACACCCGGGTGGATTACACCAGCTAGTTTTATCATTTCTTGTAAATTTTTTTTTACGGAATTCTGTGTATATTCTTACTGGATTATTTTTGTTGTAATATGTGCTTTTTTCTAAGTGGATATTTCATTATTTGCCTGGAAAGGGAAGAAAAATAGATATTTTTTACAACTTAATTTTTTTTTTGTTTTGGGTTTTCGGCCATCTTGTTTTTGTTGCTATGGAAACAGTAAGAGTGTGTGTGTATGAATGAAATTACTTTTGTATTCTTGTACTCAAAATTATCTTTCTATTGATACCTCTTTTAGCTCAGTAGACCTAATAGTTGATTTTTTACAAATTTTCAAAAAGTACATAAAACAGTGTGTTTTCAGGGAAAATTGATCCTCTAGCCAGTGCGTTCCCTGGGAATAAATCTGCTTGGTCTCGCGCGATGTGAAAAGGTTAAAACACTACTTGCTTTTGTTTGTGCTGGGAGGAGGTAAGTTAGAGACTCAACCGGATAGGAGCAATGAATAACACGAATGGGCTGCCTGTAACTTTGACAGTGAACCTGGCATCTAATGAATACAATAAAAATTTGTCTCCTATTTTAAATTTTTTTAAGAGGAACCAGACCAAGCAAGTTCTTAGGGGTCAACATTTACCACAACACAAAGAGAGGCACAAGTAAAACCAGCATAGAATTTGGCAAGGTGGTATTTATCAAGTCTCTTTCCTGATCCAATACATTTAATTTTCTGCAATCTTATCCTTCACAACTCTTGCTGTTCTCTTTTATCTTTCCAAGTCTGTCTCTGCCTCTCCCTTTGTCTCCCATTCTTTTCTATTCTCACTGTAGAGATATTTCTGCCTCAGGGCCTCGTATCTCTGTCCACAAAAATTTATTGACATTACCATCATCAAAGAATTATCATAATTCATAACATGACAACCTTCCTACCTTTTTGTTTCAGACGGAGTTGAAAAAGACAATGCACGAGAGTGTGTATCCAAAATTCCTGGCCCTATTTGAGAAATTAATCAAAGACAACCAGTCCAAGACTAAGTCTGAATTCACAGTTGGTGACAAGGTAAAAGTTTTATGATAGCCTGGTGTCTTTTATGATATCTGTCTACAGTGCAAAACTATGCGATGCGTATGGGTGTAGAATGAATGACATTGATACTGATGGTAATACATAACACAATGCAGAGCTTTGATTTTAATATAATGCTAAAAGATTTGATTCCATAAATGCACCCCAAGCACTTATTGTTTGATAGAAATCCAGATAAGCCATAATCACAAACTAAACTGTTTATCTGTGTTTTTCTCTTTATATCTCACTGCACTTTCAACCACTGGGTTTCCCTTTCTTCCTCTCCTTTTTCATTTTAAGGCTCTCACTCTCGCTCTCATTTAGCTATCAAGAATTGTCATGCTGGGCATTTCTTGTATTTTAATATTCACGCAATCAATCATTTAATTAATCCACAAATGAGTCAACCAACCAATTCACCCATCTATCAATCAATCAAACAATTGATCAACTAACCTTTTTTCCTAACTCCTTCTTAGCTGAGCATTGCTGACATCATCATCTTCGAGGGTACAGAGAATGTACGTCAGCAAAATGCTGTTCTCCTTGACGGTTACCCTGCTGTGAAGGCAGTCGGGGCCATGGTCGCTGCCCAAGACAACTTGAAACAGTATCTAGCGAACAGACCCGTCAGGTCTCTCTGAGTGGCCTGTAAAACTACTATCAACCACGACTGTTATCAATTTTCATCATAACTAGTCTATTTTACATACATATATATAAATATGTGAAAATTACTATTTTTTTAAGTAGGTCTTGTGATTAGGCCGAATAAATAAGATTAATAATAATATGTTCGAAAATCAAACTTTCTGATGTACTGCACCTGAAAATTACCAATAATTTTACTGATAAATCACACAGAGGTAAAAATCGATTACACTATGTCTATAACTTATTTTTTCTATGGCTTTATACCTTGTCATCTAACAATTGCTTAAGAATTTAAAATAGGAAAACGCAAGTAACTTAAAGTATTAACGGAGGGAAAAAAATGCTGGTCAGCTATGGATACTTTAGAAAACATGTTGGTGAACAGCTTCCCAGGGAACGCAATGTAAAGAAAGAATGTTTGGAGGTTTTCCCCCTTTTCCATTAAAAAAAAAGCAATGAAGGGACATTTTCATGAGAGGGCTGTTATTCCTTTACATTAAAATGATATTATTTCATATTTTCCTACCATTTGCTTTCATTCTTAGGCTTTCCATTTTCTGTTTTTGACCAAAAAAAACCCCATTCAACTGGCTCTTTTTCTCTTGTATTTTATGCCATACAAATCATTATTATTATGTGTGTGAATTTCAGCAGATTGTGCATTGCTCAATGTTGAACACGTTAAAAGTGAATGATGTGAATCATAAATGTATAATTTACCTGTTCAAAATTTGAACAAATAAAGTATAAGCATGCTTCAAGATATTTGTTTTTCTTTCTGTTTAAACTGTTTCGAGTCTGTAAAAATGTGGTTTCTTAAAACAAATTTTTCTTAAAAAAGCCCTTAAAACAAACAAACAAACAAACAAACAACAAAAACACCTAGAGATGAAAAGTTCAGTCCAGAGCAATTTCAACAACAACAACAACAACAACAACAAAAAAAACCTAGAGATGAAAAGTTCAGCGCAAAAGTTTGGTCCAGAGCAATTTCAAATGTGAAAAGAATTCTAAGGCAACAATCATACCTACAAGTATTTTCCTAGAGCATCTCAACAGTGAAATGGAAATTTTCACAGATTTCAGCATTACAGTTGCGAAGCTCGGAATATAAGTATTACTTCCCATTCTTTAACTCCATATATATATATATATATATATATATATAGATAGATAGATAGTTTGAAGATAAGTTGAAATACAGTGTCGTATGAAGAGAATTTAAGGTAAGATCTTATATATATATATATATATATATATATATATATATATGCAGAGAGAGAGAGAGAGAGACACACACACACACAGATTAAAAAAAAGTATGTTTATGATGCATTTTTCAAACTATATCACCGGTTCTGATTTTTTATGCATTTTCCTTCCATTTCTATCCATTTAAATCTGATCTGAATAATCAGCATCCCTTTTATCATAATGGGACTGCCATTATCTTAAATATGTGTCAAGGTGCCCTGTATAATGGATATAATACTATTTACACATAATTATAACATAACCTATTCGGTGCTGGCCAAAATGGTAGTGCAGCTCAGATATGTTCATGTCTAAAACGGCACCACCCTGATAAGGCATAAGAAATCCTACAAGTACATGAAGCAGCTTACAAAATTTACACCGGTTATTGCATTGGGGAGGAAACGGTGATGGGTCCACTGTTTGAAATCTTATCTCTGTTAGAGCGCGCCTGTGGTGACGCTGGTTTTCCGCAAGCCGGTTGGACCTTGATTTTGAATTTTGTCACCCGGTTTTGCACGCGTTCAATATAAAGTAATACCGGGTATAACAAGTGGAGAAACGCGGAGTATCCTGAGAGGCGAGTTTACAGTTAGTGTTTATCTTGCCCGCATCCAACTGCATGTTAAAAATGTATTTCGAGGAGCGGAAAAGGAAGGAGTTCATTAAGAAGTTTACAATATCGCCCCTAAGTTTTATGAGGAATATTATAAGGAGAAGAATAGGGTAAACCAAGGCGGGTGTGTCTCTAGCCGCACTAGGCAAGCATAAGAGCCATCCATATATCAGATCTTTGAGATATGTTTATCAACATTCAGCACAAATCATGGGCATGATAATGTATAATAAATTATAATGGTTATAAAAAAAGACACTGCATGTGATCAACAACAGTTAGTTTCCGTTTTTAAAGGCACACTTATTTTCATCTGTTTTTACAGTAAAGATCTCTGCTTTCCTTTTCAGCTACACAATAATTCTGTTCTCTTGTTAGCTTGATGGCTGCGCTTAGCACGCTCCAGCCTGATATACTTGCCATCACAGACTAACTAGTGAGAAACGGCTGGAGCTGCACACTGAAACAGATGCAGATTACAGGGGCACGGTGACTAATCAATTCGCCCTCACACGCTACTGTTGTTGAGCATTTAATTCTCCAAACCTGCTTGCAGGCAGGCTATGGATCACAAGGGGTCGGTGGGGAGGGGGGGGGGGGGGGGGTGACGTTTTATGGCGCACAACTTTTGCGCTTTAACGGTTTTTTTTTTTTAATTAAATGTTCTTTCATGGGGAGAGTTAAAATCTTCCTGGAGAATAAAAAGCGTGTTAGAAATTGAGACGGAGGCCTGTTCGACGAGGGGAAAAAAACCACGGATTATTCACGTGTTCAGAAAGGTCATGAGAAGAACGACGATATGACATACCCCAAGTTTCTGTGGAAAACTAGTTATCCCCAGCACAAGTTTAGAAGTAATGCAACGCCATTAGAACATATCTCTGTCTCAGGGCGATCTTGACGTGGCCACCATCTTCCTCTTTTTGGAAATCGACAACATTGCACTGAATCAGTGAGAGATTGACTTCTCTTTGCATGTCAAAATAGTTACATCAAGAGAGATGATGTGTTTACGTCAAAACAATCCTTCAATCTCTCTCTCTCTCTGTCTCTCTGTCTCTCTGTCTCTCTCTCTCTGTCTCTCTCTAGTTGCAGGTATGTAAATAATAATAATAATAATAACAATAATAATAATAATAATAATAATAATAATAATAATAATAATAATAATAATAATAATAATAATAATAGCTATGAAAATAATAATAAAAGCAATGAAAATAATGACAACAGTTGTCAACGAGTTTTCCCCAAGGATCAAGAAAGCAGCTGGTTCCAACTCATACACAATGCAGTTTTAATTATCATAAATCCCTTTATCATGTTGCATGAGTATAGGTTAGGCCTGAGTGTATGTTTGAGTCTCATTTATCGCCAACCTATATCTTTAATAAAACATTGCCTTGAAACGTTTTTAAGAGAAATTGAAATTAGTCTTGTATGCAAGTTTGTAATAAGAGGCGTTGTAGATTCCTTCTCCAATTCTGATATTGTTATTGAGAATTGCTAGGTCCAGACGTGGCTGTACCTTGCTAGCATCTTAAATTTATTTGCTTAATGTGCATCACAGAAATCTGTCCTTCTTAACAAGCCACTCTAAACGCTGGGGTTGAGTGTTTGGTGTTGTCAACAAACCATTTGAGGAGGTGGCAGTCACTGCTTGTAGCTGGAGCAAAGGTGCAAAACATAATTATTTGAATGCTTTGTTACAAGATGTTCCTTGTTTTTCAAATACATTATAACCGTTAGTACTCTGTTGGCCATTTTTGCCTTATATTCTTTTTAGCCTAATCACCTTTTCCTCTTGGCAGATCGCAAACTTATGGTCTGTCTCTTTTTGCTTTCAGCAATACTGTTCTTATCAAGCCTGGTTAACTAAACTATCATATTTTCCCAAAGTCTCATTTGAGACCTTACTGTAATAAAATTATTGTGAATCTCTGTACTTACATGAACCATCCATGTCAAAGAGGCTTGTGTGGCCAAAGGAACGAAGTTTTGCTCTGGGATATTCCTTCTTACGTTTTGAAGGCTTGCTGTTTGCATCTGTTTTACTTTCATCAATCGTTTAGCCTTTTTCTTACTAGTCTAATTTTTAGAAGAAGAAGAATCTGAAAAACTACTGTAATACAATTATGCTTGCTGTGGTGGTTAAGACAGAAACAAAAAAAAAAAAAAAAAATAGAAAAATAAAACATTAATTTTACGTGAAAAACTTAATCTGCTGTTGCAGCAGAATAACGAGAAAAAAAAAACATTCAAAGGGGATGGTAAAGATGGAATCTTGAGTCACAATTTACCTTTCTACAGTATGTATCACTTAAGCTCTTGACGCTGTAGATTCTCATGTTCAGAATGATTATGAATCTGTCCAAGTAGGCTCTATCCTGCTCAGCTAAGCATAAGTTTAATAACGCTGGAAAAAACAAAATTATGCAAAACTATGAAGGAATTGAGGAATATATACATTTTTCTTGCTTTCGTGACCAAAGATATATTTGGCTGGTGGACTCTCTCTCTCTAAAGGTAGAGAGGAAAACTATAAAACTCCTCGAAACACACCAAACAAATAAACTAACTAATAAATTGCTGTGATAACGAAATAACCAAAATAAGGCCAGGGCTAAAAACCGAAGTTAAAAAAATAATCAATTTTAATTAGTTATCCCAAAATATCAGAACCACACAATTAAAACAAAACTAGCAATATCTGACCCAAAACCAAAACAGAATACATCCTTGAAATACAAAACTAAACAAAACCCATTCAAGTGTTGATTTCCACCCAGAATACCAAAGCTAAAATACTGAAAATGTTTTTAAAAAGTAACGAAAGAACAAAACTAGATCTAGACCAAAACTAGAATACCGAATTTAGTAATTAGAATTTAGAACCAGTATAAAGAACAAAGAGAGAAGTTACGAAAAGCGTTACAAAGAACCCAGAAAGAATTTTCAAAGAACCCAAATCAATATACTCAAATGGCTCAGTAGACTCTTCCCCGAATCACGTAGGTATACCATAAACATAAAATCCAGACACAAAGTCAGTACTCCAAAATAGAATAAAAAATTCCACAATCTCAATCGAAGAAATTCAAACAGCATACAGTAATCCAATACAATTCTCAGTAGTAATAGTATCAGCAGTTACTAGTAGTAGTTTCCACAATACTTCAATAATTTCCACTAGGAATGCTCACAAGAACTTCTCACTGTCTCAATAATTCCAAACAATAATTCTAACCGACGTGGCCTCTAGATACTCCGAAAAAGGTACTAACCACTGGTCTTTCTAATCACTACATTTATAGTACAAACTCAGTCGGCATAGTTCCCTGATTTACCCAATCTACGTTTAAACTTTCCCCCACAAAGGTCAACGCCGACCGAAGAGCAAAATTCCTCCCCGTCTAGCTGGACACCCGTTTCCCCAGAATATCTATACCCGACCGAGATCATAGAAACAGACCGTTACCTCTAACATCTTACGATCAAACACAATTAGCATCTAGCTTCCCCAAATCTCCAAAGATCCCCTAATCAAAGAACGTTAGTTACATCTGAAACCGACCGAAGTCAAGCTTCTCTGGCCAGCTGGACAGAAACAAAAGAAACATGAATATCGCTAGTAATGTAACCATTACAACATACTAAGAACTACATAGAATAGAAAGAAATAAACCGCCATAAGGGTGGATAACCAACTTCGCACCAATAAACAATAGCCAATAAAATTATAGTAAGATTATTGTAACAAGCAAGGGGTGTACTTGGCTCCGCCCACAAGCTGTCATGTAGGCCCATAAATACATACACAGAAATCAACATAAATACTAAGTAAAATAAAATATGCGCTAATTACACTCTCATTAAACAAAACTAATCAAATCATACACTTCAATTAAAACAAAATTACACAATAGACAAAACCTAACTTTCCATCCGCTTATATCCACCCCTACAAACTTTTGTAGTTACTTCTACGTAACAATAATTAATCTCAATAAAGTAAAAGCAAAATAAACATTAAATTTTAAACATAATAAACGTGAGCACGTCGACCCCGTAACGGTCGAGCACCCGGGTCTGCTTTCGCGTCCGAGAGCGAAGTTGGTTCTGGTCCTCTACCTGCGGTGGGTCCTCTGTTGATCTCTGCGCCAAGTCCACTGCCAGTGGATCAGGGTTGTCCTCATCACCAGTGTCTGACCTGAGGTGCCGCCTGACCTCAGAGCCAGACACGAAGCGTTGCTCCCCGGGGATCCCGTGCCGCACCAAGTAGGCCAGTGCTGAGGTAGGCACCGACAGGACATCAGACACGTCTGGTCCATACCGGTCCCCAATCTTGTTACGGCCGGCGGGGTGATACTCTAGCACCACTCGGTCACCGGACTGTATCCTTGTAGACCGTGTCGGAGGGGGCTGCTGCCTCTGGATCTTCCCCACACGACCTCTCATGCCACTGGTCAGCCGTCGCTGCCGCTGCCGAACACCCTCCACCGATGTCATAGGCCTGGGTGGCTTCACGGACGGCACTGAATGATCAGGTTGTCTGACAGAACTAGAATTAGCACAAGGTGTGCTGGCGCGCGTCTCGGGGACGTGTTGCTGTTGTCCCTGAGTTTGCATCGCTCCTGCTGGATTGACCTTTTCGAGGCGTTCCTTATAGCGGTATGTGCGCTCGAAATAACCAGGCGTGCGACAAAAGTAGCATACGATGCTAGCTGGTCTCTGTCTGTCCCTTCCATTGCTGCTCCACTGATGCTTGTGTCGATGGAAACAGTCTGGGTACTGGTTGTCTGCCGCCCGCCGCTGCTGTTGTTGACGTTGAGAGCTACTAGATTGCGGCGAGTCACGCTGATGATGTTGGTATCGCTGGCTTCGGGGACACGCTGCTGCGAAATGTCCCAACCTTCCGCAGGCGAAACAACGCCTGCCCAGTCCGTCTCCACCAACACCACCAAAACCAGCTTCCGATTATGGTGCCTCCTCTCGTTGTTTCCTCTGTATTTCGTCAACGGTTTTCGTGAGGTTGCTGGCTTGATTCAAGGTTTCTCGGAGGGAGGTCGCTAGCGTCTCCTCCCGAAGCTCTTGTCTGCTAAAAAATTCTTTCATCATATCTACTGCATGTATTGAGTTCTCCGGAGCTGTTTCCAGTGCTTGTTGTCTATGCACAATGTTGTTGCACGCACGTTCGTCATTTTGGTTATCCTCCGGCCTCCAACTCGGAACAGTTTTTCTCAGTTCGTAAAATGAGACATTGGGATTGATCGTGGTGTGCTGCCTTACGATGAGCTTCAGATACTCGTCTCTCAAGCCCTCAACGAACTGAATCTTCAGGCAGGCCTCTTCGAGTTCTTCCAAGTTCTGCAGTCTCTTGTGCCTGTTCAGGTCGACTAAAGCTGCGTGCAGTCGGGTCGAATACTGCGGTCCACACCCTGACAAGCGAACTCATCTCGCACTTCGCTTCCCAGGCTTGACCGAAGAAATGCTGCCCTCTCTGAATCGGCCTGATTTGGACGTTGGGCCCAAGCAGCTTCCAAATCCTCCAAGAACTGCTCTAGGTCCTGGTGCCCACCTTGCACTGTGAAATTGCAATAGTGCAAAAAAAAAAAAAAAAAGTAAATGAATAGAACTACAAACTCCAAATAAAGTCAATGTCTCAATAAAACCAGGACTAAAAGACCAAGAATAAAAAAACAAACAAACAAACCAATAATCAACTTTAAGTAGTTAGACCCAAAATCTTATAACCAAACAAACTAGCAATCTCAAATTCAAAATCAAAACAGAATACAACTTTAAATACAAAACTGAACAAAGCCAATTCAAGCATTAATTTCAACTCAAAATACCAAAACTAAAATAGTGTAAATACTTAAAACAAAAAAACAAAAAAAAAACGAAAGAACAAAACTAAAATACCGAAGTTAGTAATTAGAATTTAGAACAAATGTATAGAACAAAGAACAAAGAAAGAAGTTACAAAAAAAAAAAAACGTCTATAGGAACCAAGAAAGAAGTTACAAAGCAGTTACAAAGAAACCAACCAGGCGGCGAAAAAAAAATCAATAATCTCTAAAGGCTCAGAAAAGTCTTCCTGAAAATGAAAATAAACATAAACACCGTTATAACATTTTTATGAGATCTAAAGATGAGCATTCACGACATAAGAGAACGAAGACAATGAATTAATATCTCTACTCTGGTGGTGAACCAAACGTAGTTAAAATATAAGCAAGTAAATTATGTAAGTAAGCCATACGCTGGCATACCCAAGATGGCTAAAATACAAGCTCAATAAAAGCCATCAGTTAATGTGGTAAATCATTGACTATTTTACCAGCCAACCCTAGTTATATCATAAGCCGCAATACTTTTCCATCTATCCCACAGACAAGGTGAGATCAAAGCCCCGAGGGGATAGAATCATAGGGATCATAGACCACTATAGGTTGTTACACAACCCAGTGGAACTAAGTGTGAGGTCAGTTCCTCAACAGGGTGCTCCGTCCAGCCTACAAATAACACAAGTTGGATAACAAACCCTCACCACAGGTAGCCCTGCTGTATTACCACTAGCTCAGGGAAGTGAGCACCGTGAGTCCATCGACACCTAATAACTGGTTAAGTTCCAACCCAATAAAACCTTTAAAAATTCATGGTTATAAAATAAATACATTAACGAACATGTACATACATTACAACTTATACAAGTATGGGTACAACACCACTAAAAAAATCATAATACGGCGCTAAGGTGCAAAACACCTTATGTACTGAACCTAATTTTCTTGTTGTGGACACAAGATATGGTTATCTTAGATAAGACAGTGGATATTTTATGTGTCTAAAATCTAGATCTAGAGCTACATCAATGGTTTTAGAGCGTATAAGTAATTACATATATTTTATTTTCCTAAAAGATTTTCTTTTAGTTAAAAGATCGGATAGCTATAATAGAGCTATACGGGTTGGGAAAACCGAAAAAAAAAAAAAAAAGCAGAGATCGTTAGGGGTGGGAGGAGTTCCGTCATGGTCTTGGCGATATTATTTTGTAAATATTTTCACACTTTTAAATTAGAAAAAAAAATGCTTTCAAACAACAATAGTATTTAGCAAGCCTATCATAGATACTCGTGTGAGAGAGAGAGAGAGAGAGAGAGAGAGAGAGAGAGAGAGAGAGAGAGAGAGTGTGTGTATGTGTGGGCATGCGCACACTCTGCCTAGTTGCTTGTTGAAGGATCGAAAGGGAGACGTAACGGGCTGCATTCCATTTTTTTAAAGGACGAGTGGCCCACCTCAGTGCTTTAAAAACTTCTAGCCTTTGAAGTCTTATTTTAACCCCTTGAGTGCCCTACCCTGAGCCTCACTCGGGGAACAATGGCGACCCTGTGTGCCTATGCCCCGAACCTCACTCGGGGTAATTTCGTCATCGATTTTTTACTATAAAATGGGAGAATACTGGTTTGGGAATAGCACTGAGTATTACTACAGTGGTTTCCCGTTGACCAGAACTGCATTTGTTTGGAAAACTTTGCGAAACTTTTTTTTTATGAATTTTATTCATCCTTCTGATAGAGAGAACATAGCGTCCGAGTTTTGCCACTCAGCCATGGCTGCTC
>JAWDGP010000851.1:170000-172500 GCA_033675545.1 Elysia crispata
CAAGAAAGAGAAACATCATCTGGTTTCCGTTCCCCCCCTCTTTTTTTTTTTTCACTTCAGTGTAAATGAGTTTCTACCTACTGGGAAACACGTGTTAAGGCGTCCCAATAGAAAACTTCTGTAACACCCGAAGAGAACGCGGGACACACAATATCCTTGTCTTCCGCTTGAAACACAAGTGTAGTATGTAGAGATAAGATAAGATCGTCTATAACAATGAAAAGTGAAAAGCTCCCACAGTTTAGCACTCTTATCAAATCAATTGGTGCAACTTATTTTCAAACTATATCATAACCATAATTAGAATAATAATAATAATAATAATAATAATAATAATAATAATAATAATAATAATAATAATAATAATAATAATAATAATAATAATAATAATGACAATAATGACAACAACAACAACAACAATAATAACAATAATAATAATAATAATAATAATAATAATAATAATAATAATAATAATAATAATAATAATAATAATAATAATTATAATAATAATACTCATTTCAATATAAAGAAAAGGAAATTATTTCTCCATGCTTTTAGCGATAAGTATACAATATTAGCCTATACACGGATGACACTTTGCAGGTTATCTCTCCTATTCATTATTTCTCAATTCCTTGACGCATGGCTATGAGTTACAATGATTTAAATAATGACAATGCTGAAATTCCTCTTTCACATATCTCTTACTTCATAATTTTTTTTTTTATTTCAAAGTACGCAGTTATCCCAGATAAGCTAATGACGTGGATACAGAATCAAAATCTGCATGTCATTGAGTTGGTCACAGGAGAGACCTGGCCAACTAACTAGTGGTATCAGTTCCCGACGCATGCCTGTCCATTGATGTCTGTAATCTTTGTCAAGTTGCGGTTATCGGCTCAAGGTGATGGCTGCGCCTCTGGTCTTGCCGTCTGCAATACAGACTTATGTATTCCCTGAGTAGATTTATCCAATCGTTTCATTTTACTAGTGACTTCTAATATAATTTGATCAGGACGGGTGGCATTGCTTCAGGCCTGCTTCCGTCTCAAGTTCGGCTATGGAAATCAGGTTTTTCCATGCAATGCCGTTAAGTGGAGAACAAAAAATCAAACTTAACCTTTGACAGGGTGAAAGCAGTAATAGCCTGCGAAGTTTAGAGAATTGCCTTCTTCTTAGTTTCATTGAATTATATTCAAGCCATGGTTGCATTTTGGTAGGAGTTATTTGTAACACAGCTTATTTATCCATCACTTCTTTCTTTTGATGTGATTGCAGGAATGTGTTTGAGCCTTGAACATAGGACGCAGTATATGTAATTCTCAAGGCCTATTTCGTATTCATCTTCGTATTTACTGTAAAAGTTAGCCCAGGTCTCGGGGGAGGGGGGGAGGGGGCATTAAAGATAAGTCGGCACTCCCATATTATTTGGAAGACCAGGGCCAACTAGGCCACGTGCTTTTTTTAGATATAAATTATAGGCTTCATAAGGCAAATAAGTCTAAAACGAGCCATTGTGTGGAGATATAGTTTGACCTTTTTGACCCCTTTGCTCGTGCCTCAGAGCCACGCCAGCCGCAAAATTATGATTAGTGTTGAAGAGAAAATAAACCGCACTGTTTTTTTATCTCTCCTCCTGTCTCCTTTCAGGTCTTTTAATTAATATCCCTTTGATTGTCTGATCTCTCTCTCTATCTCTCTCTCTCTCTATCTCTCTCTCTCTATCTCTCTCTATCTCTATCTCTCTCTCTCTATCTCTATCTCTCTCTCTATCTCTATCTCTCTCTCTATCTCTATCTCTCTCTCTCTATCTCTCTATCTCTATCTCTATCTCTCTCTCTATCTCTATCTCTCTCTCTCTCTCTCTCTCTCTCTCTATCTCTATCTCTCTCTCTCTATCTCTATCTCTCTCTCTATCTCTATCTCTCTCTCTATCTCTATCTCTCTCTCTCTATCTCTATCTCTATCTCTCTCTCTATCTCTATCTCTCTCTCTCTATCTCTATCTCTCTCTATCTCTATCTCTCTCTCTCTCTCTATCTATCTCTCTATCTCTATCTCTCTCTCTCTCTCTCTCTCTCTCTCTCTCTCTCTCTCTCTCTCTCTCTCTCTCTCTCTGTGTTATCGCTCAGTTTGATTCCTTTCGTCTTTTCTCTTTTCGTTTCCTCCTTTTCTTGTTCGTTTTTTTTTTAAATCCCAATCTTCGTCTTTGATCCTTATTATTTTTCTTTGTGTTCTCTCCCCCTTCGATCGCCCTTCTCTCCTTATGTAACTTTCTTTTTGTTTTTGTTTTTGTTTTTTGTTTTTTTTTCAACGTTCCTACGCTGTATTATCTTCCCTTCCCCATAATGTAACTGTTTATAAATTTGGTGGGAAAAACTACCAATCCGTCCAACTATTGTATATATAATTTTTTTTTTCTGCACCTACTAATTGGTATATTTTCCTTACTTTCTTCGTTCTCTCAATCTCCCTTTCGATTTCTCTTTGTTTCTGTTGCA